>SJYA01000401.1:562972-654682 GCA_006410615.1 Neotragus moschatus | reverse complement strand
CCCCCCCCTCCCCCCGCTCGTCATACCCTCTGTCTCCTCAATTCTCCCTGCAGGGAAAGTCCTTCCCACCTCCCTCATACCTTCCCTGCTTCCCTGTCAGTTCCCACTTGTCCTTGGAGTCTCCTCTGGGGAGTTCTGCTAATCTCCCCTCACCAAGCTCCCACTCCCTGCTCCGGGACCCCACAGGACTCTCCCCTCTGTCACTGTGTTGACCCCACCTGGTGGTCCCCTAGGGCAGGGACTGACTTTAAGTGTCCAGGGATTGATGCTGGGGCGGGGGGTTGTTTGTTGAAAAACTAAATGATGATCCATGGGGAGAAAGACCTCTATCTCACTGTAATCTCCCTTACAAGGTCTGGAGTTGCATCTGCTCAGGGAAAGATGGGAGACCTTAATTCCCCTGCCCATCTGAATGCTTGAGGCCCTGGTATGGTAATTCTGCTAAGTGACTACCTCTGCTTGCATACCTCCAGAGACAGAGAGCTCACTAACTACCCAGTCAACCATGTCTATCACTGAGCAGCTTGGCTTTCTTGTGACTTTCCCCCACCTCCCCTAGATTAACCACCCTGGAGGGACTTGAGATCCATCCAGGCTCTTCTGACCAGGCTCTGCCCTCTAGATTCCAAGAATAGGTCACTTGCATCCCAGCCACACCAAAGCTGATGAAAATGAGGCTGACCCTCTGTTCTCTCAGGGCCCTAGAGAATCACCTGTGGGGAGTCAGTGCTCCTTCCCTTCCCAAGACATTGGAGGTAGGAATGTCACTGATCCTGTCTGAGCTGCTTCTGCTTTGGGAAAATACTGCCACATATGGGGGCTGACAGGTGATCCTGGAGGTCCCTTCCCACCCCAAGCATCTCTAAGGTTGATTATGAGTCACAGCATTGGCTTGGCTGGTTCAGCTCCCTGCTCAGCTACATTCTCGGTGGGAGAGTGTGGGTCAGTGTTAGGGAAATTAAATGAATAGTCTTGTTTAGGCACAAAGCAGAGCAGGCCTCTGACCTTGCTTCTAAGCTGCCTGGACACTGCCCTGACTGTGAGTGACTGCCTGCCGTGAGTGCAAGACTTGCAGCACCAGAGAGATTGCTGAGCTGCTAGAGGGGGCCTGGCCAACCAAGCCCCAGGCTTAACGACATTCCAAGTTTTACAAGACAAAGTAAACAGCATTAACAGGAAGCCAGCAATGGCACCCCACTCCAGTCCTCTTGCCTGGAAAATCCCATGGACGGAGGAGCCTGGTGGGCTGCAGTCCATGGGGTTGCTAAGAGTTGGACACGACTGAGCGACTTCATTTTCACTCTTCACTTTCATGCATTGGAGAAGGAAATGGCAACCCACTCCAGTGTTCTTGCCTGGAGAATCCCAGGGACAGGGGAGCCTGGTGGGCTGCCGTCTATGGGGTCGCCCAGAGTCGGACACGACTGAAGTGACTTAGCAGCAGCAGCAACACGAAGCCAGAGCTGCAGTTTGGTCACAGATTGATGATGATGTCAGTTTTCCACCATCCTGGCACTATAAATGGGAACTCCAAACTGCAGTCTTTGAAGTCTTACCCACAGAGCCGACGCGCTGCCTGCGGCCCTTTCCTAGCTGGGACTCTAGATGTGCCGTGACACAGGACGTCCCAGCGCTGTTTAAGTCTGGATGTTGGTCAAAACCCAACTTGGTGATGTATTCTCTGGTCTATTTCTCTTTTCTTTTAATGTTAGTATGTTGAAAATAAGTTAGACAATTCTCTAATAAATATCTGTATGATTTATTTGTATATAATGAGTGGCTTATTTTGTTAACAAATCCTTTAAACCTGAGATGAAAGTGAAAACTTTTGCAAACAGTCAGTAACTCTATTAACCTGAGCCCCAGTTTCCCCATCTGTAAACAGGGATGATACCGGCACTGACCTCACAGGACCATGTGAAGATTAAATGAGGTAATACAGGGCACTTCAGCCAAGGAAGCTGATAAGGGGTCCCACCCGCCTCTGACTCACAGTGTCATTTGAAGTGAGGGCAGACAAAGAATATTGCTCCTGGAGGCAGACAAGCTCGGTTCAATTGCTACGTGACCCAGGCTTTGTTCATACTCAATATGAGCCTCTTTCTTCTCATCCATAAAATGAGGATAACAATGACTATTTTATAGATTCAGGAAAAGGGAAAATGTTTTAACAACACTCAGGAAAACATGGGTGATTAGGCTTCCAGAAGCCCACATCTCCTGCCCTGCTCACCTCCTGGCCATGCCCCAGCCAGTCCCTACTTCTCCAAGATGGGAGACATGAGGCAGGCTTTGGGTATCCTGGCACTGCTTCAGCAGGCAACAGCTGGCAGGGCAGGGCACAGCTGCTGGGTGAGACCAGCCCACAGCAGGAAGTTTGCTCAGAGGGCAGATGCAGTGGCCCTCACACCATCTCATCTAGCCAGTTGGGCCCACCCAGCCTCGGGTCACCACCGGTATGGTCCTGGAAGCCGGAAGCTTGGCAAACATGAAGCCCGAGGCGGGGGGACCACGTCGCACACTTGAGGGGCAGACCCATTCATGGCGCATTCCGGGTGGGGCGGGCAGGGCAGGCAGGCCACTATGGTCCCGTGCTCAGGAAGCTTCACTGAGCCTGGAGGCGACAGGAGATCTGAGCCGAGCACCAGCTTCTCCGCCATTCAGCTGAGTCAGACAAACATAGCAGGCAAAGGGGAAAGGGACCAGGGGTGAAACACTATTTGCCCTACACTCAAGCTCTCCAATCTCATTTCACATTCGTAACAAGCCTGGTCAGTCATCGCACAGGTAAGCTAGGGCCACACATCGACTCAGCGGCAAAGCCCCAGCCAACGCCTACAATCACCCGATCCCTAATCTCTCCATACCTCAGCTTCCTCATCTGTAAAATGGACCTTACATTGCCTTTTAATCAATGAGGCTTAAATCACTGGGCATGAAAGTACATCATCAAATGAAAGCAAAGGAAGAGGATAGAGTTTTGCCGTAAATTCACCTCCCCATCTACTATCTCATTTGAGCCTAACAGCAATCCTAGGGAAAAATCCAGGATTGACGGGAAAAACTAGATGTGGCTCAGAGTCTAAGTCAAGAACACACTGCTTAGGAAAGCGTAGACACTGACAGCCTTATGTCAGACTAGACCCATGCTTTTTTCTGCTGTTCTCACTGTGGTTGGGATTGGGGAATCCCAGAGGCCTCCCACCCAGGCACTTCATCTAGGGCTCACATTTCACATGGGAGCCCCTGAGAGTAGGGGTTTTGTCTATTTTGTCCACTGCTTCATTGTAAGTGCCCTGCAACAGTAAATGTTGGTGAAATGCATGAAAGAATAAGCAGATGAATAAATAAGGACTCTGAGGCCCCAAGAGGGAAATGGGCCCACCCAAGTCATCAGCCTAGATGGCCTTTGTCTCTAACCTAGAGTTACCCACAGAGAGCAAGGCACCTGGAGGCAGGGACAGCTAAGTGATCTTCCCATGGGCCCCAGATGCTGGGTTTTCAGTAGGAGGGCCAGGACGGCTCAGCCCCAGGGACAAGAAAGAACCATTAGCAGAAAAAGCCTCACCAACATGAAACCATCCCAGCTCTGAATCTAAGACATGGTCTCTGAACTTGATGGACCATGAGTACCCTGCAGTGGGTGAGTTCCTCCCTGGCTCAGCTGGGAAAGAAGGCTGAGTTCCCCTACCTGACATGCAGCTGTGGCCCGGACCCTGTTGGATCAACACGACTGTGTGTATTGACACCACCCACTCTCTGTCCTCAGGTTAGGCTGGGCAGGGAAGGACGGGTACCCTGAGGCATAATCTGGTTCCAACCAAAAACTCACTGTGTGACCAGGTAGGTCACTGGTCTCTCTGAGACCCAGGTTTCTCATCTGAGAAGTGAAGAGGCCCCAAGGTCCTGCCCTTCCCTCTAAAATCGAACCAAGGCCTGACCTCTGGACTAAGGGACTTCCATTGAACATGCTATTGTCTGTGACCTTGGGGAGTCACAGGCCAGTAGCAGGGACTAATCTGTTACCTTCTTTAACTCAGGATGCATTTTCCTCTCTAACTCAAGGAAGAAGAGTGCCCAGGCCCCAGGCCAACTCATGGATATCTGGTTTAGCCCTTAGTGCATGCAAATCCAGTGCTTACAGAGTGGTGTGGGGGAACACACACCTCACAGCCTGCAGGCTCTGCCACTTTCTTGCTGTATAACCCTACCCTCTTTTTCTGTAAATAGTCATTCTTACCTTGCAGGTGGGCTGGACTGGGGAAGGTGCACGCAGGCCCCTGATATATGCAGGCACAGCAGACACTTGGTGAAAGAGTAAGTACATAATAAGAGCATGTAAGATACATGCATTCTCAACAGGGCAAAAATTGGTTCTGGAAGTCTTGCTGATACTGTGTTTATGTATAAAGCACAGATATACATGCAGGCCAAATATACAGTATATCTGCGGTATTAACATTCCATGAGGGAGGATTAAGGGAAAAAAGGCCTAAACAGTCTCCTGGGAGGGAGTGATTTAGGAAAACATGAGAAATATTGCGTAAATGTCAGATTTTGCTCCATTCCCTTCCTCACCCCTGGGCTTTTGCACATGCTCCTCTGCCTGCTTAAGACACCTCTCTCCACCTTGTCCACTTGAGCAAAAGTTGACATTTGTTGTGCATCGATCGTATGCCAGGCTCTGGGCTGAATTCTTCATATACATCATCTCAGGTAAGTACTATGAGCTGCCTCATTGGAAAAGACCCTGATGCTGGGAAAGATAGAGGGCAGGAGGAGAAGGGGGAGCCAGAGGATAAGGTGTTTGGATCGCATGGCATCACTGACTTAAGGGACACAGTGAGTTTGAAAAAACTCCAGGACACAGTGAAGGACAGGGAAGCCTGGTGTGCTGCAGTCCATGAGGTGGCAAAGAGTCAGATAGGACTTAGCAGCGCAACAACAGCATGCAACTACTATACAGGAATTTTCTATGTTTGTCATTCTTATGACTCCTGTTTTATTTCTGATGAGATGCTGAGGTTCAATGGGGTTGCATAATCTCCTGAAGTCCCATAGCTAGTCAGTGACAGAACCAGGAGAGGATCCCTATGGGTCTGACTCCTGTGGGTAAGTTCTTAACCCCTACACTACTCTGCCCAATACCATGCTAATCTCTACTGCCACTTCCTCCAGGAAGCCTTCCTGGGTTTTTCCATGTCCCATAGGACCACATTTGCCCTCTTTCACAGCTTTAACTACTCTGATTTGTCAAAGCCTGCCTCTGTCAAGGGACTTAAAACACTTCCAGGAGTGATGATCAGCCTCCAGGACCCCAAAGCATAGCTTTAGCCTAGACCAGAGGAGAAACCCCATGGGAGTTTGTTGAGTAAATGCATAAGGGGTATGACCGGGCCCTACCTGTGGCCCCCACTCCCCACAGCTGCACCTGACCTGCAGCTCTCCTTCTCTGAGGACTCCACAGTGAGGTAGTACAAGTCCCTGGAGAGGTGGTATGGGTCCCATCGAGGCAGCTTCTGGGTGCTGGCCTTGACCGACCACAGCAGGCCAAAGACCAGCAGCAGGCCTCCTGCGCCGCAGCAGAAGAAGCTGACCGACCTGAGCAGGGCACCAGGGGCCTCAGGCTCAGGGCATCCAGTGGGCACGGCCGACTGGGTGGGTGGGGGGCCTGCATCCTCTTCACTCCACCATGCGAAGCAGAGGGTCCCAGCCACTAGGACCACCGTGCTGCTGGCCATCATGCAGTAGCGCAGGGTGGAGGCCACATGGGCCATGTCATAAGTCTGGACAGGAAAGGAGAGAAAAGAAGAAACAAGCCCTATGAGAGGCCTGCTGGGTACCAGACTTGGGTTTTAGTCCTGCCTGAGATCACTGAGCACTCTTGGAGGGGTCATTTGACTCCTCTGTGCCTCTGCTTCCTCATCTGTGGAATGGAGGTGATGCTCCCAGCCCTCCAGGGCTGCTCTGAAGGCCACAGATCATGTCTCTCAAGGTCCTGGCACCACACCTGGGACCTGGCTGGACTCCGTGTGGCTCCTTCCTGCCTTCCCCCAGGACTCAGAGGCCTCATCTGCTTGGTGGGTATGAGATTCCTCTCTGTGTCTCCTGCGGGCGGGGAGGGAGGAGAGTGAACCCTGTGGGGTCCTCCAGGCCTGCCAGGAGAGGGGCTTGCTGCTTATGTGCTGTCTCACTTCACCCAGGTCACAGTCTCGAAAGGGTGATGCTCTTATCTCCATTTAATAGGCTTCCCAGGTGGCTCAGTTGGTAAAGAATTTGCCTGCAATGCAGGAGACCTGGGTTCAATCCTTGGGTTGGGAAGATTCCCTGGAGAAGGAAATGGCAACCCATTCCAGTATTCTTGACTGGGAAATTTCATGGACAGAGGAGCCTGGTGGGCTACAGTCCATGGAGTTGCAATAGGATACGATGTAGTCATTAACACACACACACACTAGTCTAACTCAAATACTCCATCTAGTCTAACTCTATCTCCATCTGATGGAGGAAGACACTGAAACCGGGGGCAGGTCCCAGCACCAGTGGGGAAAGGGCATTGAGAAGCCTGGAGCTGAGATTCACAGCACAAAGCAAAATTTCATGCAAAAAGGTGGTTTTGTGGCCTTATTTTTAATGGTCATAATTTGGAAAGAGCCTAAATGTCCAACTATAGGGAAAGGGTGAATAAACCATGGCATAAAATCTAGATGGAATATTCATGACTGATTAAAAAAAAATTAAGCTCAGCACAGATATTTAACAACAGAGGGAAATTCTTATGATATCTGACTTTTTCCAACTTAGGTGCCAAATTAAGCACACAGTGTTATCTCAGTGAGGAAAAACAAAATGCCCAGGGGGTGGAAAAAAACACCTGGGAGGAACCCTGGCTCCAGATTATACAGTCAGGAAGGGATTTCTCTAAAACCAACATCCAGGTCACTGTACACGCTGTTCCCTCTCCCTGGTAACTTGCTATCATCAACGTCCTCTCCACGCTCAGCTTGACTCTCACCCGAGAAGCCTTCAAAGGGGACACTTTAAACTCAGAGTCCCCTGTGCCTTCATTGACCAAGCTGTTATCTGTCTGTTTGACTTCTCTTTGTGTCTTGTCCTCACCAGACAGCAAGCTCCCTGAGGGCAGGGTCTGCATCTGCCTTGTTTACAGCTCTATCCCGCAGTGCCTAGCACATAATAGCTGCTCCATAAACAGGTGTTGAAGAAATTCTCCTAAATGAGAAAGAGTGTTGCTGAATAAACCTTGTCGGGTGTAAAGCCCCTCTCCTAGCTGGGAGGGATTGGGAGAGGGGAGGGAATACTGCTACAGCACCCAGGCTTGGAGTCTGGTTTTGGTCCCTACTCTGCAGCTCTCCAGCCGTGTCCTGGGATAAGCCTCCCCCAACTGCGCCTGACCTGTCTCCTCATCCATACAGATGGATGGATGGAGATGCACGCTTTCCAGGAAAACTTACAGAATCCCCCTCTCCTCTTCCACAAGTTGAGCCAGTGAAGGAGAGGGCTGGGGACTCGTAGACCTCAGGAAGACTAATGGTCAGCCTTCCAAATGTGGCTTGCCCAGCCTAACAGGGTACGTCTGAACGATGCCCTGCTATGCAGTCATTCAAAGACACACTCCTCGGGGAGCTGAAAGTGAAGTCACTCAGTCGTGTCCGACTCTTAGCGACCCCATGGACTGTAGCCCACCAGGCTCCTCCATCCATGGGATTCTCCAGGCAAGAATACTGGAGTGGGTTGCCATTTCCTTCTCCAGGGTATCTTCCTGAACCCAGGTCTCCCACATTGCAGGCAGACGCTCTAACCTCTGAGCCATCAGGGAAGCATGCTCGGGGAGCTGAAGAGCATGGCAAAGTATTCAAGATCTAATAGGTGAGACTTTAGATTTCAAAAGGGCATGTTTCCAGATGTGTTTAAAAACATGCGTATGCATATATACAGAATCTAGAAAAATGGTACTGAAGAATTTATTTACAAGGCAACAATGGAGAAACAGACACAAGACAGTAGACTTATGGACATGGGAAGAGGGGAGGAGAGGGTGAGAGGTATGGAAAGAGTGACATGGAAACTTACATTACCACATGTAAAATAGACAGCCAATAGGAATTTGCTGTATGGCTTGGGAAACTCAAACAGGGGCTCTGTATCAACCTAAAGGGATGGGATGGGGAGGAAGATGGAAGGGAGGTTCAAAAGGGAGGGGATATATGTATACCTATGGCTGATTCATGTTGAGGTTTGACAGAAAATAGCAAAATTCTGTAAAGCAATTATCCTTCAATTAAAAAATAATTTTTTTAAAAAAAGTGTGTATGTGTGTACACATGTGAGCGAGAAAGAAAACATATACATGAAATGAGGTGCTCGAGGAGTGGACCCCAATCTTCCTGAGCCTCCAGGCCACCAGAAGCATATAGAAACATGCCATTTGTAAATTACCTTTGGTTCTCTTCCTGTGAATCTGTCAATGGGGCAAGTGCCTCCTACCTCCAGCTCAAGGCATTTTCTCTGGGACAGAAAAAGTATTTCACTACACACTCTCCAAAAACAGCGAGGAAAGGCTGTCAGAAGGAAAAACTGAAAGAAAAAAAACCCCAGCAAATCAGTAACAGTAACCCCTCACCTATATATTGACACTTGACAGTTCCCCTTCACACCTGGTATCTCATCTGACCACAACTGAGGCAGATGGTTGGGGCAGGGAAAGAAATTCTTGTTTTGCAAATGATTAGATTGAGTCCACCCTTATGGCAGATAACACCACCTTTATGGCAGAAAGTGAAGAAGAACTAAAGAACCTCTTGATGAAAGTGAAAGAGGAGAGAGAAAAAGTTGCCTTAAAACTCAGCATTCAGAAAACTAAGATCATAGCATTTGGTCCCATCACTTCATGGGAAGTAGATAGGGAAACAGTGGAAACAGTGACAGACTTTATTTTGGGGGGCTCCAAAATCACTGCAGATGGTGACTGCAGCCATGAAATTAAAAGATGCTTACTCCTTGGAAGAAAAGTTATGACCAACCTGGACAGCTTATTAAAAAACAGAGACATTACTTTGCCAACAAAGGTCCATCTAGTCAAAGTCATGATTTTTCCAGTAGTCATGTATGGATGTGAGAGTTGGACTATAAAGAAAGCTGAGCACTGAAGAATTGATGCTTTTGAACTGTGGTATTGGAAAAGACTCTTGAGAGTCCCGTGGACAGAAAGGAGATCCAACCAGTCCATCCTAAGAAAATCAGTCCTGAATATTCATTGGAAGGACTCATTCTGAAGCTGAAACTCAAATACTTTGGCCACCTGATGTGAAGAACTGACTCATTTGAAAAGACCTCGAGGCTGGGAGAGACTGAAAGCAGGAGGAGAAGGAGATGACAGAGGATGAGATGGTTGGATGGCATCACTGACTCAATGGACATGAGTTTGAACAACCTCCAAAAGCATCACCAACTGTAAAGCAACTATAAAGCATCAGCAATTCTGTAAAGCAATTATCCTTCAATTAAAAAATAAATTTTTTTAAAAAGTGTGTATGTGTGTATGCCAGGGAGGCCTGGCATGCTGTGGTCCATGGGGTCACAGAGTCAGACACGACTGAGCAACTGAACTGAACCGAGACTGAGTCCAGGAAGATGAGAGACTTTACCAAAGCAGCATACAGCTTGTGTGTCAACCCTTGCATCGTAAGGTAACTCATGATGCTTTTAAATTTCTATAAAAGCAATAGTTCCTCATTGTGGAGGAGAGGAGAAAACCAGATAAGAGAATAAAAATGCAAATATCATTAATGCTGCCCACCAGAGATGAGCACGATCCACAGTGGATGCTTCCTTTTGGGTCCTCCTCCCTTGGCCTGCATACCTGATGATAATAGCAGCAGGTGTGTACTGGGCATTTACAGGGACTGGGAACCACACCCAGCAACTTACAGGTGTCCCCCATCTTAATCCTTGCAACAGCACTAGGTCCCAAAGACACTGGAGCTGCAAGGGTGACAGCTTGTCTGAGGTCAATGTCAAATCTGAACCAGGTCTACTCTGACTCCCTGGTGGCTCAGATGGTAAAGAATCTGCCTGCAATGCAGGATATCCAGGTTTTATCCCTGGGCTGGGAGGATCCCCTGGAGAAAGAATGACTACTCACTCCAGTATTTTTGCCTGGAGAATTCCATGGACAGAGGAGCCTGGTGAGCTACAATCCATGGGGTTGCAAAGAGTCAGACACAACTGAGTAACTAACACACACACACACACACACACACTAGTCTAACTCAAATACCTGTGAGTGCACAGCTAGATAGATCTGTATTTTTCAGTATATAAAGTCTAGACCATGCTGTGAATAGATGCATTTGTAAGTCTTTAGCTCAGGCAGTTCCCACTTTCTAAAATGCCCTGCCCTCTTTCCTGACTCAAATGCTTCCCAGACCTCAGAGAAGCCCCTGGATCACCCCTAGCATGGTCTCACTGGATGCTGTGTCATCTCCTTCTGTGTGAGTCACCCTCTCTCTCCACGTGGATTCCCCTGCTCCATGGGCAGGCAGAGCACACAATGACCTGCCACCCCTGGGCAGTGGAAGCTGTCAATGTCTGCTGGATGAACGACAGACTCCTCTGTTGTGTGGTAGTTTTCATTATTTTTACAGATTGGGGCTCTGATGGATTATCAGCAGGATGTGCTCACCCAAGATTCCTCTGGTCCATTTCAGAGAGGTGGTCTTCAGGCAGTTTACTCACCCTTCACAGGAGTGCACCCTGGACCCTGATCGGAGGGGAGGAAGGAAGGGCTCCCTGCCCTGGAGGGCATGACCCCAGTCCAGCCCCAGAGAAGTGCCATTCCCAATCCAGCACTCAGGCTGCCAGGCTGGCCCTCTCCTTCCTGCTGCTGCTGCTAAGTCGCTTCAGTCGTGTCCGACTCTGTGCGACCCTATAGACGGCAGCCCAGCAGGCTCCTCCATCCATGGGATTTTCCAAGCAAGAGTACTGGAATGGGGTGCCATTGCCTCTTATTCCAATCCATGCAACCAAGTTCCTGCCACCTGGGGTCCTAAACACCTGCTGCTCCCTCCTCCTGGGGAGCCCTCTGTCCCCATTCAGGACCCTCATTTCACAACCCTCTTTGAGACCCATGCCAAACACCACATCCTTGCTGAAATCTTTCTGCTACTACCACACACACCTCTCACCAGCTAGAGTTATCACTCCCTCTATCAGTTCAGTTGCTTAGTTGTGTCCAACTCTTTGCGACCTCATGGACTGCAGCACGCCAGGCTTCTCTGTCCATCGCCAACTCCCAGAGCTTACTCAAACTCATGTCCATCGAGTCGGTGATGCCATCCAACCATCTCATCCTCTGTCATCCCCTTCTCCTCCTGCCTTCAATCTTTCCCAGCATCAGAGTCTTTTCCTATGAGCCAGTTCTTCACATCAAGTGGCCAAAATATTGGAGTTTCAGCTTCAGCACCAGTCCTTCCAATGAATATTCAGGACTGATTTCCTTTAGGATGGACTGGCTTGATTTCCTTGCAGTCCAAGGGACTCTCAGGAGTCTTCTCCAACACCACAGTTCAAAAGCATCGATTCTTCGGCCCTCAGCTTTCTTTATGGTGCAGCTTTCACATCCATACATGACCATCGGAATGGTCAGTGAAGTAATGTCCCTTTGACTACGGCCACTGTTTGCTCTGTGATCTTGATCAGGGTGCTCAACATCTCTGAGCTCAAATTACTGCCTCGCGGGGAGGAGCAAGTTGTGAAGATGAAATGGGAGGCTGGCAAGCAGTGGCATCACTGGACAGAGGAGGAACCACAGCTCTGACACTGGGTGAGTTGCCTAGATCCTCCGTGCCTCCGTTTCCTCCTTTGTGAAATGGGCACAATAATATCCTGCTGTCCCCACTACCAACCAGAGAACTTAGGTGCCAGTTTTCTGTAAAGAACTAAACCATCTGAACAAGAAGTGTTCTGAACTATCTTCACCATAACCTGGGGCAAACTGAGGCTCCAAGCGCTAACGGCCCAAGGCCACCCAGCGAGTCACAACACAGTTAGGAGGAGACTCGGGTGTCCAAACTCTGCGCACTAGACCACTGAGGTCAGGGTGAAGGGAAGGGGACCAGGCGAGGTTGGCTTAGGAGGAGCCGAGCTGCTCCTGAAGACGGGGGGCGGGGCGGGGGCCGCGGTTAAGGAAGTTTATACCCACCTTGGGCGCAGTCATCACGCCGTAGGGTCAGGCGTGGTCCCGGCGCGAGTATCCAGACGAATCCACCGAGGGTGAAGACGTGGTGGCTGTCGAGCCCGAGGGCAGCGCGAACCTGGGAAAGGCGGTCCCTCCAGCCTGCTGGGGGCGCCTAGCGTTAGGGGCGGCCCTGGCGACCGTCCCCCAGCCCTGCTCTCCACGTCCCCGCAGAAACGCTAACGTCCGGCTGTGGGTCTAGTCCAAGGGTCCCGTCCCGGTCCCGGTGGGAGCGGTGCCAAGCCCCCTTCACCACCCAGGGGCTCGGCCACCGGGTGGGGGCTTTGAGGGGCGCACGAAGTCCCGCTTGACTGTCGACTCCGGTGATGACCAGCCCCGCTCCTGCCCCAGGCTTAGCAGACGGCTGCGGGGAGCCTGCACTTGGGCTCCTGGACGGGACGCGGCCCGCCCCATCTCTCATGGGATCCACGTCCTAGAGGCAGGCAGCCAGACGGGCGGAGACTCCCTGGTGGAGCGGCTCCGGGTGGCTCCAGGTGCTGCGCCCGACCTTAAAGGAACAGCGAGACAGCTGGTGGGGATGGGGTTTCCCAGGGTGAACAGGGTCAGGGAGCAGCAAGACCCCTCTTAACTGCAACTTCCTTGAACTGTCGGCAATCAGCAGTCCTCGGGGGGCCATCCCACCCCTATTGCTCCACGAAGCGGGCTTGGCTTATGGGACAGGAAACTCCTCCTCGCACCTTGCGATTAGTCTGAAAGGGCTGTGGCATCCTGAGCAAGCCACAGGTCTTTCGAACCCTAACAGCCCCAGGAGATGAGCGTTCTCAGAAATAACTGCCTGCCTTTAAGCGCTTCCCGCGCCTCTACAGGAATCAAGTCACTGCCCCAGCTGGTGAGAGGCCAGGAGAGTGGAGTTGGAGAACAAGGCCCCCACCTACTGTGTGACCTAACTTCTCTGAACTTATCCACTCCTGCATCAAAGGAGGTCTGGGACCCCACAGGTCTTCAGGTCACCCTTTCACAGGTGCAGGCTGGAGGCAGGTATTGTGGACAAGTGATTCAGGAGCCTGGAGGAAGGGTCAGCATGGGTGAAGCGTGTGTGTGAAAACTGCTGGGGACTCCTGAGTTGTGAAGGGTAGGAACTGGGGAGAGCCTCCAGGCTGAAGGAGCAGCATGTGCAGGGGGTGGGCCAAGCCATAGGCAGGTTAAACCTCAACAAGTTCACCTGGGTCAGAGGGACGCAGTTCTGGACTAACTAGGGTCTGGGTTTTGTTTGTGTCTTTTCGGGCTGCTCCAATGAGCCCTGGGGGGGTGGGGGGGGCGCTGGTCAGATTCCCTTCAGCCGTGGCTTAGGACTCCCCACCGAACTGATGGAAACCAATTCCCTTTCCAGCCCAGGGACACAGGAGGCCAGAGCAGGCTGCCCAGCAGAGATCTGAAGCTCGGAGTGGGGAAACCACTGTCTCAGAGTCACAGAGCAGATCAGCGGCAGGGTTCAGGCCCCTCATTCTTAAACTCCTTGTCTCCAAGGAAATATGCCACCTGAGAGGTTTAGCGTTCTCTGCGCGCTGACTCCTCTGACTGGTGAGGTCCTTTTACATGTTATCTCATTTCATTTTCACGGTGTGTGTGGTCTGTGTAAGTGTTCCCATTTTACGGACAGAAAGCTGAGGCTCAGAGAGGGCAAAGGCCTGTGCAAGTCTAAAGAGTTCACAAGAGGCTGAGCTGAGACAAGGGAACAGTTAGACCTCAAACCAAGACCTCCTTCAGCTTTGCTTTACTTAACCTGGAGGTGGGGACAAGCATCCCTACTGCTGTCCTTGTGGACCTGCCCATGGAGGGTATGAGTGAACAGCTGGAGGCCATGAAGTTGTCAGCCCCACTCAGTTCTGCAAAGGCTGGGGTCCATGCAGGTGTGGGCCCTCACAGGTGTGGGCCCTTTGCTGATCCACTCTCCTTTTCCTCCCTGCTGGGAGGCCCAGGGTCACAACTCACAGGTTGATAATGTTGAGATCGAGTCCTGGCACAACCCTGGCCTTGCTGAAACTCGAGTCCCCTGGCCCAAGCTGGCCACTCAGGTCCTGGAGGTGGCCAGGTTGTGATTTCTGTACTGACTCAGTCACTTCCAGGCTGGACGACTCTGGTCCTATCCTTCTCTTTAAACTGCTGTTTCCTTATTTATAAAGTGGAGACCATGGTACTTCCTTCCCAAGGTAGCTATGAGGGCTCAGTGGTTTAGTAAGACTTTGCCCATAAGGAGCTGGCTTGGGTATGCTCTTGCATTACACAATGGCCCAGTCTGTGAATCTCCCTTAGTTGATGGTGACCTCCTTGAGGACAGGGAGCAGATGTGACTTGGAGCAGTGCCCAGCCAGACCCAGCAGGGCCAGGACTAGAGAGGCCTGGGACTGGGTGGTGACTCAAACCCAAGGATCTGGTCCAGTTCTTTTAAGAGCTCTGTTTTCCTCTCCCCCACTTTTGGAGGCTCTGATCCTAGCCCCCGAGTCTGTCGTGATGCCCAGGCACTGTGGGGACCATGCAGGCTTGGGAATACTTGGGAATACGTCCTTTCTGAACAATCAGACTCAGGCTTTCCCTGGCACCCCTAGGCGGCTCAGAGCAGAAAAATCAGTCACCAACTTCTGCCTCCAGGTGTGGGGGAGGGGACTCACACTTACTAGACTTCATCAGTCAGGGCTTTTCCCTTTTAGCTGCCACTTCAGCTAATTCATCAAGGCTGAAAGATAAATATAAATACCTTCTCAGGAAACTGACTCATTTGAAAAGACCCTGATGCTGGGAAAGATTGAAGGCGGGAGGAGAAGGGGACGACAGAGGAGGAGATGGATCGATGGCATCTCCGACTGAATGGACGTGAGTTTGAGTAAACTCCAGGAGTTGGTGATGGACAGGGAGGCCTGGCATGCTACAGTCCATGAGATCTCAAAGAGTCGGACACGACTGAGCAACTGAACCGGACTGAACTGAAATGAGGGNATGGATCGATGGCATCTCCGACTGAATGGACGTGAGTTTGAGTAAACTCCAGGAGTTGGTGATGGACAGGGAGGCCTGGCATGCTACAGTCCATGAGATCTCAAAGAGTCGGACACGACTGAGCAACTGAACCGGACTGAACTGAAATGAGGGTCACACAACTAATAAGTGAGGGGCTGGGAGTTGAGAGTGGCAGAGGAAGTGCTGAAGTCCGCATCTGTCTGAGTCTCCCACCCCCACATGTATTTTTCCTTTTTTGCCACATTGGCCTCTCCTCAGTGGAGAGGAGGCTGGGCTGCTGCTCCCCACCTCTCACTGGCCTCTCTGCCCCCAGGCTGTCTGCCCTCCATCATGCACCAGCTTGAATTTCCAGACCAGCACCCCCATCAGTGTGACTCACCTCCCTAAACCTTTCAGTCCCTCCCACTGCCCTCAGAATAATGACACCAGCTTCACTGCCTGCACTCTGCTCATGCCCCTCCTGAACTACTGTCCCCCGTATCCCAAGCGCAACACCACACCTTTGCTACGAAGGCCCTCCTGCTTTACCAGCTTCACCTGGTGAACTCACACACTTCCCTTAAGACAAGTCACAGTTTCCCTTCTCTGGGTGACGTCTCCTCAGTGTTCCAAAGGAGAATTATATGGTGCCTCTCCCAAGCCCCCACAGGACTTTTTATCTTTTTATCTCCACTTTATTTTTTTAATATAAATTTATTTATTTTAATTGGAGGCTAATTACTTTACAATATTGTGTTGGTTTNATTTCTGTCTTTGTGCCAGTACCATACTGTCCTGATGACTGTGGCTTTGTAGAAGAGCCTGAAGTCAGGCAGGTTGATTCCTCCAGTTCCATTCTTCTTTCTCAAGATTGCTTTGGCTATTTGAGGTTTTTTGTATTTTCATACAAATTGTGAAATTATTTGTTCTAGCGCTGTGAAAAATACCCCTGGTAGCTTGATAGGGATTGCATTGAATCTATTGATTGCTTTGGATAGTATACTCATTTTCACTATGTTGATTCTTCTGATCCATGAACGTGGTGTTCCCTGGTGTTTGGAAACTTCTCTCTTTTTAAGATGCCCTTCCCAGTACAGAGCTCCATCCCTACCTCTTTTGTTTCTCTTTTTGTCTTTTATATTTTTTCCCACCGCTTTTCCAAGACAATGGGCTGCTTTTCTGGGTGTCTGATGTCCTCTGCCAGCATTCAGAAGTTGTTTTGTGGAATTTACTCAGCCTTTAAATGTTCTTTTGATGAATTAGTGAGGGAGAAAGTGGTCTCCTCATCCTATTCCTCCGCCATCTTAGGACTGCCCCTCTTATCTCCACTTTAGCATCAAGGAAGCTAAGGTTCAGAGAAGTTAGAACAGCCACCCAAGATCAGAGAACAGAGCAGGTTTAAACTCAGGTTCACCTAACATCAAAGCCCTCTTTCGCTTGCTCGCTCTCTCTCTCTCTATATATATATATAAAACACCAAAGCCTCTGGATATATATTATATACATATAATTATATGTAATAATATTTATATTATTTATATAACTAATAATGATATATAATATTTATTATATGTTTATATGGTGTAATTATTATATATAATAATATATATAGAGAAGCAGAGTATATATTTATTATATAACTATTAGGTATTATATAATATAGGGCTTCCCTGGTGGCTCAGGTGGTAAAGAATCCACCTGCAATGCGGGAGACCCGGGTTTGGTCACTGGTTGGAAAAATTCCCTGGAGAACGAAATGACTACCCACTCCAGTATTCTTACCTGGAAATTTCCATGGAAAGAGGAGTCCATGGGGTCGCAAAGAGTTGAACACAACTGAGCAATTAACACACGCACACATTATATAATATATATATATTATATATATATATCTCCAGAGGCAGGAGATAGAGAACTTTGGTGCTGTGTGGACCTGAGTTTAAACCTGCTCTGTTTATATTTAAGCCTACTTTGTATGTATATATTATAATAAATATGTATATATATATATGTAAAAGAATGTGCAGAGGTCTCTTTTAACCACTGCCCTCTTAAAATATGGATTTCTTGAGAGCTGGGATTCCTTGAGAGCTGTTTTATCTGATATATCCAAAAAGTTTTACTGCCTCAAAGAAGCTAGCACATAGTGGGTGCCTGATGCACACCTGTTGCACGAAGGGCAGAATGAATAAATGTGGATGATTTGAGGGTAGAGGAGTGGCATCGTGGGACATCCTCAAGATTCCTGTTGGGTCCAGAGTCGGGCCATTTGGTGCCAGGATGCAGTTTTCAGACCCTTGGAGCCAGCTCCAGCTACACGTCAAGGGACATGCTCTCCCCCTGCAGTCAACCTTGAGAGGCCGTTGTCTCTGGTGGCCCCGTGGGTTCCCGGAATTCTGTGCCTGGGAGACAGTCTGTTCATGAAGAGGCAGGGAGCCACGTCCTCTGAGTTCATGTTCTAAAAAAGGAAACTGCTGTCTGTGGGTAAGAAAAGCATTAGAACCTCAAGGCCTCAGCTTCCTTGGAAGGCATTTTCTGCCCAAGTGAGCCAGCCCTGGGCTATTCTGGGGCCTCTGTTCTGGGCAGGTCAAGGCTGGGCCAGCAGCCCTGAAGGGTGGGGGAGACGCATGCCAGTCAGGGGAGGAAATGTGGTCCGAGAACCCAAACAAAGGTTTGTGGATGGAGGGCTGGCGGCAGCCTTGACTCCAGGGCTGACCTCTGGGAATATACACATAAAAGGAGGCAGATTCTGGGAAAGACCCAGCTGTTCCCTCTGTTCCCACAGATCCCGGGAAAGATACCGCAAGCTCTCTTGCAGGTGGAGAGCATGATTCTCAATGTGCTGAGATGGGGCGCGAGGGAAGAGAGCTGTCCTCACAGAGAGCAGGGGCTGCTTTGGGTCCTGACTCTGACTTGTGGCCTTGGCCAAGTCTCTGTCCCCTCTCAGTCTCCACTGCCCTACCTAGAAAAAGTCGGGAGTCCTTTCAAGCTCTCAACACTATTCTGAGGCTTTTCTCTCTTCTCCCTCCTCCTCTGAATTAGATTTACTAATCCCATCCAAGTCTAACAGCAATCCTAGACTGTTCAGCGCTCTCTTTGCAGGTTTATAGAGGCTCTTTCAGAATCGTCTCTCTCTAGCCTAGCATTTCTTTTTTTTCTAATTAGAGAATAATTACTTTACAATATTGTGGTATAAACATTGATGTAATGCCATACCTCAACATGAATCAGCCACAGGTATACATATATCCCTTCCCTCTTGAATCCCCCTCCCATCTCCTTCCCCATCCCACCCCTCTAAGTTGTCACGCCCACTGACTTTCTATTTTAAATACGGTAATGTATCTGTTTCAATGCCATTCTCTCAAATCATCCCACCCTCTCCTTCCCTGACCTTGTCCAAAAGTCTGTTCTTTACATCTCCTTTGCTAATTGCAAATGAGATCATCAGTACTATGTTTCTGGGTTCCATGTGCTGCTGCTTAGTCGCTTCAGTTGTGTCCCCTTCTGTGCGACCCCATGTACTGAAGCCTGCCAGGCTCCTCTGTCTGTGGGTTTCTCCAGGCAAGAGTACTGGAGTGGGTTGCCATGCCCTCCTCCAGGGGATCTTCCCAACCCAGGGGTCAAACCCGGGTCTCCTGCCTTGCTGTTAGATTCTTTACCAGAGAAGAATCTTTACTGAGCCAACAGAGAAGCCCTCTAAATTCCATATATATGGGTTAATATATGATATTGGTCTTTCTCTTTTTGACTTATTTCATTCTGTATAGTAGACTCTAGAACTGACTCAAATGCATTCCTTTTTATAGCTGAGTAATACTCCATTGTGTATATGTATCAAAACTTTCTTATCCATTCATCTATCAATGAACATCTAGGTTGCTTTCATGTCCTAACTATTATGAATAGTGCTGCAATTATGATTTCTTCAGGGTATATAGCTCAGAATTTCTGAAGAGCCCCATCTCCTGCCTCAAATCCCTCCTTCTATACCAACCCCAGTCCAACTCAACCAATGCCTGATGTCCCATATGAACCACCCCTTCAGCCCGTTCCAACCAAAGCACAATTTACCCCCTAAGAAGCCCTGTCTCCTGTGGTCAATGCTCAGTGAATTCACCCAAACGAGGACACCACCAGCAGCAAAACAATCACTACCCTTTCTGGATCTAGTTTATCAACAGTTAAATGAGGGCTTGCACTTGACAGTAGCTTAGGCTGCTGATGGGCCTGAATGCTCTGATTTTACTCCAAATCTGTTATTAGCCTGTTAAGTAACCCTGGTCACGTCATTCTTCTCTTTGACCTCAGTTTCCACATCAGTAATTGAGGTGATTGGACCAGGTCAGTTTAGGTCTGGCGAGGTGGATAAAAGCACCACCATTGGACGCAGGAGATCTGACTTCCCTCAGTCATTGGTTCATCTTGCCACCCTGGGCTGCCCCCTTCCCAGGCTTAGGTCAGATGGCGAGAGTGGCTTATCTGCTTTCCCAGGACCCTCTCTCCCTGCCCTTGACATTCTTGGGACTCTGGGAACAGGTCCCTTAAATCACTTAACTAAAAACTCCCAGATATGTTTGTCTCCTCTTGTCACTCTGGAAGCTTCCAGATTGTTCCTCAGAACAATTGAAGGCGCCTTAATCACTGTGTCTGCCCTGACGGCTAGAGAAAACTTGGTAAGCAGAAGCTTATATTCCATTATTTTCAAACGGAAAATTAATGTTGTATTCAGAGCTCACCATAAAAGACCAGTTTTCTGAATGTCACTAAAACTCTCTTGGACATGTGTTAAACAAATCGCTATGGATTGCTATATAGCATGAAGTATATAACCTCTATTTAACACAAAGTACTGACTTCATTGGATGTTCTTAATACACAATGACCCTGTAAAGTATTGGATAAAAATTTGGGGGCTTCTGTGGTGGCTCGGTGATAAAGAAACCACCTGCCAAGCAGGAGACTCAAGTTTGATCCCTTGGGAAGATCCCCTAGAGAAGGAAATGGCAACCTACTCCAGTATTCTTGCCTGGAAAATCCCATGGACAGAAGAACCTGACAGGCTACAGTCCATGGGGCCACAAAGAGTTGGAGACAGCTTAGTGACTAAACAACAACACATCAACATATTTTTCTTTCAATAAACATGTCAGAGAAGACAATGGCACCCCACTCCAGTACTCTTGACTGGAAAATCCCATGGACGGAGGAGCCTGGTAGGCTGCAGTCCATGGGGTCGCTAAGAGTCGGACACGACTAAGCGACTTCCCTTTCACTTTTCACTTTTATGCCTTGGAAAAGGAAATGGCAACCCACTCCAGTGTTCTTGCCTGGAGAGTCCCAGGGACGGGGGAGCCTGGTGGGCTGCCGTCTATGGGGTCACACAGAGTCGGACACGACTGAAGAGACTTAGCAGCAGCAGCAGCAAACATGTATGTAATGTAAATTATAAGGAAATGGCATATTAAAATGATTCCAGTACAAGAACCGTTTAACATAATAAGCCAGTGTGCATAACCACACTAATCGATGATTTATTTGGCTGCGTCAGGTCTTAGCTGTAGCATGTGGGATCTCCGTTGCGTCGTGCTGGCTCAGTGGTTGCAGCGTGGGCTCAGTTGCCCCGAGGCATGTGAGATCTTAATTTCAAGACCAGGATTGAACCCGTGTCCCCTGCATCGCAAGGCAGATTCTTAACCACTGAACCACCAGAGAAGTCACACATTGATTACTGAGTTACCTGAGGGAGTTGCAAGGTGAGAGGGGGAGTAGGCGGCTGTAAGTGGTAAGTAAGATTGCCTGAGGTCAGTGTGTACTCACATCAAAGGAATACTCTTCCTGTCTTGACAGTTAAAGCTCAGAAAGTGAATGGCTGTGACCCAGTGCCTGAAGCCATAGACAATCATTTCAATAAATCATAGTGGACATCTGCCTGCTTTTCCTTGGCTTACAGTTATACAGCTCCGGGGACTGTCTCTCTTCGTTGAATTTTTAAATGTGATACATCTGCTCGTGTCATGATCACACTCACTTGCAATCACAATCCTGGTTATAGCCACGTTCATTCCTTTTATGTGCCCCTAATCTCAACCACTGTCACTTCTGCTCTTTCTGCTAACGAAGGCAGCCACTTAGGCCTACCCACTTTCGTCCCAGGTTTTCCATTTCCTAGAAGGTATTTTCACTTTAAATGTGAGGAAGATGTTAGCAATAATGCCCAGCACATTTGAACAATGCTCTAAGGGGGTGTGCTCCATGGAGAAAAGACTTAAGCAGGACTTGAGTGCAACCACATACTCTCACTAGGGCTCACCCATGACTTAAATNAATGGCAACCCACTCCAGTGTTCTTGCCTGGAGAGTCCCAGGGACGGGGGAGCCTGGTGGGCTGCCGTCTATGGGGTCACACAGAGTCGGACACGACTGAAGAGACTTAGCAGCAGCAGCAGCAAACATGTATGTAATGTAAATTATAAGGAAATGGCATATTAAAATGATTCCAGTACAAGAACCGTTTAACATAATAAGCCAGTGTGCATAACCACACTAATCGATGATTTATTTGGCTGCGTCAGGTCTTAGCTGTAGCATGTGGGATCTCCGTTGCGTCGTGCTGGCTCAGTGGTTGCAGCGTGGGCTCAGTTGCCCCGAGGCATGTGAGATCTTAATTTCAAGACCAGGATTGAACCCGTGTCCCCTGCATCGCAAGGCAGATTCTTAACCACTGAACCACCAGAGAAGTCACACATTGATTACTGAGTTACCTGAGGGAGTTGCAAGGTGAGAGGGGGAGTAGGCGGCTGTAAGTGGTAAGTAAGATTGCCTGAGGTCAGTGTGTACTCACATCAAAGGAATACTCTTCCTGTCTTGACAGTTAAAGCTCAGAAAGTGAATGGCTGTGACCCAGTGCCTGAAGCCATAGACAATCATTTCAATAAATCATAGTGGACATCTGCCTGCTTTTCCTTGGCTTACAGTTATACAGCTCCGGGGACTGTCTCTCTTCGTTGAATTTTTAAATGTGATACATCTGCTCGTGTCATGATCACACTCACTTGCAATCACAATCCTGGTTATAGCCACGTTCATTCCTTTTATGTGCCCCTAATCTCAACCACTGTCACTTCTGCTCTTTCTGCTAACGAAGGCAGCCACTTAGGCCTACCCACTTTCGTCCCAGGTTTTCCATTTCCTAGAAGGTATTTTCACTTTAAATGTGAGGAAGATGTTAGCAATAATGCCCAGCACATTTGAACAATGCTCTAAGGGGGTGTGCTCCATGGAGAAAAGACTTAAGCAGGACTTGAGTGCAACCACATACTCTCACTAGGGCTCACCCATGACTTAAATGCTCTCAGCAGTGCACAAGCCAAGTTATCAGATGGATATTCCATAACAGTTTTGTAGGTCATCATCACAAGTATTCAGATGGCGAAGGATACCTGAACCATTGCCTATTTGTAATTTCCATACCTGTTCTGCAGAGAAAGCAATCATTATTCCTGCTTCATAGATGGAGAAACTCAGAGGGGCGAATTAACCAGAAGAGCATCACAACCTGTCCTTGTTTGTTCCACCCACACATGACCCCGTGCACACCTACCCTGCTCCTCCACTTCTCTGGCCCCTTTGGGCTGGGTAAGGATATTCTGCTACCTTGGATCTCTCCTCTGGCCCTGTTCTTCCACACCTTCTAAGCCCATATCTCTGGGGCCCGCTTTCTCTTCCTCAAAGGCACAGATCATCACTACCTGTGTGGTCCCATGCCTTTTCATCAAGTGTGCCTGGGCTTCCTCTTCACTACCTGCAGAGGAGGGCACCACCACCCTGGAGAAGGAGTATATAGCCTAGCCTCACCCTCTGAGATCCCCAGGCAAAGGTCTATGACCCTCACCCCCTGGGTGACCAGATGTCCTCTGACCACACTGGACTGAGCATGCTTCAGCCCTTTCTATATTGTCCTGACAACGTGGTTTGCTGCCATGGCTTCAGTTACTACTTCCAAGCAGATGAATCTTCATATGTAGCCCAGAACCTCCCTGCTTAGCCCCAGACACCCTGCCCTGGATTTAACCACCATGTGGCCATAACCTAATCATCCTCTTGAGGCCCCAGCACCCGTCTTCATCCCCTCTCCTCCTTCACCCTCCATGGCTCATCAATAACCATATCTGCTGATTCTGCCTTGGAAAATATGAATCGTCTCCCATCCCGCTCCTCTCCACACTGAAACTGCCAGTTCTGCCCCAGGTCTCTCATTGCTCCCCGGGACACTGTATCAGCCTCCTTGCTGGCCCTGCCTCCTCTGTCCAGTTCATCCCCCTCGTGGCAGCTAGAGTTTCCATTCAACTCTGTTCATGTCATCCCCTTCTGCTGAGATCCTTTTGATTGTCAGAAATTCAATGTGATTTAGGTGAGGCAAGAATCAATTTAATGTTAGGACACTGGACCATCTTAAGCAAAAGTGAAAAGTACACGAGTGGAGGTCAAGGTGCTTTGATTCAAGTACCAGTAAAATACTCACTTGGGGTTCCGTATTTCTGCTTTTCCTGGTATTTTTATTTCATCCTCTCCTAATTACACTACTTTCCTCCACAGGATGGGCAACATGGCCACCTGCCACTCGTGAGACTTAGCCTCTATTACCATCAACACCATCTACCACTTTTGGTTCTAGATTTTAAAAATCCCTGGGACCATCACTTGAGTGAGTGCCCACACCTGGACCAGTCAACTCTGGCCAGGCAGCAGGGTCTTGTAGTGAAGGGCCCATCCCTGTGTACACCTACAGGTAGGAAAACTCAGCCAGGCAGGTAGCCTCCTGACCGACAGTGTCTATTGCAATGGCTCCTCATTCATTTTAGCATTCACTTTTATATATATATATTTTTTTTAATTGAGGTATTATTTTTTATTTTATTTTTTATTTTACTTTACAATACTGTATTGGTTTTGCCTTACATCAACATGAATCTGCCACGGGTATACACGTGTTCCTAATCCTGAACCCCCCTCCCACCTCCCTCCCCATACCATCTCTCTGGGTCATCCCAGTGCACCAGCCCCAAGCATCCTGTATCCTGCATCAAACCTAGACTGGCGATTCGTTTCTTATATGATATTATACATGTTTCAATGCCATTCTCCAAGTTGAGGTCACATGCAACTTAGAGAATTTGACCAAAGGCATAGACATCCCTAGAAAAATAAACATTCTCACAAAATTTTGCATGCAATTTCAAGAGATTCATAGACCTTCTGAAACTCAGTTAATGGACCTCAAATTTGGGGTAATAGTCTTCTCAGGTGGCTCAGTGGCTAAAGAATCTGCCTGCAATGCAGGAGACACAGGAGACTCGAGTTCAATCCCTGGGTTGGGAAGATCCCCTGGAGGAGGGTATGGCAACCCACTCCAGTATTCCTGCCTGGAGAAGCCCCATGGAGAGAGGAGCCTGGCGGGCTACAGTCAAGCATCTGAGCATGCAAGCATGCCCAGCCTGGAACGAAGTCTTTCCCCTAGTTTCCAAGACCCCTTATGATCGAGTCTCCCCTCTTCACGTTGCCAGCTTGCTCCAGCACATATTTTCAGCCATCTCTAGCTCTTTACACGTACAGGGGTGCTTCACATTTTAGTTTATAGCCCTTCATCCCCCTACCACACTTTCAACTCATCCTGCAAAACTCAGCTCATGGGTCATTTCCCTCAAGAAAACATTCCTGGATCCAGTCTGCTCACGTTGCGTTTTCAGATTGCTTCCATGCTGTGTGCTGTGCTTAAGCTTTACCAGCTGGATTACCAGGGAAGCCCTCCCAGATTGCCTCTAGATACCACCAAATATCATTACAAATCATTCTGTATAAGGTTTGAAAAAGTTTTGGAAGTGTTCCAGATAGTAAGAAAAGCAACTGATGAGAAGACATTGATGAAAAGCAATTCTTGACCATCCATTAATGGTCTGAGTGCCATGGGGCCAATCTAGCCCACCTCTTGTATTTGTACAGCTTGGGAACTAAGAATAGTTTTGACACTTGTAAATGGTTGGGAAACAAATCAAAAGTGGCATAATATTTTGTGATAGATGAAAATTATATGAAATTGAAAAGCCAGTGTCTTGGCATTGTGTGGCACATAGTATCAAGTGTTTGATAAATGGTGGTTGTTAAGAATAAAAGGGCCAAAAAAAAAAAAGAATAAAAGGGCCTTCACATGAGGGTGACCAAGCTGATGAAAGGACTAGAGTTCAAGTCGTGTGAGGACCAGTGATGAGCAGTGACTGTGCTCACCTGGAGAAGAGAGCTATAAACATCACCTTCAAGTGTAGACAGTGAGTTGTCAAGTGCCAGGACACAGGTAAAAATATTCTGGTGGCTCAAAAGGGCAGAACTGGGACCATCAAGCTTTGTCTAGGAGTTTCTAACCACCTAAGNTCGTGTGAGGACCAGTGATGAGCAGTGACTGTGCTCACCTGGAGAAGAGAGCTATAAACATCACCTTCAAGTGTAGACAGTGAGTTGTCAAGTGCCAGGACACAGGTAAAAATATTCTGGTGGCTCAAAAGGGCAGAACTGGGACCATCAAGCTTTGTCTAGGAGTTTCTAACCACCTAAGGTGAGTCACACTGGGCCAGGCTTCTTTATAATGTGATTGGTCCTATCACTGGAGGGTTTCCAGAGAACATCCATGCCATCCATCTAGAATGGAAGCTTCCAGGACTTACCTGGCAATTTGTTGGTTAGACTTCAAGCTCCCAAGTCAGGGGGCATATGTTCAATCTCTGGTCTGGGAACTAAGATCCCACATGCCACAAAGTAGAGCAAAAAAAAAAAAAAAAGACCAGAAATGATGCTTTTGTTGGAAGGAAAAGTCAATTCTGACAATATGTTGGAACTGTTTCTTTGACTTGTCTTCATCACTTTTGTTATTATGCATGCATGCTCAGTCGTGTCTGACTCTTTGTAACCCCATGGACTCTAGTCCACCAGGCTCCTCTGTCCATGGAATTTTCCAGGCAAAAATACTGGAGTGGGTTGCTGTTTCCTTCTTCATTTGTTATTATAATCATACTGGCCTGCCTCAGTTATAATGGCCTGTCCCTCTGCCTGACTGTTAAATTAAAGTGCTTTTGTTCCGGACTCTGTCCACCTATAGATGGCAGGCAGGGAAAAATTAACCCATCCACTGCCTCAGACTTGCCATTCTAGGAGATATTCGCAAGATTAATGAACATTTTTTCTTTGTTTCCTCCCCTCATCTCTGATCTATAAAAGAACCAGGCATCCAGACTCTGATAAACCAGTTATTTTGAGACACTAGTCTGCCATCTCCTCAGTCAGCCAGCTTTCCAAATAAAGTTATATTCCTTGCCTCAGCACTTCAGTCTCTGATTTACTGGTCTGTTGTGCAGTGAGCAATGCAAGCTTGAACTTGGTAACAAATTTGGCTTAGCCAGCTTTTGAGTTCTGCCCCAGGGCAACAAAGCCACAGAAGTGGAGCCCAGAAAGAAGGTCACCTCCAAAATTGACTGATCCCCTTTGTAACCATTGCCAAAAGCCCTCTGATCATCACTAGCAGGCTTCTTGCCCTGAAATTAAGCAAACATGCCCACCCTGGTAGTCATCCTATAATGCCCTAACCAATCTCCTAATGCCAGCCTTCCAACAGGAATTTTCTTTGTCTTGAGGCTACAAAAATTGGCTACCAACCCATGAAAACTGTGGACTCTCCCTGGTATGTCAGGGGTTGTCAGCCCGCTGCACTCGCAGTGCCCACGTTAACTCTGCTCTTTGTTCTTAATAGACTCACTCCTTTCTGCAATACTCTGTGTCTGGAAATTCTTTTCCAACTTGTGTTTAGACTACCTCAACATTTGGAGGCACCTACAGGGACTACTCTCAGGGGATTCTCCCCCACCTCCTTTCCTCTTTCTTTTCTTTTTCATTGAACCTTCTGTGAACAGGCAAATGACTGTGGTAGCAACTGAGGAACTCTGGCCAGGGTTACTCTCTGGTGTGTTCCAAAGGCCCCACTGCCCACTGTGCCCCAATACCTGCCACCCAAGCGGGTGAGGGCTCTCCTTTCCTCTTTTCCCCCCTTCTCCCTTAAGTTGAGGGCCAGCCCAGTTAAAATTGTGTGCACAGGTCAGGCACTTAAAAAACCTAATTAGGTCACCTGCTGTTTGAAGACTCCCATGACAGGATAAGGCAGTCCTGACTGACAGCATCTACTGCAATGGCTCCTCATTTGAGCTATTTGAGCATCTGCCAAATAGGCTATCTGAGCAGGCTATTTCAGCACCTGTCCCCATCAAGACAACTTCTGTGCAACATCAGGTATATATTGGTTCAAGCAAAACACTGAGCCCACTCCCCTGGCTGCTGCCTTCCCAGCAGGACTACAGGGCAGATTCCTACAGGGCACAATACAGCCTAACTTCTCTGCTACTTTTACTTTTCCTTCCTTGGTCTGGATTAATTTACGGGAGCCTAGGGATTGCCCCTGAGTCATCCCAAAAAGAGCCTTCCGTGTTTCAGGGAATTGTCTAAAGTTGACAATTTGGTTCTCTTTTTCTGTTCTTCCCTGCCCTAGATGCCAGGTGCATTTTCGTATGGTTTGTATACTGGTTTGTGTCTCCGTGGATGTGTGTGCTCAGTTGTGTCCAACTCTTTACAACTCCATGGACTCTTTGCAATCCCAGGCTCCTCTGCCCATGGAATTTTCCAGGCAAGAATACTGGAGCGGGTTGCCATTTTCCTATTCCAGGGGATCTTCCCTACCCAGGGATTGTACCTGTGTCTCCTGCATTGGCAGGCAGATTCTTTACCAACTGTGCCACCTGGGAAGACTAGACGTGCCTAAACATATGGCTTGTGCGATTCCGTGTCACAAGCTCACAGCTCACCTCTCACTGTCAGACCCAGTTGCTGGGATGGTTGGCTATCCGTGCTGCCAGCTGCATTGTGTCTTGTCACATGCAGAGGGTTTGTTGGGATGCCTTCCGTGGCCAGGGAACTTTCAGTATCCCCATTCTAAAAATGGGCTCAAGTATGTCTCGAGAACCTCCCTCAGACTCACTTGTAGGCTGCAATCTCAGAAACTGGAAAATTTTGATGAGAAGAGGCTCCCATTCTTTTACAACAAAAGTTGGAGTCAGTACAAAACGGGGAACTGTAAAAATGACCTCTTAATGGCACACTAAATTATAATACAATCCTCCAGCATGCTATCTTTTGCCATTCTTTGTGTTCAAACCTTTATGGCACTCAGTCGGAATTCAGATCTGAGGGACTCATATCACCTGTATCTTTCTGTTGATGCCCTGTCCCCTAAACCGTCTCTGTCTCCACCTCCATCAAATCTTTTAGACGACCCACTCCTTGACCTTTCTTGTCCAACTCCACTACAACCCTAACCCACACAGCACCCCATAGCCCCTCAACAGCCACCCCCTTATCAGTGTGAAAGTCCCACTCCCCTCCTAATTCAAGATCAAAGACTACACAATTTTAGGAAATAGATTCTCACATGGTTCCCTTAAGAGAAGTAGCAAATGGAGACATGAGCATCATCAGAGTCCCTGCTCCGTTTCCCATGTCTAACACCTCACATATTCTAAGCAAACTAGGTTCCTTCAGTCAGGACCCCACCACTTTCATTAAGGAATTTCAGGCTCTTACCATAGCTTTTGGTTCTAACCTGGCAGGACATTCATATAATTCTAACTGCTTGCTGTACACATGAAGAAAAGGCCAGGATCTGGGCCTTGGCCCAAATGTGGGCAGATGAAGGGCATGCTCAAAACCCCAGTGAAAATCCAGCAGAGGCAGATGCAATCCCAAGAGCAGATCCTGGACATAGATAGCAGGCAAATCATTAGGGGGCAGCAGGGAGATGAACAAGGAGGGACTACATGATCATGNCCAAGCAGCTCAGGTGGTGAGGTTTTTGGTGAGTGCGGTAGCTACGACTTATCACCTCCCTCGTCCCTGCCGCTCAGTTTTCTGGGTGTACAGCCACCGTACCTTCTCAGGTAGATGTTGACTGACCAGAACCCCAAGAGGTCTAGTTAGCAAAGAAGCCTGCTTGCAGTTTGGTAGATAATGTCTCTCTGGGGCTGCGATTTCCCCCTTCCGGCTCTGGCTGCCTGTCACCAGAGGGGGATTGTCTGCAGCTGCCTAGCTCTGTCCTTTGCTCTGTGAGCAGGCCTGATGGAGTCTTAGGTTAGGGCTCTTCACCTGGTAGCTGTCCCCCAGTCTGATTTGTTAGCCCAGGTCGGCTCGCTCAGATTCCCCTCGGGGCATTCAGGCCAGATCCTTACTCTAAGCAATGCAGCCCGCGCCTCCCTGCCCAGCCCCTGCTTGCTAGTGGCGGGTGCAGGCGTCTGCGCTGCTTCTTCGCTGGGGGAGTTACCATTGGGCACCCGTAATCTGTGGGTTTTAATTATTTATTCTTTTTCCTCCCAGTTATGTTGCCCTCTGTGGTTCCAAGGCTCGCCACAGACTCAGCAGTGAGAGTGCTTCCTGGTGTTTGGAAACTTCTCTCTTTTTAAGACTCCCTTTCCAAGACAGAGCTCCATCCCTACCTCTTTTGTCTCTCTTTTTGTCTTTTATATTTTTTCCTACCTGCTTTCTAAGACAATGGGCTGCTTTTCTGGGTGCCTGATGTCCTCTGCCAGCATTCAGTATTTGTTCTGTGGAATTTACTCAGCCTTTAAATTTTCTTTTGATGAATTTGTAGGGGAGAAAGTGGTCTCCCCATCCTATTCCTCTGCCATCTTAGGACCACCTCCCAGCTCCATTCTTGAATGGCCTGAAATAATCCATAGTGTCTTTAGAGGTGTTTTTTTTTTTTTTTTTTTTTTTTTTTGGTTTGCAGGCATAGCCCTCTTAGAGAGGAACATCCTCAATCTCACCAACATGGCCCAGAAATCTTAGAAGGCTACAGTTAGCTGTCATTGAGAAACAACAGTCAGCTCTAGGCTCTCTAGCTGAGGTGGTTTTACAGAATAGGAGGGCTCTTGACATGATAGCAGACAAGGCCAGGGGTGTCTGTGCCCAACTAAATGAGATATGCTGCTTCTAGTAATGTATTAATACCTCAAACCAAGTAGAAGAAGACCTTCAAATTCTAAGGACAAATATCCGATTAATAGAGGATTTAAAACAGAGGGTAGGTCAGGGCCCCAGCTGGCTCTCAAGCCTTCTCTCTTCTATGGGGATCCAGATATGAACATGGATGTTACCCTTGCTGGGATTATTAATACCAACCAATAGCCTTTGCTTGATTGCTTGGTCCCTGCATCATTAACACATTATTTAATTTCATCTCCCAACAGATTCACAGGATTCAATTCCAGATGTTGTTTCAACAATGATATCAGCTGACTGATACATGGACTCTATTGGAAAAAGCTGCTTTGTCATTCCATGACCTCTCATCTCCCTCCACAAATGCACCCTGACAGATTAGGACCCAGGACCCCATGATGCTCCTGTCCAGCAGGAAGAAGTCCAAGTGGTCTTCACCCCTTTCCCAATGACCTGGGGTCCCATGACCTGAGACAAGGATAGGCAAGTAGTTAGACTTGAGAAGGGTGTTGATAGAAAGAGGGGTGAATGTTGAATCCTGCCCTAAGACCACAGATGTAAGCCCTTACAGTAAAGCCACAGAAGCAGAGCCCAGAACAAACCTCCAAAGCTGACTGAGCTCCTTTGTAACCATTGCCAAAATCACCTGTGATCATCACAAGGAGGCTTCCTGACCCCAAATTAAGCAAAACTGCCCACTCAGGTAGTCACCCTATAATGCCCTAACCAATTATCTAATGGCAACCTTCCGAGAGGAATTTTCTTTGTCCTGAGGCTATAAAACTTTGCTGCTGCTGCTAAGTTGCTTCAGTCATGTCCAACTCTGTGTGACCCCATAGATGGCAGCCCACCAGGCTTCCCCATCCCTGGGATTCTCCAGACAAGAACACTGGAGTGGGTTGCCATTGTTTACCAACCCACAAAAACTCTCGACTCTCCCTGGCCTGTCAGGAGTTGTTGGCCCACTGCATTCACAGTGCCCTTGTCACCTCTGCTCTTTGTTCTTAATAAACTCACTCCTTTCTTCAATATTCTGTGTCTGGAAATTCTTTTCCAACTCATGCTTAGACTGCCTCAACACCAGCCAGGAGTCTTGGTTAGGGCATTCCCTAGTCAAGGAATACTGGAACAAGGCCTAGCACCTGCCGGGACCATTTATCCTGAGGATCTTTCCCTCAAGATTCCTTGTAGCAGCACCAGCTGCCCCAGCACTTGGCAGTTGAAGAATGGAACCAACAAATTTCTATGAGTCAACGAACTCGATTTCTTAGGGTAAGCCCACCCAATTCAGTAGTCGGTTCATCTGTTTGTGGTTTTCTGTGCTCTTTTGTGGTATGAGTTAATAGGCTTGATATTGTGGGGTAAATCACTCTGGTATGCCCACCAGGAAGACATTCCCCCTCAATTTGGGCTTTTCCTTTATGGGATAAGCCTATTAGATTGGGATCCCCTGTTGTACAGGTGAATTGTTGATTGTACCTGAGTTAGAACCAGTTCACTGGGGAAATAGTTCTTGTGGAGGTAGGCGGCCTGATTGAAATTAGTTTATTTGTTTTGTAGGGTAAGTTTATTTACCTTTACAACTGAACTGGGAACTGATTTTGGAATCTGTCATTTTTGTTGGTATTTGCCTTTGTGTTTTGTGTTATCAAACTTACAGAAATAGGAAGTACTCCATATATCCCAAAGGAGAGACCTCTGGGGCCTATATTAGATAAATGGGCAAAATATAGCCATGAGCCTAGGACTAAGAAAAACATGTACGCTACTGTATGTCGTAAATACTGCAGTGAGCAGAGTGAGTTTGGACTCTGAAACACTTTGCAACTGTGGTTCTCAGACCTGAGTGTCAACATCACATGGAGGAGGGGTTGTGAAAGCACAGCCTACAGGACCCACCTCCAGAATTTTGCATCTGTAAGAAGTTCCCAAGTGGTGGTGCTACTGCTGGCCTGGCCCACACTTGGCAAATTTCTGCTCCAGAAAGCAGTAGTTTCAAAATTCCAGGTCAACCTGGCTGACCCATAACAATGCCTCCAGAAGGTGTAGGAAAGTCAGAAAAATCATGAAATGCAGCAAGCAAGAATTTTGCAATACCAAATGTGCTCATTTTGAGGGACTGTCCCTTAGTCTGAGACTGTGATTTTCTACTTTCTCTGACATTATAATTTCCTTCCTTTTGTGGAAAAATAATAACAGATGGTGGTTCTCTCATTAGTTTGTTTCTGGGTCGCTTTCAGTTTAACTCAGTTCAGTCATTCAGTCCTGTCCGACTCTTTGTGACCCCATGGACTGCAGCATGCCAGGCTTCCCTGTCCATTACCAACTCCCAGAGCTTCCTCAAACTCATGTTCATTGAGTCAGTGATGCCATCCAACCCACCATCTCATCCTCTGTTGTCCCCTGCTCCTCCCACCTTCAATCTTTCCCAGCATCAGGGTCTTTTCCAATGAGTCAGTTCTTCACAACAGGTGGCCAAAGTACTGGAGCTTCAGCTTCAGCATCAGTCCTTCCAACGAATATTCAGGACTGATTTTCTTTAGGACTGACTGGTTTGATCTCCGTGCTGTCCGAGGGACTCTCAAGAGTCTTCTCCAACACCACAAAACAACAAGCTGGCAGCCCTGGTCATGGTCTTCAGTTTTTAAAAACATCNGCTTCAGCTTCAGCATCAGTCCTTCCAACGAATATTCAGGACTGATTTTCTTTAGGACTGACTGGTTTGATCTCCGTGCTGTCCGAGGGACTCTCAAGAGTCTTCTCCAACACCACAAAACAACAAGCTGGCAGCCCTGGTCATGGTCTTCAGTTTTTAAAAACATCTTTTTGGTCCCTGTACTTCTAAAATCCAGGACATACTGCTTCTGTGCATATAAAAGCTTAGACTGAGTTTCTCTAATAAGAGGTGCCATCCAAAATTAAGCTCAGGGGCCTTTTAAAAAGGCATTACATGCCTCCTTGCCTGGCTGAACAGCTTACTCAGAACATAGTTGACTTTTTATTGATGCTTCAAGTGATTTTTATGTAATCTATTATTATAAAGAGCTGTCAAGCCCACAACCATGCCCTCAGGAAGGCTGCTTAGCAAAGAACCATTTGTCCCTCATTAAACCACCCAGGCTGTTTTTCTGTTGTGTGGGAGCTGTCCTGCTCCCTCTGCAATTCACTCTCACCCCATCTCGCTGTTGCCTGTGCTCCCACTTACTGCCCACAGAATGTCACGCCACCAAGCTTATTAAATCAGTGGTTTCATTTTACACATAAGTCGGTGCCTATGACTTTGGGACCATTTATCTCTGCCAAGGAATGAAGCCGTAGGCCTAGAACACAGTCAAAGAGATTTACCCCTATCTCTTAGAAGATGATGACAGGTAACATTCACTGGGAATTTACCACATGTCAGGACTTATCTAGAGTGGTCAAATAACTAGCCCAAGGTTAATATGTGGAGGAGTCAGAACTATGGAAATGAGGTTGGTACTGCTAACTTCTACTCCAGGCTTCCCTGGTGGCTCAGACAGTAAAAAATCTGCCACAATGTGGGAGACACAAGTTTGATCCCTGGGTTGGGAAGATCCTCTGGAGAAAGGAATGGCTTACCCACTCTTGCCTGGAGAATTCCATGGATAGAGGAGCCTGGCAGTCCATGGGATCACCAAGAGTCAGGAACAACTGAGCAACTAACACTTCCACCTGCCTTTAGGGGTTTTTTCCCATGGTGAATGACTGGAGATCTGAGTACTGAATAAATGAAGATTCATAGATGTTAGTCTTTGTAGTGATACTTAATTTGCTGATAAGTTTTAAGAGACATTCTGATTTTGTTGGGAAAAACGGAAATGATTCTGATTCAAAATCGAGCTGGGGAACAGCTGACTTGGAGACACTGGTTCTGTGGCACTGGGCAACTAGGAGACAGCCGTGTTGTCCCCAGGAGCTCACAGTCCAGGTGCAAGAGAGGAAAGCAGAACTGGGTATGGGAAGGGAGAAGCAGGAAACTGCTTATTTTGTTAAAAACTTTTACTGTGCTTTGGCCTGTCGAACTATATGGTTGTGGTCTTTGTTGAAATTGAACAAAGCCAGGACCCATACCAGTTGTGTGTGCCTGGTTCATGATAGTTTTCTTAGAAGGTCAAGTGCCCAGCACCTTATTTTCCTTGTCCAGCTCCCTGACCTCTCCAAACACTGATACGTCAAGGGCACATCAATGCCTAATTTACAGTATTGTTTTGAAGGTTATATTAAGATGATGGGTGTCATGTCTGACTTGATTCAACAGGTGCTCAGTTCCTCTCCTTCTTCTCTTCTTCTGTTCTGCCAGAAAAATTTCTCTCCAAGTGTTCTGTGTAATTGGACCACTCATGGGGTTCACTCACGGATTCAATCCTGGTCAGGGAGCTAAGAGTCTGCAAGCTGTGTGGCACAGCCGAAAAAGAGAAAACTTAGATGCAGTGAAACCTGGAAATATTGTTGTTTATACAGGTTGCTTGTTAAAATTCTGGGCATATTACTCTGAAATTTTTAACAGTTTTTCTGGCCCCCAAGTAAAGTGCAGAATCAGTACCATGGCCTGGCGCTTGCCTGCCTCCTCCACTCTTCTTTCCTTAAGCTCTAGCCACACAGTATTTCTTCCTATGGGTCCTCCCAGGCCCAAGGTCTTCCTTCCAAGAGGCTATAGCCTCCATCTTGACCAGTCTCACCCCAAATTGTTGCCTGGGTTGTATCTGTTCACTTTTCAGGTTTGTCAGGCAAACTGTCCCCTTCTCCCCCAGACAAGATCTTGTTAAAATGAAGATTCTGATTCTGTCAGTCCAGGGTGGAGTTTAGGGTTCTGCATTTCTACCAATCTCCCAAGTGATTCCAATGCTGTCTGTCCAACAACCACACTTTGAGTAAGAGGCTTTGGCCTTCATGAAGTCCCTTGTTCCTTGACTGTGCAACTTGTGTACTGTGTTCAAAAACATGGATGATAATGAAATTCACTGGAACTTTGCCTATCATAACAAAACTTTGGAAATAAAGATACTTCAGTAGAGGACTAGTTAAATAAGTTAAGCCCCCCCCCCCCAAACACACACACCTGTACACATACACACACACATCCTTTGGAATATAAGGAAACCATTTTAAATGTCTGTAGCTTATGGTTAATTTTTTATAAAGCAAATTGTAAAGCTCACATTGAGTTGACCTTTAGGGAATTATGTATGTATGCATATGTGTATGGGCCCAGAGTTATAGCTAGGAAGATGTTTATGAATATGGGAACTTCAGTTGTCTCTTGATGGTGAGCCATTTGAGGGAAGCACAAGATTCAACGCACTGGGAATCAGATAGTACTGTAGTATGTATTTAATGAAAGAAATCCACATATAAGTGGACTCAGAGAGTTCAAACCCATGTTGTTCAAGGGTCAACTGTATATATACACATACATGTCAAATACTTACAACTCTTCATGTGCTTCCATAGAACCCTATAATTCCTTATCATAGTACTTAACACACTGATTCATAGTCGCCTATTCATCTGTTCAGGTCCTTCACAATGATCTGTCAGGGCAATGGCTGTATCTAGTCCATTATAGTATTCCCCAGTACACTACACAATTACTGCATTTCAACAATTACTGAATATATGGTTAATATCCATCTAAGAATGATTCCCCATTTTCCCCCAGGATGTTGCTGTACCTGATGGATCTCCTGGAACCGTGATCCCTCTGGCCATTATCCGGGAAGCTAACCCAGGAAAGACAGAATAAGCAGAACAGGAAGAACAATGTCTTTCAAGCTGTTACTGAGCCAATGACTTAACCAACTCTGGGTCAATCTACACTAGGACTTCTGGCTATATGAGAGAATAAACACCCTTGTTGTTGCTGGTCTTTGAGTTAGAAAGCATCACCAGTGAGAGACTGAGTACATAAAAGAATGAATGACTAGCCACTAGCATAAGAAAGCCAACTCCCATAGAACGGAGTTAAAGTCTTGTCCTGGAGACTTCAAAAATTGCTTACTGTTCTTAAGACACTCAAGGTGATAAAACAAGCAAAGTCTTGATACTCTAGATGCTAGATTACAGTTTTCTTATTTCTTATTATAGTTTTCTAGATAAATTGGATTTTTAGGCAAAAGCTGCACTTTGCAAGGAAAAACAATCTCACTAGGGCTTCATTTAAAACCAAAGATAATATTCTTAGAGACATTTCAGAGTCAATACATATTTAATCCAATCTCCTAAATGTTAGCATGTGTAAGCATAACTTGGGAGACTTTTTTTTAAAAGGTGACTCTTGGGCCTAACCTGGGGAGATTTTGATTCAGTGGGTGGTGGGATTTAGGAATCTGCATCTTAGCCAGTAATCTGATGTGGATTGTCTCAGAACACACTTCAAGAAACTCTATTCTAAAGCTTCCACTCTGTATATCTAGATCCTAACCACAAGAAATGATGTTTCACGTAATAATCAAGGAGCAGATTCAAGTGATGGAAAGATCCAGAAGATGGGAGCCATATCTGGACTTCTCTATTCACTAGACTAAGACACTGATCAGGCAAGTCTGTCAAGCTCTCTATGTCTGAATGTCCCCATTTATTAAAAACTCAGATTAACAGTTCTCTGTATTGCCAGTCCTGAGACTGGTTATAAAAACCAGAATGATCTCAGTAGCTGTCCTGTAAAAATATAATAAAATGCTCTTTGTTAGAACTCTGGTGATTACTGAGCTCCTTGATAAGTAAAATTATTTGTGTTGTTTAGGGTCTATTCATTAAGCAAGAAATGAGGACTCACATTTTAAAAAGAGTGTTACATGGTCAAACTGTAAAAGGGATTTTGCTTAATTCCCAGTTAACCTGAGTACTTATTAACCAGAACATCCTATTCCTGAGCATTCTAACTAGGTTTCCATGGAAATAATACACATTTATTAACAACAATTTGTGAGTATACTCCTTATCAAAGGGAGCTTCCTTGACTTGGGCAAAAATTAATGGGCCCAACAACTCACAGAACTGGAGAAATCGTATATCTGATAAAGGATAATATCTAAAATACATAGAGAACTCCTAAAACTCAACAACAACAAAAAATCCATTCAAAACAGGCAAAAGATTTCATAGACATTTCTCTAAAGAAAACATAGGAACGGCCAAAAGGCACATGAAAAAGACATTCAACATCATTTATCAATAGGGAAATGCAAATCAAAACCACAATGAGATACTACCTCACAAACATTAGGATGACTACTGTCAAAAAAAAAAAGAAAGAAAGAAAGCAACAAATACTGGTACAGCAACAGTGGAGCAATATGGCAGCGGAAAAATTAAACACAGAATTACCATACGATCCAGCAATTCCACTTCTGGATACATGCCAGAAGAATTAAAAGCAAGGTTTCAGAAAGATATCTGCACACCCATGTTTATAGCAAAATTATTCTCAAGAGCTAAAACATAGAAGCAACCCAAGTGTCCATGAATGGATAAACAGACAAGCAAACTATGGTACCTTAAAAAATGGAATATTATTCAGTCTTAAAAAGGAAAATAATCAAAGTCAAAATTAATAATAACGAGGTATTTGGCATTCTCTTTTTTGTACTGTCTTTGAAATCCAGTTCGTGTTTTACACTGAAAATGTCTCAGTCTGGACTAGCTGCAAACCAGTAGCTAGTAGCTATGTTGTAAGAGTGTACAGCTCTAGAGGATTCATTTTTGAAACCCAGTGCAAACACCCCTCGCTATTTGATTCTGATCTTTGAATGTTCAAGCCTCTGTCTACATTCTTCACTCATTCATTGGTCAGCAAACACTGGCATGTCCACTATGCACCAAGTATTATGCTAGAACATGGAAATACAGTCTGTGACAGTGAGAGACACGCAGAGAGGGCTATGAAATAATATAAAAGAATCGTGACATAGAATGTTGTTCTTATCGAGTCTCTTAAGTCAGAACCCAACTCTTTGGCAACCCCATGAACTGTAGCTCACCAGGCTCCTCTGTTCACAGGATTTCCCAGGTAAGAATACTGGAGTGAATTGCTATTTCCTCCTCCAAGAGAATCTTCCCCACCCAGGGATGAAATCCATGTCTCCTGCATTGGCAGTGGATTCTTTACCACTGAACCAACCAGGGAAGCCCCATGACACAGAATAGACGCACTCCATTTTATGAGCACCTGAAAGGGGAAGAACATGTAGTTTTAGAGGTGGCCCTGAGCTGACTTCAAGGACCTGTAATGTTAGCTATGAATAGAATGGAAAAGGGCATGCCATTGGTGTCAGCTTGATCAAAGGCCTGAAATGAGGGATGGGGGTCCCCGGCAACCGCTAAAGAATACCTGTTAGAGCAAAGGTGAAAAAGGAAAGTGGGGAGGTAAGTAGAGCCAGTGAAAGGCCTAGTGAGTCATGTTTTGCTTCTGAAATTTAAAAAAAAAAAAAAAAAAACTACACTTCCTAAAATTTCAGAAGTAATTGTCTCTCTGAAGGATCATGTGGAATGCAAATGACACTGGATTTAAGTTTTTGCTGGTAACAGTCGCGCTCCTCCGGCTTAGCTCCTCCAAGGGGACAGGGCCATCTGCTATGCTTACCACCCTGCGCCAGTGTCTGCAACACTGCCTGGCAGAAAGGGCGCTAGAAGTTTACAGAGCCGGTTCCTTCCTTCAGTCCTTTCCCCAAGTCTTCCCCTTTCGCTTAGTTCAGCGGGAGAGGGGAAAGGGCGCCATCCCTAGCCTGCGCTTCGAAAGTCCTCCGGAGTTCAGAGGCAGGCCTCACCCTTCTAGGATGTTTCCTCATCTATAAAATGGGTTCACAACTACCCGCCGCGCCGGACTGTTGCGTAACTCAAATGAATTAGAGAAAGCGTCTGGAAAAATGAAAAGGTGCGCTTCTTGGTCTTGAGGGTAGACTGACTTGACCTGTGGACCTCAAGGCCAGGTTTCCACCCTCCTTGGCCCAGATGGGCATCCTCGGCCAAAGTGCAGGGTGATCGATCCCAGAGCGTGGGACGCCCCGATCCGACACCCTGGGAGGTAACCCTACGCGTGACTGCTTAACGCGCCTCTCAAGGAAGCGCCACCTAAGGAGGAGGGGTGGAGGTTGCAGCCGCTCCCCTCGGTGTTGGGGCTACTCCTCAGTCTCCAGGGCATGGACGTCCGAATCCCGCAGCCCGCGCCGAGCAGGCCCCCGCAGAGCAGAGCGCAGCAGACCCCTCAAGCTCGCTGGTCCCCGACCACCCCCTCCCAGCGTGTCCGAGAGGAAAAGAGGGTGGAGCGGCAGGCCCTCACAGCCAATAAAATCAGCGGGTTCCTGGTCCGATCCCCGGCGCGGCTCGCCATTGGTCGCCACCCGGGTCTCGGCCCACCGAACCTTTGCGACCCGAGCCAATCGCTAGACGGCGAGGGGTCCTTAGGCTCGAGGGGAGCCGGCGGCGGGCGGCTGCGAGGGCGAGCAAGCGAGGAGCCGGTGGCGGTGACAAGCGGCGCGAGCCCGCAAACCGCCTCCCCCGTGCGGCGCGCCACCGGCTCCACCATGGAGCCCGCTGTGTCGCTGGCCGTGTGCGCGCTGCTCTTCCTGCTCTGGGTTCGTGTGAAGGGGCTAGAGTTCGTTCTCATCCACCAGCGCTGGGTGTTTGTGTGCCTCTTCCTCCTACCTCTCTCCCTCATCTTCGACATCTACTACTACGTGCGCGCCTGGGTGGTGTTCAAGCTCAGCAGCGCGCCGCGGCTGCACGAACAGCGCGTGCGGGACATCCAGAAGCAGGTGAGCGGCGCCGGGTGGGGCGGGAGCTAGGCGCGAAGTGGTGCGCGGCGCGGAGCAAGGGCTTCCCTGAAGAGGTGCCATTTGAGCGAGATTTGAACTCAACAGAAATGTGATGGGGCGGGGGTGCTTCCCGAGAGGGAACGGAGTTAGCAAAGGCGTTGAATAGAACATTGCTCCGACATTTATGGAGTGCCTACTGTGTGCAGAGTACGTGCGGGTTATCTAGAGAGATGTAAAGAATAGTACTCAGGTAGCTCTCACCAGGCCCAGATGATTTCAGAAGAGGAGCCGTGCTTCAAGGAAGTGCTTCTGTCGCTGGTGACTGGGAAGTAGCGGGAATGATCCGGGGAACGTGTGAGCATATAAGGGGAGGGACGGAAGGTCCGAAAGTCAGTTTGAAGCTAGGTTGCGGGCGGGGGCTTCAGTTTGGAGTTTACTCTGTAGCAAGGAGCTGAAATTTTTTCACGTGCTTAGCTTAGAGGACTAAAGTGACTAAAGGTAGCACCACACCAGGGTGGGGAGCCTCGCAGACCCTGCGCCAGGCGCTCACTCTTAAGAAGGCAATGTCCTTCCCTATGTCAGCGCTCACAGAACCCGTACGCCTGCTGCAGCTCACAGCCGAGCCTCGTCCTTCTGTGCCATCGCCAGAATGGACATCAGGCATGAACACCAGGCCTGGGCAGTTTCTTGGCGCCCTCTGCCCCTCCATATGTTCCTTTCTTACTGGCCTCGGGTTGCGCAGAGCTTCTGTTTCCTGCAGCCACCCNCCGTACGCCTGCTGCAGCTCACAGCCGAGCCTCGTCCTTCTGTGCCATCGCCAGAATGGACATCAGGCATGAACACCAGGCCTGGGCAGTTTCTTGGCGCCCTCTGCCCCTCCATATGTTCCTTTCTTACTGGCCTCGGGTTGCGCAGAGCTTCTGTTTCCTGCAGCCACCCTCACCACAGGTGTTGCAGCCTCCATGTTCTGTTTGCTGCTGGCTGAGTGCTGCCAATAAGAGCGTGAAGACGAATGCGGAGAGCCACCGCTGGGAAGGATACACCTTGGACCCACTGGGAGCAGGCAGCACCTGGAAGCCCTTTACTCAGGCTGTCGTGGATTGTGTCAGTCACAGCTCCAGAGCCCTCCCTACTTTCGGTCTCGAATGCACCCTGTTTCCCAGTTCTTTCTATGTGCTCAGATTCTGTTTCCCTGCTTATCTCCCTTATCAGAATGTGAGCTCCTTGAAGGCAGACTGCTCACTCCTCTCTGCCCAATGAGTCCTGACCCAAAGCAGCACAGTGAGCACTGCTGAACCTAAGCTAAACCAAAGGGCTTCCCCTGTGGCCCAGTGGTAGAGAATCTTCCTGCAATGCAGAATCCCTGGGTTAGGAAGGTCCCCTGGAGAAGGAAATGGCAACCTGCTCCAGTATTTTTCTCCTGGGGAATCCCATGGACAGAGGAGCCTGGCAGGCTACAGTCAGTCCATGGAGTCAGAGTTGGACACAACTGAGCAACTAAACAGCCACATTAGGGACAGGAAGACAAGGGGCCTTGCCAGACCAACCCACTGTTGTGGCCCTACCCTGTGCCACACTCTGTGCCACTGATGTTCATTATTTTTCATCCTCACTGCAGTGCTGATAGGTCTTTGTGGGGGGCTTTTTGCATTTATTTTTTTTTTGGTGGCACTTTTTCCTGAACTATAAGTTTTTGTTTCTTTAGTTTATTCTGGAGTATCCTTTTCTTTCATGCAACATCCTCTTCTGGTTGAAGAAGGATCTGCTCTTTATCGGTAAGGATCATCTCAGTATGGCAGAGAGTTCCTGTGCAGGCCAATCCAACCATGAGCTCTATAAGTCCTGAGCTGCACCTTGAGGCTCAATGACCAGAAAAGCTACATCTGAGCCCTTAAATTCACCATTACTCTGCACGTTTGAGCATGTGCAGTAAGGATTCAGCACTCTTGGGCCACCAACCCTCTGTCCAGCCCCACTGTTTAGCCTGGGCCCACCTACAAGCTCCAGTTGTAGTGGCAGAATGGCACACATTGCTTCTGTGGAGTGACATCCTTCAGATACTTGGCGGCTTTTCGGATATGTATACTCTTAATGGCCTGGGCAGTTTCATGGGTGTTCTTAAAGTGAACCTGAAGGTTCAAACCTCTTGATTTGCATAATTTTCTGGGGGGTTCTGGGTCAAGTAAATAGTAAACCATTTTCAGAGGTCACCTCTGGCCACTTACCAGAAAAGGGCCACCCTGGGAGATCTTGTGCCTGTTCTACAGATGGAGAATATATTGAGACTCAAACTGTGAGTCATGTGCCTAAGATGATATAGCTAGTAAATGGGTCTGGAACCCAGGTCAGCTCAGTCTCTGAACCTGAACTCTGACATTGCTTCTTTCCCAACCCTTTCCATTCTACCATGGAGGTCTGGTTCTGTTGCCTCACTCCTGGAAAGTGGTGATAGCTACCTGACCGGTTGCCCATTTCCTAGGCCCTGCCCCCCTCTCTCTGGCTTGCCCTGCCACAAGGGCATGGTGCCACGGGATTACCTCCCTGCCCAAAATCTTGGTTGGCTCCCATCAGGATCCATTCCAACCAGTGTTTCAGACTTGCTGAACTCCACATTCACCTCATGTTCCCGTCCCATCCTCCAACCCCAGTTCCCATTCCTGGCTGCATGCAGCTCTCCCAATGCATCCTGCTCACCTCCAGGTTTGTATTAAGTCCTGGGACTGCAGAGTTGGGCAGAGGCAAAGTCTGCTCGGTCACTTCCTACTCATAGGAATCCCTTCCTCAGTTACACCTCTCCGTGCAAAACCTCTGCTTCACATGGGACCCTGGCCTCTCTGATTGCAGAACAGTTCTTCCCCATGTTGAGCTTCCCCATGTTGCCTGGCAAGTTTCAATCCAGCCTGTTCTAGGACTCTCAATTGCAAGTGACAGAAACTCAGCTCCACCTGGTTTGAGCAAAAGGGGACTTTATTGACCCAGGTCTTGGAAAGTCCAGAAGTAGAACTTGCCGGACAGTCCAGTGGTTAAGACTCTGCCCTTACTTTGAGTTTCTAATGCAGGGGGCACAAGTTTGACCCCTGGTCTGGGAACTAAGATTCCCACCTGCCACCTGGTCTGGCCAAAAAGAAGAGAGAAAAGTCCAGGAATAAAAGCGGCTCAGACCTCACTAGATCCAGCATCAGTCTCTGTCTTTCCACCCAGCTGTCATTCTTGGCTCTGCTTTGTTCTAAGTTGACTTCATTCTCAGGGAGGCTGTCTCCCTGCAGGGGCCCCAGCAGTGTCTGGCTTATATCCAGCCAGCCTAGCAATTCCAGTAAAGTGAGAGGGCCTCTTCTGGAATCGGTCTTAATTGGCTTAACTTGGATCATAGGCCCGTCCCTGAACTGGTCACTGTGACCGGGGGATGGAGTCAGACCTCAGTCATGTGCACATCTCTGGGAGCAGAGGGCAATCAGCGTCACCCGGACCAAAGAAATATGGGACTGTTAGAAGCACATGAAGAGTACATGGATGGTCGCAGGTCACGGCAGCAGATGTCCACCTCCCTGCCATTTTCCATCAGCAAGGAGGGTTTGCTTCCTCCCATGTTCCTCCTGAGCCATTTGTTCTGTGTGTTTGGTGTTTGGGTCACTTATAGCAGAGCTTTAGCAAAAGTTCTTCCTTCCATGTGTGATGGTGAATCTGGCCTCCTTTGCTGGTTCCCTACCACTCAGAGTGACATGAGTTAACATACACAGATGCTTAGAACAGGGCTTGGCACACAATCAGCTTCGGTAAGTGTTAGCTGTTACTCCATTGCCTATTAATATAGGTCCGTTTGTCCTTCCAGGCCTGAAGTTGGGTAGTCCTGGTGGTGAATCTGGGCTTTGCCTTCCAGCAGTTCTGTAATGTTGGGCAGGTTATTTTGCCTCTCATTTTCTTCATCTGCAAAAGGAGGCGGATCATCCCAAACACCTGGCTTGTTGTGAGAATTAAACTAAACAAGACACAACAGGTGCCTGGCGCAGGGGGGGCAGCTTATAGATACCGAGTTGAACAAAACATTTGTTTGGGTTTACGTGAAAGCCTGAACAAACTTTTCAGCCAACCCAGTAGTTACCGTTTGTGTGGTTGTTATTATTTCCAATATGACACCTGCCCTGAACATTGCAGTTAGAATAAATGTTTTCAAAGCACTTTGATCATGCTTTCCAGCTCTTTCTTCATTTTGCTTTGTGGTGTGGCAACACTTTGACTTTTCTGTCGGCCTCACTAGCCAAGGAGAGTCCAGAGGGTAAGGCCAGTGGGCCTTTCATCACCCCACTCCTCCAGGTGTCTGGAAGGATTCAGGCCTCGGTAAATGATTGCTGACAAGCAAAGGCACTGTTCCCGCCCTTCTCCTGAAGGCAGGGCTATAAGCTGCCAGAGGATCCCTGGAGAGGCCAGCTCAGCCTCTGCTTGTGTCTGCAGGTGCGGGAATGGAAGGAACAGGGCAGCAAGACCTTCATGTGCACGGGGCGGCCTGGCTGGCTCACCATTTCACTGCGGGTTGGAAAGTACAAGAAGACACACAAAAACATTATGATCAACCTGATGGACATTCTGGAGGTGGACACCAAGAAACAGGTGAGAGAAGTGGCATGGTTCTCTGGCTCTGGGAATGGGTGGGGAACTGCACCTGGTGCAGATGACTCACAAGGAGATAATTTTAGCCGAAGGCGTCCCAGAGTGAACAGGACCAAGGCCCTTGGTCATCACAGACGGCTCTGTCCACCGTGGTTATCCTGCAGAGCCTCACAGCTATGGAAGAGACTGGTCATAGCCCCATCTCACAGGTGGGCAGACTGAGAGCTCAGGGAGATTCTTTGATTATCTGCCACTGCACAGGAAGACAGGGATGGAGAAATTGTGGCAAGAATGAACCTGTTTACCTCTTCCCAGTAAGGAAATGTGCTGGTGAAACGGGACTGTGGAGGTAGCTCAGAGGGCAGGCCTTGTTCCAAGCTTTCTGGGGACCCGCTTGTTAATAGCCTTAGATATGTGCTCCCTCTTTGGTCTATCTGGTATTTCTACCACTTGAACCGGGCTCTCAGAAAAGGGAAATAAAGACAGCAAGAGAAAGAGAGACGTATTATATCACAACTTTATTTTTAATCAAAGACAATATGATATCTAATAGTAGGGAGTTGTTATATATGGTATAGCCACATGATGACATTTTCTTGTGACGCCTTGTCCAAGTTACTNTACCACTTGAACCGGGCTCTCAGAAAAGGGAAATAAAGACAGCAAGAGAAAGAGAGACGTATTATATCACAACTTTATTTTTAATCAAAGACAATATGATATCTAATAGTAGGGAGTTGTTATATATGGTATAGCCACATGATGACATTTTCTTGTGACGCCTTGTCCAAGTTACTTAATTTCCCTGTGCCTTTTCCTCCCCCTTAACAGCTTTATTGACATACTTGGCATATAATAAACTATACATAGAGTTTTTATACATAGAACATGTATCACGTACCCTCTCTTTTTTTGTATGACTTCTTTCACTCAGCATAATTATTCTGAGATTCATCCATGTATCAGAAGTACATTGTTTTATTGCTGTGTACTATTCCAATCACAGTTTGTTTATCCTTTCACTTATTGGTGGACATCTGAGTTGTTTCCAGTTTGGGTCTATCACAAGTAAAAGGGTGAGGAACATTTGGATATAATTCCAAATTGTTGTGTGGACATTTGTCCTTTATCGAAGAAATACCTGGGAGTGGAGTCACTGGGTCATATGGCAGGTATATGGTTAACTTTCTAAGAAACTGCCAAATTATTTTCTAAAGTAGTTGTAACATTTACATCTCCACAAGTGTTCTAGTTGCTCCCTATCATTGTAAACAACTTGGTATAGTTAATTGTAGCCGTTCAGTTGTTGCAGGCATCTCAGGGTGATTTTTAACTGTTAATGACTAATGAATGATGTTGGGCATCTCTTCACGTGCATATTTGCTGTTTATATGCCTTTGGTGAAGTACTTGTTCAAGTCTTTTGCTAAAAATTTTTAATTGGGTTGTTTGTTTCTTACCGTATATTCTAGAAACAAGACCTTCATCAGATACAGTTTGCATATATTTTCCCCTGGTGTTTGGCTTGTCTTTTGAAAACCAGAAGATGTTTTAATTTTGATAAAGACCAGTTTAGTAATTTCTTTTATAGATTGTGCTTTTAATGTTTTACTTAAAAAATCTTGCTCTACTCCACGTCTCAAAGGTTTTCTCTTTGTTTTCTTCCAGAAGTATTATATTTTTAGGGTTTACACTTAGAGCTATGATTCATTTTGAGTTTGCATTTGATAATGAGATATGGGTCCAAAATTTTTTTTTGCACGTGGATTTCCAATTGTTCCAGCCTCTTTTGTTGAAAAGACAATCCTTTCTCCGCTGAATTGTGTTCGCACCTTTGCTGAAATCAGTTGTTCATATTTTCAGGTCTTTTTCTGGACTCTGCTGTTCTGTTGATCTATTTGCCTGTCTGTGTGCCAAGAACACATTGTCTTGAATACTATAGCTTTATATTAGTAAGTCCAAAATAATGAGTCGGGAAGTATTCCTTCCTTTTCACTTTTCTGGAGGAGTCTGTATAGAATTGGTTTTGTTATTTAAAAGTCAATGGAATTAACCAGCAAAACCGTCTGAACCTGGAGTTCTGTTTGCAAGCAAGTTTTTAAAAAATAGATATAGGGCTCTTCAGTTTATTTGTTTCTTCTTGGTGAGCTGTGGCAGTTTGTGTCTGAAGATATTTGCCCATTTTATTGAGTTGTGTAGTTGACTGACGTAAAGTTGTAATATTCCCGTAGTGCCTGGTGGACATGTATAGAATCTGTGGTGATGTCATGTCTTTCATTTCTGATACTGATCATTTGTGTCTGCTCCCTTTTCTTCCTTAACAGTCTGACTAGAAGTTAATCAATTGTACTGATCTTCTCAAAGAACCAGCTTTTGGTTTCATTGATTTTTCTCTTTTTTTTTTGGTTTTCTATTTCATTGACTTCTGCTTTGATCTTTGTTAATTTCTTATGCTGACTTTGGGTTTAATTTTACTCTGCCTCGTCTAGTTTTTTAAGGTAGCAGGTGAGGTCATTGACTTAGACATTTCTTAATTTCTGTTATGGATGTTTAGGGCTATAATTTCCCCCTAAGCACTGTTTTAGAGCTGCCCTCAAATCTGATATCTTACCTTTTCATTCAATTCAAATTACTTTCTAGTTTCGTTTTTGATATCTGCTTTGACCCAGAGGTTTTTTAGAAGCATGTTATTTAGTCTCCAAATATTTAGGAATTTTCCAGAGATCTTACTATTACTGATTTCTAATTTAATACAGTTGTCAGAAAACATGCTTTATATGATTACAATGCTTTTTGGCTTACTCAGACTTACTGTATGGGCTAGAATACAGTCTACTTGATAAATGTTCCTTGTACCTTTTTTTTGGTTTTTGAACCTTTTTGTTTTTGAATGTATATTCTGTTTGGGGATGATGTGTACTGTAAGTGTCAATTAGGTCAAGTTCGTTGATAGTGTTGTTCAAGTTTTCTATATCCTTATGAATTTTCTCTCTCCTTATTCTAACAGTTATTGAAAGGAGGATATTGAAATCTCTGTCTGTGATTATAAGTTTGTTTTTATCTCTTGCACTTCTTGTAGTTTTGCTTATATAATTTGAAGCTCTGTTATTAGGTATACAAATGCTTGGGATTTTTGTTTCCTCTTGATTAATTGATCCCTTTATCATTGTGAAACTACCTTTTTAAAAAAATTTCTTTTATTGAAGTATAGTTGTTTACACTGTTGTGTTAATTTCTGCTGTACAGCAAAGTGATCCAATATATGTATATATTCCTTTTCATATTCTTTTTCATTGCAGTTTATTACAGGATACTGAATATAGTTCCCCATGCTATACAGTAGGACCTTGTTGTTTATCTATTCTAAATATAATAGCTTGCATCTGCTAATTCCAAACTCTCAATCCATCCATCTGCCCTGCCACTTGGTTTGGCAACCACAAGTCTGTCCTCTCTGTCTGTGAGTGTTTTTGTTTCATAGATAAGTATATGTGTGTCATTTTAAAATCTAAAGTATAATTGATTTCCACGGTGTTAATTTCTGCTGTACAACAAAATGATTCAGTTGTGTGTGTCTCTGTGAAAGTGAGGTCACTCAGTCATGTCCAATTCTTTGAGACCCCATGGACTGTAGCCTACCAGGCTCCTCCATCCATGGGATTTTCCAGGCAGGAGTACTGGAGTGGGGTGCCTTTTCCTTCTCCAGGGGATCTTCCTGACCTAGGGATCAAACCCAGGTCTCCCGCATTATAGGCAGACACTTTACCACCTGAGCCACCAGGGAAGTCAAGCTGTGTGTCCCTATATAAATATATATATATATATTCTTTTTCATATTCCTTTCCATTATGGTTTATCACAGGATATTGAATAAGGTCCTGTACTATAGGACCTTATTTATCTGTTCTGTGTATAATAGTTTGCATATGCTAAACCCAAGCTCCCAATCCTTCCCTCCCCTGTTGCAACCACAAGTCTGTCTCTGTGTCTGTGGGTCTGTTTTCTGTTTCATAGATATGTTTATTTGTGTCATAATTTAGATTCCACATAGAAGTGATAGCATATGGTATTTTTCTGACTCCCTTCACTTAATGTGATAATTTCTGTGTCCATCTATATTGCTGCAAATGGCATTATTTCATCCCTTTTTATGGCCGAGTAGTATTCCATAGTATGTATACACATCTTTATCCTTTCACCTGTCAATGGACATTTAAATTGTTTCTGTGTTTTGACTATTGTAAACAGTGCTGCTGTAAACATATGGCCGTGTTTTATTCCTAGGTCATATTCTTTGTTCAGAAATCTGCTTTGTCTAAGTGGCAGCATGGTGTATCTTTTTCCATCATTTTCCTTTTAATCTATTTGTATCTTTATATTTGAAGTGTTTCTTGTAGACAGAAGTCTTGCTTTTTATCTAACATGACAATTTCTTCCTCTTAATTCAGATTTAAGACTACTTACATTTAGTGTTATTATGGTTAGTTTAAATTGGTTGTCTTGCTCTTTGTTTTCTGTCTGTGCCATTTGTTCCTTGTTCTCTTTTTCTGTCTGGTTTTTGGATTAGTGAATAGTTTGTATGATTGTTTTAGCTCTTGTTGACTTAAAGCTGTAAGTCTTTGTTTTGTTATTTTAGCAGTTTTAGGATTTATGGTATGTGCTTTCCTTGTAACTATTACTTCAAGTGATGGTATCCCATGTGATGTGTAGTGTAAGAATCTTAATATGCTTGCATTTCTCTCCTCCCACCTTTGTGCTATTATTGTTATCCTTGTATATATGTTATAAACCCCACACTACATTATTATTGTTACAAGTAGTTATCTTTTAAAGAAATTTAAATAAGAGAAATCTTATATATTTACCCATATTGTTACCATTTCTTCATTTTGAAGATTTATATTTCCATCTTTTTCATTTTCCTTTGGCCTGAAGAACCTCCTTTGATACTTTAAAAAAAAAAAAATCTTTAATTTCTGGCTGCACTGAGTCTTCGTTGCTTTGTATGGGATTTTTCTAGTTGTGGCGAGCAGGGATTACTCTCCATTGCCGTGTGTGGGTTTCTCACTGTGGCGGCTTCTCTTACTGTGACACATGGGCTCTAGAGCACAGGCTTCAGTAGGTGTGGCTCATGGACTTAGTTGCTGTGCGGCAGGTAGAATCTTCCCAGACAAGGAATCGAACCCATGTCTCCTGCAATGGTAGGCAGATTCCTAACCACGGGACCACTAGGGAACTTCCGTCTTAATCGTTTTTAAGTGTGTCATTCAGTGGCATTAAATCCATGCAACCGTCATTCAGTCACTACCACCATCCATTGCCATAACTCTTTTCCTCTTGTAAAACTGAAATTCTCCACCCATGAAACAATAGCACCCTAATCTTCCCTCTCCCTAGACCCTGGCAACCACTTTCTACTATCTGTCTCTAATTTTGACCACTCCAAGTACCTCATGTAAGTGGGTCATACAGTATTTGTCCTTTAATGACTAGCTTGTTTTCCTTAGCAAAATGTCTTCAAGGTTTGTTCATGTTATAGCACATTGCAGAATTTTCTTCTTTTTTTAAGGCTGGATAATATTCCATTGTATATCTGTACTACATCTTGCTTATACATTCATCCATCCATGGACCCTTGGGTTGCTTCTATGTTTTGCCTATTGTGAATAATGCTGCTATCCACATGGGTGTAGAGATATCATTTCAAGACCCTGCTTTCAATTATTTTGGGTATATACCCAGAAGTGGAATTGCTGTCTCACTTGGCAGTTCTGTCTTTAGTTTTTTAAGGAATGGCTGTACTGTTTTCCATAGTGATTACACCATTTACCATCCCTACCAAGCGTGCACAAGAGTTTTAATTTTTCTAAACCCTTACCAGCACTTGTAATTTTCTGGGTTTGTTTTGTGTTTAATAATAGCCATCCTAATGGCTATGAGGTTGCCTTCATTTCTGAAAGATATTTTCAGTGGGTCTGGAATTCCAGGTTGACGGGTCTTTTTCCTGCAGTACTTTGAAGATGCTCCAGCATCTTCTTACTTGCATTATTTCTAATAAGAAATCTCTCATGCTTTGTGTGTAACATATCTTTTTCCTTTGGCAGCCTTTAAGATTTTCTCTTTGTAACTAGTTTTAAGCAGTTATTATGATGTGTCATGGTATAGCTTTCTTCATAATTCTTGTGCTTGGGAGCCATATAATTTTTCATCATATTTGAAAATTCAAGGGTCATTATTTCTTCAAGCAGTTTTTCTTTCTCTTCCTCTCTCCTTTGAGGACTGCTATTACACATAAGTTGGGCCAGTTGAAGTTGTTTCATAGCTCAGCTCACTGATACGCTGTTCATAAATGTTCCCCAACCCCATATATTTCATTTTGGACAGTTTCTATTGCTGTGTATTTAAATTCATTGCTCTTCTGCATTGTCTAATTTGCCATCAATCCTAACCAGTGTATTTTTCATCTCCAACATTGTGGTTTTCATTTCTAGAAGTTTGATTTGGATCTTTTTACTGCCTTTTAAATGTCTCTACTTAACTTTTTGAACATAAGGATTATAGTAATAATTATTTTAATGCCCTTATTCGCTGATTCTAGTATCTCTCAATTTGGGGTCTGTTTTTATCAAGACAGATTGCTTGTTCCCCTCCGGATGGGTTGAATTTTCCTGCCTCGATGCACGCTTAGTGAGCTTTGATTGGATTCTAGACACCATGGATCTTACCTTATTGGGTGCTGGATATTTCTGTACCCCTGTAAATCTTCCTGAGCTTTGTTCTGAGATATAGCCAAGTTACTGGGAAAGAGTTTGATCTAGTTGCGTATTGAGTTTTCAGGTGGGGTTGAGGTAGCGTGTAATCTAGGGGCAATTATTCCCTGCTGCTGAGGCAAGACCCTTAGAAGTACTCTATCCATTGCCCCGAGAGTCGTAAAGTTTTCCAGTCTGGACTGTGGGAGTGAGTAGCACTTCCTGCCCTGTGTGAGCCCATGGCTCTGTCACCCTCCAGGCTCTTTCCCCGACCTCAGCCTTGGGTAATTTCCTCCTGTGTACCCATCAGTCTCCAGCAGAATACTCAGTGGGCACTTTGGCAGTACTTCAGAGTTTTCTCTCGGCAGCTCTCTCCTCCCCAGCACTTTGTCCTGCAGACTCTGCTCACCTTTGTCTTATCGGGCGCTCAACTCAGAGTCCACAGGACTCCCCTTCCTGTACTGCCTAACTCCAGGTGGCTAGCTGGGGCATCCACAGAACTCACCTTGTTGAGTTTCTGTCTCTTAGAGATCATTAACTTCATTGTCTGACATTCACTATGTTGAAGATTCCTGTTTCATTTACTTTGTCCTTTTTTCCCAGGCAGTAGGGTTAAACTAGTTCTTTTTGCTCCATCTTGACAGGAAGCAGAAGACCACTTGATAACACATTCATGTGTCTGTTTTTTTTAAGTGTGAAGTTTGTTTGTTTTTATGGTGACACAGGCAAAATTATTCAAGTCAACAAATTTTTAAGGAATTTCACATGGTCTGATTTTTTCTACTGCCAGTCACCTTGGTTCCTCCAATGTCTGAGTCATAATCTTCAAGATAGCCCTTTCAAAAATAATTTTTGCTCAACCCACAGTTTTCGTGTCAGTCAGTCCACAATTCTTTTAGTTGGGCTTCTTTGATCTCCAGTGGATTATGCACACTTCAGAATTCCCCAACTTCAATCTTTGTGATCCCCTTTCCTCAAGCAGCTTGACTTCCCTGGTGGTTCAGATGGTAAAGCGTCTATAATACGGGAGACCTGGGTTTGATCCCTGGTTCAGGAAGATCCCCTGGAGAAGAAAATAGCAACCCACTCCAGTACTCTTGCCTGGAAAATCCCATGGACGGAGGAGCCTGGTAGGCTACAGTCAATGGGGTCGCAAAGAGTTGGACATGACTGAGTGACTTCACTTTCACTTTTCGCTTTTCTCAAGCAGCTTACTTTAAGACCATGTTTAAGGTCAGAAGAGATGGATCTGCCTTGAAGGTTATATCAAACTGAACAGTGTAAAAAATTATAGGAATACTGTATCAGTAGAAATACCAGGTTTAACATGAACAGAGCCAAGTAAACCAGTGATGTGGGATACTAAATTAATATTGTGCTGTCCTTTGAACAAAAATCATGTTTTCCAGGAGCATTTAATGACAAGGAATGATGTCACATTATAGAATTAGTTTTTTTTTAGAAAAAGACAAGTCTATGTTAGAAGTGTGTTTATGTGTATGTTGTATTAAAACAAAAAATAGCAATATAGATATGCATGGAAAAATATTGAAAGGAGATATAGTCAGAGTAATAAAATTGATACTTGAAAGAACTAGATTTAATGATTTTTATCTTCTTTGTGTATGCTGTTTCTTCCAAATAAATGAGTATTTCTTCTTCTAGAAGAAAAATAAACTAAGTATTAAGTATAAAGATTAAATTATAAATAAATATACAAGTATAAAAATTAAACTCTAGCAAACCCACTGCCAGAGGCCTCATTTAATGAAGTTAGAGGTTGTGCAATCCTTTAGAAAGAAGCTGTAGAGGCCATACAGGAATCCCCATGGTGATTGTTCGGGAAGGTCTGAGACAACAACACCTTCTGCAGGCAGAATCCCTCATTCAGCCTGACAGCTTCCTTGTGACCCAGGGTCTCTCTTCTGTGTCAATAGATTGTCCGAGTGGAGCCCTTGGTGACCATGGGTCAGGTGACTGCCTTGCTGACCTCCATTGGCTGGACTCTGCCTGTGTTGCCCGAGCTGGATGACCTCACAGTGGGTAAGCCCTCAGACAGTCCTAGCATCAGAGCCAAGGCACCTCGGCCCACCTTCCGTACCATCTGTGACGGAAGCCACCCTGTCTCAGCTCACCCAGCTCAGAAGTCCGGGTGCACACTGCTTGCCAGTATGTGTCTGAACCCCTCATGTTATCAGACAGCATGTTTCAATCTCTGGTTCAAACCTGCTTCCCTGTAATGTGCCCCCATTGTTCCAGTTCTGCCCCGTGGAACACACAGAGCAAGTCTAGTCTCTCCTTCCATAGGATTCCAGGTCCCAGAACCTTTTCTTCTCCAAGGAAAACCCTTCAGGTCCTTTAGCTGTTTGCAAGGGTTTCCCCCACCCAGCCAACCCGCCTTTCATCAAGGTTCCTGTTGAAATGAATGTGCCTTAAGTTGGGTCGGGCCAGAGGTGGTGGTGTGTCTCCCACCCATCCCCCACCTCTAAACAAGCCCTCACGCTCACATCTCAGTCCTTCCTCCTCTCTCCTGCTCTCCACATCTGCAGAGATGGGACATCTCTCCTAAGATATATGCCAGCCCTGTTGTGACTCTCTCATGCTGTGAGCGTCCCGGGCTCTAGCAAGGTGTCTTTTCCTAGCTCTCCGCCAACCCCTTCCAGCTCTTCCTGGCTAACACACGTGTTTCTGCAGGAGGACTGATCATGGGCACAGGCATCGAGTCTTCATCCCATAAGTATGGCTTGTTCCAGCACATCTGCACCGCCTATGAGCTGGTCTTGGCTGATGGCAGCTTTGTGCGATGCACACCGGTGAGTTCAGAGGTGGGGCACGTCCCCACAAGCCTGCCCTGGACATTAAGGACCCCTGGGAGGTGGCTCCCCTGGGGATGCTTTGTTTAAAGTACACCTGTCCAATCTAGGTCTGTATTCATGATAATAACAGATTTCTATAGCACCTGAGGTGTGCTCAGATACTGTTATAAATGCTTCATGTATATTAAAGCATTTAGTTGTTAGGCCATCTTATGAAGTGGGTACTGTNATTCGCTGATTCTAGTATCTCTCAATTTGGGGTCTGTTTTTATCAAGACAGATTGCTTGTTCCCCTCCGGATGGGTTGAATTTTCCTGCCTCGATGCACGCATGGATCTTACCTTATTGGGTGCTGGATATTTCTGTACCCCTGTAAATCTTCCTGAGCTTTGTTCTGAGATATAGCCAAGTTACTGGGAAAGAGTTTGATCTAGTTGCGTATTGAGTTTTCAGGCAGGGTTGAGGTAGCGTGTAATCTAGGGGCAATTATTCCCTGCTGCTGAGGCAAGACCCTTAGAAGTACTCTATCCGTTGCCCCGAGAGTCGTAAAGTTTTCCAGTCTGGACTGTGGGAGTGAGTAGCACTTCCTGCCCTGTGTGAGCCCATGGCTCTGTCACCCTCCAGGCTCTTTCCCCGACCTCAGCCTTGGGTAATTTCCTCCTGTGTACCCATCAGTCTCCAGCAGAATACTCAGTGGGCACTTTAGCAGTACTTCAGAGTTTTCTCTCGGCAGCTCTCTCCTCCCCAGCACTTTGTCCTGCAGACTCTGCTCACCTTTGTCTTATCGGGCGCTCAACTCAGAGTCCACAGGACTCCCCTTCCTGTACTGCCTAACTCCAGGTGGCTAGCTGGGGCATCCACAGAACTCACCTTGTTGAGTTTCTGTCTCTTAGAGATCATTAACTTCATTGTCTGACGTTCACTATGTTGAAGATTCCTGTTTCATTTACTTTGTCCTTTTTTCCCAGGCAGTAGGGTTAAACTAGTTCTTTTTGCTCCATCTTGACAGGAAGCAGAAGACCACTTGATAACACATTCATGTGTCTGTTTTTTTTAAGTGTGAAGTTTGTTTGTTTTTATGGTGACACAGGCAAAATTATTCAAGTCAACAAATTTTTAAGGAATTTCACATGGTCTGATTTTTTCTACTGCCAGTCACCTTGGTTCCTCCAATGTCTGAGTCATAATCTTCAAGATAGCCCTTTTAAAAATAATTTTTGCTCAACCCACAGTTTTCGTGTCAGTCAGTCCACAATTCTTTTAGTTGGGCTTCTTTGATCTCCAGTGGATTATGCACACTTCAGAATTCCCCAACTTCAATCTTTGTGATCCCCTTTCCTCAAGCAGCTTGACTTCCCTGGTGGTTCAGATGGTAAAGCGTCTATAATACGGGAGACCTGGGTTTGATCCCTGGTTCAGGAAGATCCCCTGGAGAAGAAAATAGCAACCCACTCCAGTACTCTTGCCTGGAAAATCCCATGGACGGAGGAGCCTGGTAGGCTACAGTCAATGGGGTCGCAAAGAGTTGGACATGACTGAGTGACTTCACTTTCACTTTTCGCTTTTCTCAAGCAGCTTACTTTAAGACCATGTTTAAGGTCAGAAGAGATGGATCTGCCTCGAAGGTTATATCAAACTGAACAGTGTAAAAAATTATAGGAATACTGTATCAGTAGAAATACCAGGTTTAACATGAACAGAGCCAAGTAAACCAGTGATGTGGGATACTAAATTAATATTGTGCTGTCCTTTGAACAAAAATCATGTTTTCCAGGAGCATTTAATGACAAGGAATGATGTCACATTATAGAATTAGTTTTTTTTTAGAAAAAGACAAGTCTATGTTAGAAGTGTGTTTATGTGTATGTTGTATTAAAACAAAAAATAGCAATATAGATATGCATGGAAAAATATTGAAAGGAGATATAGTCAGAGTAATAAAATTGATACTTGAAAGAACTAGATTTAATGATTTTTATCTTCTTTGTGTATGCTGTTTCTTCCAAATAAATGAGTATTTCTTCTTCTAGAAGAAAAATAAACTAAGTATTAAGTATAAAGATTAAATTATAAATAAATATACAAGTATAAAAATTAAACTCTAGCAAACCCACTGCCAGAGGCCTCATTTAATGAAGTTAGAGGTTGTGCAATCCTTTAGAAAGAAGCTGTAGAGGCCATACAGGAATCCCCATGGTGATTGTTCGGGAAGGTCTGAGACAACTACACCTTCTGCAGGCAGAATCCCTCATTCAGCCTGACAGCTTCCTTGTGACCCAGGGTCTCTCTTCTGTGTCAATAGATTGTCCGAGTGGAGCCCTTGGTGACCATGGGTCAGGTGACTGCCTTGCTGACCTCCATTGGCTGGACTCTGCCTGTGTTGCCCGAGCTGGATGACCTCACAGTGGGTAAGCCCTCAGACAGTCCTAGCATCAGAGCCAAGGCACCTCGGCCCACCTTCCGTACCATCTGTGACGGAAGCCACCCTGTCTCAGCTCACCCAGCTCAGAAGTCCGGGTGCACACTGCTTGCCAGTATGTGTCTGAACCCCTCATGTTATCAGACAGCATGTTTCAATCTCTGGTTCAAACCTGCTTCCCTGTAATGTGCCCCCATTGTTCCAGTTCTGCCCCGTGGAACACACAGAGCAAGTCTAGTCTCTCCTTCCATAGGATTCCAGGTCCCAGAACCTTTTCTTCTCCAAGGAAAACCCTTCAGGTCCTTTAGCTGTTTGCAAGGGTTTCCCCCACCCAGCCAACCCGCCTTTCATCAAGGTTCCTGTTGAAATGAATGTGCCTTAAGTTGGGTCGGGCCAGAGGTGGTGGTGTGTCTCCCACCCATCCCCCACCTCTAAACAAGCCCTCACGCTCACATCTCAGTCCTTCCTCCTCTCTCCTGCTCTCCACATCTGCAGAGATGGGACATCTCTCCTAAGATATATGCCAGCCCTGTTGTGACTCTCTCATGCTGTGAGCGTCCCGGGCTCTAGCAAGGTGTCTTTTCCTAGCTCTCCGCCAACCCCTTCCAGCTCTTCCTGGCTAACACACGTGTTTCTGCAGGAGGACTGATCATGGGCACAGGCATCGAGTCTTCATCCCATAAGTATGGCTTGTTCCAGCACATCTGCACCGCCTATGAGCTGGTCTTGGCTGATGGCAGCTTTGTGCGATGCACACCGGTGAGTTCAGAGGTGGGGCACGTCCCCACAAGCCTGCCCTGGACATTAAGGACCCCTGGGAGGTGGCTCCCCTGGGGATGCTTTGTTTAAAGTACACCTGTCCAATCTAGGTCTGTATTCATGATAATAACAGATTTCTATAGCACCTGAGGTGTGCTCAGATACTGTTATAAATGCTTCATGTATATTAAAGCATTTAGTTGTTAGGCCATCTTATGAAGTGGGTACTGTTATTAGCCGGGCTTCTCTGGTGGCTCAGTGGTAAAGAATCCTCCTGCCAATGCAGGACACAGGTTCTGTTCCTGGGTCAGGGAGATCCGCTGGAGAAGGAAATGACAATCTACTCCAGTATTCTTGCCTAGGAAATCCCATGAATGAAAGAGCCTGGTGGGCTATATAGTCCATGGAGTTTCAAAAGAGTCAGACACAACTTAGTGACTAAACACCACCAACAACTTTTATTAGCCATATTCTACAGATAGGAAACCAAAGCACAGAGAGGTTAATAAACTTTCTCCAAATCACATATCTAGTAAATCCCACATGGCTGGGATTCAGTCCCTGCTTATTGGACTCCCATGTCAGTGCCCTTAGCTATCCATGTCACCTTACCGTCTAGAAGTCAGGCCCAAGCATCAGCACTCTATGCCGAAGTGAGTTGTAGCAAAAAATAAGAGGGGCTACTTTGGAGAAAAGAGGCAATTCCACTGCCCAAAGTAGGATGCAAACAGTTAAGGAGCAGGACAGGATCGAACCTTTAAATCAGCTCAGATCTCTCTGAGCATATTTGGGGGCCCCTGGGATGCGAGGAGCAGTGTGATCCCTTAGAAGCAGATGTTTCCGAGAGTCACTCTGTTGACCTCACAGAGACCAGGGCAGGACTCCAGGCTTGAGAGCTCTGGTCTAAACAAGGCAGACCTCTTTGAGGATTCACAGTTCAACGCATTTCCCTAAACCCTCGCCTGGGCCCTGCCTTCTAACCTCTTTACCAGCGGAGAGAGGAGACAGACACTCTTGAATTACTTCCCTGTCCTTGACACAGGTAGTGCCAAGACAGGGATTTAGCCCAGGGCCGGGGTTGTCTGCACCCCACTGCTGATGACACGCTGTAGTACAGGGTCTGAGGGTCAGATGTGCAGCATGAGTCCACTCCACTTTGCAGATGGAAAACTCAGACCTGTTCTACGCTGTGCCCTGGTCCTGTGGGACTCTGGGCTTCCTGGTGGCTGCCGAGATCCGCATCATCCCTGCCAAGAAGTACGTCAAGCTGCGGTTTGAGCCGGTGCACGGCCTGGAGGCCATCTGTGACAAGTTCACCCGCGAGTCCCAGCGACCGGAGAACCACTTCGTGGAAGGGCTGCTCTACTCTCTGGAGGAGGCCGTCATCATGACGGGGGTCATGACGGACGAGGCAGAGCCCAGCAAGGTAAGACATAAGGAGGACGGCCCGGGCAGGCTGGGAGCAGAGCCGGATCCCCACCCTGACCCTGGCAGCTACTCTTTTCAAGGGTGCGACCTGGGTTAGCCCACCTGGGGTTCAGGCAGCAGCATCAGTAGTTGGCCATCTTTGGCAGTGACCAAAGCATCCATTTCCTCTGTCCCTACCACCTGGCAGGGACAGGCATAATTTTTGATCCTCACAGTAACCCCGTTTTATAGATGAGGCAACTGAGGTTCCAAGAGGCCATGTTAACTTCCACAAGATGACAAAGTAATTGATCTTATGCTTCAGAATCCAGATTGACACTGTGTAATTTTTATTTTATTTTTTTAAGTTTTATTTTATTTTTGGCCACACCACCCAACATGCAGGATCTTAGTTCCCTGACCAGGGATTGAACCCACACCCCCAGAAGTAGAAGGGCAGAGTCTTAACCACGGGACCACCAGGGAAGACCCTGCTGTGTATTTTTAAATAGCCATTCTTTGTCCATTGAGAAAGTATTTGTGTCCGATGAGAGGCTTGGAAAGTATACAGAGGTAAAAAGAAAGGCTCCTCGCATAAACACGACCCAAGCCAGCTCTTGCTATCCTGTTTGACAGATTTATTTCCTCTCTTTCAATATATAGATTTTTTTAAAGCCTTTACAAAGTCATGTAACAGTGTTGAAATAGTTAAAGTGCATCTCTTTACCCAAGCATGTGCTCAGAGTGACCCCACGTAACACTGCACTCTTTGAGGCCTGCATGTGTGCATGTGTGTTTGTGCAAAGACATGCTCTCGTCCTGTGATTTCCATTGTTGCCTGCAAATAATTCACCTAACTCATTGCTTCCCAATGAGTATTTTGCTTAAAATGTTTTGCTCTTACAAATAAGATTACATTGAAGATTCTCTTGCATCTATCCTTGGCCTCTTGTACGTGCATTTCTGTAGGACTGAGTCCAAGAAAAGGAATTTCTGACCCAGGGGTTTGAAAACATTAAATGTTGATAGATAACGACCAGTGGCCCTCCAGGAAGACGTGTTTCTGTCCACTTCCAGCAATGCAGTGGTGTGTGAGAATACCTTTCTCCCACATTCTTGGCAGTGCTGGATAGCATCACTCTTTCATTTTTGCCAATCTGATAAGGTTAAAAATAGTAGCTCGTTTTATCTTGCAGTTCTCAGGTACTTTCAACATTACCATTCCTTTGCAGTGTTTCGGTTTGTCTTTAGCTGTGCTCACTGGTATAAAATTTTTAGTTTTCTGGTTTCGTGTGATAAGCATTTCTGCATGTCAGTTACATTGCCTTCGTATTTAATGACTGCAGAAACATTGCAGTGAGCAAATGCCCTGTCATCTACTAAACCACTGCCCCATGGTTGGAAATTAAAGTTGCATCCAGTTTTTCATTATTTTAATTAACGTAGCAGTGGACATCTTTCGCCTATAACTTGAGTAATGCTTTAAAGTAGCATCAAATGATAGGCCATCTTAAGACTCGTAACTGTCCCTACGTACTTAAAGCATTTTCAAATCAAAAGGGGCTCAAAAATCATCGGATGCGATTCACTCTCCAAATAAGGCATGAAGGTCCAGAGAGGGAAAGAGGCTTCTCTGAGGACACACAGCAGGCCTGGGCCAGATTTAAGTTTGGGTCTCTGACTCCTGGTTGAGTGTTTGTTACCCTCATACCTGCTTCTAGAATTTAGCATCATCTGCAAACTGATCGAGCACCATTCCTACTAGTGAGACACTGGTGAGCACTGGAGGATGAGGATCCTGGAGCAGGAACAGGACTTCAGACACCAAGCGCAAATGCTCTGGTGCCCCCAAGCGCTTATGCTGCCTGAGCTCAGGTTGGGCCACAGCCCAGGCAGTGTGTCATTCTGAATCTGAACCTAGTCACCTGGCAAGGAGGTCTCATCCAGAGGTTTTCTCTCTTCTGAGGCATTCCCCTGGAGACTGCCAGTGGTGATAAGCTGAGGGCAGGGACCAAGGGGAATCACTTCCCGTCTCCCCACCAAAAGTCATCTCTTTGATGTGTTAGGTGCCTAAAGTTGAGATTGTGTCCAGGGGGTTGCATAGCTTTGAAAATGTTTGAACACTCTGACCAGTTCCCTTCTTCCCCAAGAAGACAAGGGTTTCCTCCAGAGACTTGCCTGGTATCAGTGGCAGAGGACCTGGGCCTAAGGCCACAGACCTTTGTAAAGTGTTCCCGTGAAAAAGACCCTGATTCCACATGGGAACTGGGCCGGGGGAGGGTGGTGGGTGCCAGAGACATGAGCCCGTGCCATCTGAGGAGCGTGTCTCCCCGACATGCCTGTTCGGCAGGCTGCTCAGGAATTTGTCCCTGTGTGCCAGGCACTGCCCACCCTGTGAGGATGCGGCCCATCCACCCTGCCGATCCTGAGAGGAGGTGGTCCACACCCATTTTACAGGCAAGGCCCAGAGATAGGAAGTAGCTTGTTATCTGAGTGCTCGGGCTGGTACTGGAGCTCCTGTGGTCTCTGGCTGCCAGTGGGCTGCCATGTGCCCTGGGAGACACACACCATCCCGGGCTTCTCTGGTGCAGATAGTTCCTGATGAGCCAGGAGCACCTGTGTCTGGGCACCTCCAAGTCTCGGGTTCATCACGCAGCTGGTGTCACTGCCGTGTACGTGGCCAGGCCCACCTGGGGTTAGGTCAGATTGCTCTGTTCCTGTTGGGTCTGACTCCTCTTTACATGCACAGGTGGAGGCCAGCCTATGGCGACTTCTGCTTCCATGCTCTGACTGACTTAAACCAACAGGCTCTTTAGCCCATTTGAGCCCAGGCTCAAAGCCTGTGCTTTGTGGCCCTGTTTACTCCCTGCAGAATAGCCTCTCAGCTGAGTGGACCTGCACACAGGGTGATATGTAGATGGGCTGCAAGTGTTGGCTGCCAGAGATGGAAGGCACAGGCTGCCTGGCTCTGGGGTGGAAGGAACTGGCAAAGAGCTGAGGCCGTTGAGAGGGGGCAGGAACTGAATACTGTGCCCCTACTGTGGGCAGTCACTGTGCTTGGCACTTTCTATATTATCTGTTTCAGTCTTTCCAACCATTTTGCCTGTACTGAAAATGAGGCTTGGAGAGGTTAAGTAACCTGCCAGGATCAGTCTAGTGCATCAAAAGTGGAAAAAGCAAACTGGCAAACAGCAGGAACAGGGTAGTCCCACTTCTATAAATCTGTGTGTGTGTATGAAAATAAAACCTAATCAACACATATTAGCTTTCAGTAGTTCCCTCTGGAGGGTGAGGCTACAGGGGCGTCTCTCTTTCCGGTTACATATTTCCGCAGTGTCTAAGGTTTTCACTAGGAGTGTGTGTTGCTTTTAGAATCAGGAAAAAAAAATTAATAGTTGTTTTTCTGTTTTTTTCTTAATAACGTCCACATTCCAGAACCTCCCATTCAAGGTTCTCTGCCATCCAGCCCTGGCGTTCTTTTGCAACAGGGGATGTGCTTGAGTCCTTGCCTTGCCTCTCGCCAGCCTTGTGACCTCGGGTAGTCTCTTTAACCTTGATGATTCTTTCTCCTGGCTAGTGAAACAGGGACATCTCTTTGGTGGGAGGTTTTGAAGGAGACAATGCATGTCTACTAGGTCATGGAGCGGGTAAAGAATGAACACATTGGGTGCTGGGACCGCCTCCGTCATGGGCATTTAGCCCATGCTGGGCTTATTCTCCAGCGACCCTGGCCTTGCTTACTTCTTGCTTCTGTTCCTGTCTTACCCTATCCAGTGGTCCCCTCTCCTATGTGGCTCTTTGCTTCCTCCTGTCCATTTGCTGAGCCCCAACTGGCTGTTCTCTCACTTACCCCATAAAACCTCGGTGCCTCTCCCACCCCCAGAGAATGGGCCTAAGCGTCTGCAGTGTGTATGTATGTAATTTCTAACAGGCACAAAGATCTCCCACAAAGTATCTATTTTTACTGCCATTTAACATGTGAAGAAACAACCTCAGAGTGACCTGCTCAGTGTCACACAGCTAGTGGGCTACTAGGCGAGGGCCAGGCCTCAGCCACCCAACCTGGAGCCTGTGACCTTTCTGGGTGGCTGCCCTGCCTCTCTCTCTCTGAAAGCATCGACCCACAGTCCCTTTCGTGGGTGAATAAGCTAAGGCCCAGAGACGCTAAGTCACCCCAGGGCACAGAGTAGGTAAAGTCCTGAACCATTTAGGACTGAAGAAGACACCAGCTAAACATAATATTGAGGCTTGGAGACGGCAGGGCTCAGTACCAGGAAGCCCGTAGCTTTACAGTGAGCATCTCCCTCTGATGTTGGCTGTCTGGGGGTAGGGGGGAATGCCTTGGCCAGAGAATCTGTCCTGGACCAAGACATCAGCGAAAGCGTTTTGGTCAGTAAACACTGTCAGCCGGGGGCCCAGTGGGACGGGTGACCCTCACTGTGTGCCAAACTGGCCTTGTGGGAGGCAGGCAGGGAGGAACATGCCTGTGGGGACCACTGCACTGTGGCCGACCTCAGTAGGCATCAGCTCTTCAGTTCTCTCCCTGAGAAGGAGTGGGCTGAGCTCTCAAGACTGTCAGGAGCTCACCATTGGGCCCTGGGCTCACCATTAACCTCTCTGAGCTTCTGCTCTCTCTGCTAGAGAAAGCTGCTGCGCTTAACCTCATCCAGCTTTCAAGAGCCTCCAAGGTGATTAACAGACATGAAAGAGCTCTAGGGAGGCCAGGAGTGTTGAACAGAAGCCAGGCATCTCTGTTACACCCCAGTGGCCTTTGGGGCTTGTCTGCCTTCTGACAGAGTGCCCTCTGGCATTTCAGCTGAACAGCATTGGCAACTACTACAAGCCGTGGTTCTTCAAGCACGTGGAGAACTACCTGAAGACAAACCGAGAGGGCCTGGAGTACATCCCCTTGAGACATTACTACCACCGCCACACGCGCAGCATCTTCTGGGAGCTCCAGGTGAGGCTCGGATTTCCCAGCAGTCCTGGCTCCTCCTGGCCAGGCTGGGAGCCGGCGCGGTTTCCCCTCCCCTGGGAGCGAAGAGTGGCTTTGTCCGCAGGAACCCGAGCAGCCTCTCCCCCAGCAGCGCAGTATTTCCTTCTGTGGAAAGGCCACTTTCCGTAAAGCAGCAGAGTTTCCCCGAGTACCAGCCGGAAAGCGGGTCCCCTGGCCGGCTGTCCTGGGGAACTCAGACCTGTCCCATCCTTGAGACACTGTAGCTGGCCAAGCGGCCAGCCGCCGGCCCTGAGAAGGGCCACAGGAAGCGACTGGTCCTGCCTAGGGCTGGGGGTAGCTGTCAGACGTGTCCTTGATGTGTGGGTAAGAATTTGCTACTGTGCCATGAGAGATGGGTAGCGGTGACATTTCAGATAGGGGGTGAGGGAAGCCCTCTCGCGAGCTGCCTTATGAGCAGAGACCAGCATGGGGAAGACACACCAGGCAGAACTCAAGAGTGTGCTCCAGGCAGAGGAATAACCAGGGCATGGCTCCTCAGCAGGCTGCCTGGGTTGCTGTTTTCCTTTTTTTTTAATTGAAGTGAAAACATAAACTTAACCATTTTAAAGTATGCAATTCCGTATATTTGGTGCATTCATGATATTGTGTGTCAACTGCCTCTATCTAGTTTTAAAATATTCTCATTGCCCTGAAAGGAAGCCCTGTACCCATTAAACAGTTACTCCCCATTCTCTCTTCCCCAGACTCTGGCAACCAGTGGTCTGTGTTCCATCTCTATGGGTTTACCTATTCTGGACATTTTATATAAATGGAATCACGCGACACACGGCCTTTTGTGTCTGGCTTGTTCACTAAGGCTGTTCTCAAGGTTTATCCACGCTGTAGCATGCATCAGCATATCATTCCTTTGTGTGGCTGAAAAATACCCCATTGTATGGATGAACCACAGTTTGTTTTTCGACTCATCTGCTGGTGGACATTTGAGTTGCTTCTGCCTACTGGCTTTGTGAATAGCACTGCTGTAAACGTTCATGTACACAGATTTATTTGGATACTAGTTTTTGGTTTGGGGGCAGTCTCTGCCTAGGAGTGGGACTGCTGGATCTGTGTGATAATTCTGTGTCTGACTTACTGAGGAACTACCAGACGTTTGCACAGTGGTGAGCCGTTGTACATTCCCAACAGCAGCATGCAAGGGTTCCAGTGTCTCTGCATCCTCACCAGTGCTTGTTGTCTTCTGGTGTTTTGCTGTGGCCATCCTAGTGGGTGAGAAGTAGAATCCTGCTGTAATTTTGGTTTGCATTTTCCAAATGACTGATGATGTTGAATATCCTTGCAGTGCCTGTTGGCCATCTGTGTATTTTTTTTGGAAGAACTATCTATTCAGATCCTTTGCCCAATTTTAATTACATTGTTGATCTTTGTTGTTTTAAGAGTTCTGTATATATTCTGGATTATTAGACCTTGATCAAATACATGATTTGCAAATATTTCCCCCCATTCTGTAGGTGGTCTTTCACTGCCTGGATAATGTCTTTTGATTTACAAAAGTTTTTGGTGTTGATGACGTCCAGTTTAGTTTTTCTTGTGTTACTCATGCTTTTAAGTGTCGTATCTATAAGAATCCGTTGCTAAATCCAGTGGAGATTTAGCATTAATCATGAAGATTCATTCTTGTGTTATCTTCTAAAAGCTTTATAGTTTTAGCTCTTATATTTAGGTTCTTGATCCATTTCAAGTTTTGTATATTTGGCGAGAGGTGGGGGTCCAACTCCATTTTTTTACATCACAGCAGGATGCAAGTTGTCACAGCAAGCCTGCATGTTTTTAGAAAACAGCAAGAAGGGCCTTTAGCTAGACCCATGGTGGAGAATGAGGTCAAATAGCAGCTAGAGCCTAGATCATGTAGGTCCTTGTAGTTCAGGGGAGGACTTTCTATTTTGCTTTGTGTGATAAGAAAGCCAGTGGAGGACCTGATTTTTGTTTTAAAGCAATAGTTTTGACAGCTGGATGGAGAGTGGCTGGGTAGGGTGACTAGAGTGGAAGAGAAGGAGAAGGAAGGATTCTGTTGTCTGGAGTGGCAGCAGTGGAAGAGGAAGGCAGTCTCAGATCTGGGAGGCACTGCGAAGATTGAACCAACCAACAGGATTTCCAACAGAGTATGACTCCAAGCTTAGGGACCCAAGCACCTGGGTGACCTGAGGTGCCACTGCCTGCCCTGGGCCATGTGGGGGAGGGCCTGGGGAGGAAGGTTGGAAGTTTGGTCTGGGACCCTGGGCCATGTCGGGGAGGGCCTGGGGAGGAAGATTAGAAGTCTGGTCTGGGACCCTGGGCCAAGTGGAGGAGGGACATGTCGGTGTGAGATGCTTCTCAGACATCCACGTGGGATGCCAAGTGGGCAGTTGGCACACATGTCAGATCTTCAAAGGTTGAAGGATCACATACCACTGTAGTAGCATTAGCAGAGAGATGTTAATTAAAGTCATGGGACTAAACAAGTGAGGGAAGTTAGAGAAGACAAGCCCCAGAGCCAAGCCCTACAGGTCAGGGGAGGAGAAACCAGCCAGGAGAGGAGAAGGCGGCATCAGTCGGAGGGAAGGAGAAACCCAGGAGAACTGGCAACCTGGACAGTGTGACAAGAAGGAAGATGAACAACTGTGTCAAACGTCCCTGAGTGAGACAAGAACAAAGAATTGACCTCTGGGGATGACCTTGAGTCATGGGGCTGAAAGCCTGATGTGAGTTAAAGAGAAAACGGAGACGAGGAAGTGGGGACAGTGAAAACAGAGATCTAAGAAGGCTCAGTATCAGGGGAAGCAGAGGACTAGGATGGTAGCCGGAGGGGGACATGGGAGCGAGAGGAGACAGCGGAAGGGAGAAATGGCTCATGCTGATGTGCTGGCAGTGCAGGAAAGAGGGTGTGCTCGCAGGGAGAGCCTTGTGCCCGGGCGGGTCCTGCGCTTGGGGCAGAGGGCGCCCCTAGTGAGAGCCTGGAGAGTCACCCCCGGACAGTTAATGGAACAGTTGCTGTGGGGTGTGGGCGTTCTCTCCCACTCGCTTCTCAGTGAAATAGGAAGCAAGGACTTCAGCCAAGATGAGGGGGCGAGGGGTTGTTGAAGGACTGAGAAGAGGGGAGTGGGGAACTAGTCCCTTGGAGAGTGGGAATGAGTTGACTGGGAAAATGTCATAGGGTTGCCAGGCAACAGTGGGCCTGCAAAGATTCCCAAGCGTACATTTACAGAGACCGGCCCTGATGGCTGTAGGCTTTCACACATTCAGCTGTGTATATGGGACGGAGAATAAGGAGAAAGTTAGATTGAACCACGGTTGAGATTTTGCGGATGAGTAAGACAAATTGAGGCAGGGTGGGAGAAGCTGGGACAGGATCGTGATGAATTCTGAGCCAGCTTGGGGGAGGGGTTGGTGAGGGTATGCGGGGCTGACGGGACTGACATGCTGGCCTGGGTGCCCCTTGGGGTGAAGAGTTGACGTCAGAGCACTGGAGAAGGGAATGGCTATCCACTAGGGGCGTAAGCACTGGGGGCATAAGCGGCAGGGAGAGGTAGGGGTGGCCAGAGGACCAGTGCTTGAAATAGAAACTGCGGTGTTTTTCCCCAGCATCCAGTTCTGCAGAAATGAAGTCCTTAGCCCTTGCAGTCGCTGACTTTCAACACACACTGAAAGGAATTCAGGGTAAAGATCAAGAATGACGCTGTCTGTGCTCTGGGCAAACTACCAGAACAGAGCTTCCCTTAGTTAGAAGATATTTTGAGGAGAAAATTTGCCAAAACTCTTGCCTCTTCACGTACTTGCATCTTCACGTGCAGTAAAGCCATTAATGAGACATCTGTTCCTCATAACTAGAAACAACCCTCAACCAAGAGACACGCTTGATGAGTTGTTGTTTAGTTGCTGGGTCATGTCTGACTCTTTGTGACCCCATGGAGTGTAGCCCACCAGGCTCCTCCTGTCCATGGGATTTCGCAGGCAAGAACACTGGAGTGGATAGCCATTCCCTTCTCCAGGGTATCTTCCCGACCCAGGGATCAGATCTGTGTCTCCTGCACTGAAAGGCAGTTTCTTTACCACTGAGTCACCAGAGAAGCCCTGGATGACATGTATCCTTTGCCAAAATCACATACATACTGACCTCACCTTTACCTCTTCACAACAGTTTCTCAGCACTGTCTGAGAGTGGATCTTCTGGGCGGCAATCTCAGTGAGAAACTGAATAAACTCACCTCATAGCTCTGATGTTATTTTTTTTTCTTTCTCCCAAGTCAGCAGAGGTAGTGAATATAACATCAAGAGGTCAGCAAACTTCTTTAAAGGGCCAAATAGCAAAGGCTTTAGGCTTTGCAGATCATACTTCCTGTCACAGCTGCTCAGCCCTGCCTTTGTGGCCCAACGGCAGCGCTTGAACAAATGAGTGTGGCTGTGCTCCAGTGAAACTATATATAAACACAGGCAGGGGCCAGATTTAGCTAGTGGGCTGGATCCACTTGCAGACCGATCCCCACATGCTCTAGTTTGTCATCCTCTGCTCAGGAGCGTGATGTGAAAGTCAGTGCGGAGGCCAGGTAAAAGGGAAGACGGCTGGAGGACAAACGGGATTATCGGGGGGCAGGTGTTAGACATCAGTGATAGCATCAGTCTTGGGGAAGGTGGCAGTGATCTGGGCATTCGGAGGCTGATGGGGGTGGAGGTGGTGGGGATGCGCTGAGGATTTCCAGGGGAAGGAGGGGCAGAGACCTCAAAGCAGTAATGAGGGACCAAGAGGAGCCCACCTCACCTCCATCTACCCCAGAGGGTCATGGAGAGAAAATGATTCCACGTCAGAAGGCTGCAGCCAGGTATCAGCTAAGAGCAAGGAGACAAGTAGATGGTCGAGAGAATAACTTGAGGCTGGAGCAGGTTTGCTGCTGTTAGACCATGAGAGAGCACAGGGGAGGGCTTGGGAGATGGGGAACAGTGGCTGGTGGGATCAGATGAAAAGATACTGCTTGGCTGCAGCACAGCAAGGATGCTAGTTAAAGTACCCAGAAGTCCACAGCAGCTAAGATCAACAGGAAAGTCAGGCATGAAAGAATTAGACCTGGTGGTGTCCTACAAGGGGGTGTCGGGTCAGTTCTAATCATGGGCGAGATCTCTGGGCAGAACATGAGGGGGCAGTGGTGAGGGGTGCAAGAGTGGGCAGAAGAGGGTTGGTTCCTCGAGGCCTGGGGAGCCCTGGGCTTCCTCCATCCCTATTAGTCCTGCTTCAAGGAGTGTCCAGACCCAGAGCATTTGGTGGAAATTTTTGCCAAAAGCAGAAAACTCCCAACTCCTCTTTTATCCCTGCCAAGAGCAGTGTTAAGGTTGTGGGAGGTGTGAGCAGGGATATTTAAGGGACAGGAAAGGCAAGAGGAGCCAGCAAAGTACATGAGAGCACGTCAGAGTGAGAGTCACAGTAGTTAACACCAACCCCTCCTTACGTGTGAGTTCTTACGTCAAACACTTTATGCCACTCTCCATCTTCCTGACAACCCTGGAAAGGCAGGTCCTGGTGTTCTTTCCCTTCTATAGACGGAGAAGCTGGTTTAGGTTGTGCAAGTTAACACAGCTCAGGAAGGGATAGAGTGTAATAGTAAGGGTTATCTATTGCTGCATGATGAATTCACCCGCATTCTGAAGATGAAAGCAGCTGCCATCTGTTGCACAGTTTCGAGGGTCAGAGGTTGGAGAGCAATGATGTGGGTCATTCTGGCTCAGGGTTGCAGTCAAGGTGTCAGTCAGGCTGGTGCGCTAGTTTTCAGGAAGGTGAGAATCTGCCTTCTGGAAGGCCCCCCAGGGTGGCTGTAAATGAGAAGCCTCGTTCGTTGCCACCTGGGCTGCTCACGTGCCTCACCACAGCCTAGCAGACTTCCCCCAGAGCAGGTGATCCAGAGAGACCACAGAGGGGTCCTCAGCGCCTTCCATGACCCAGTCTTATCACCTTGCGACTCCCTCCATATCCGCCTGTTAGGGTGGAGTCTCCAGTCACCCAAGGTGGGGGGAGTTAAGCTCCACCTCTTGTAGAAAGGAGTGGCAAATAACTCCTGGACTGGTTTTGAAACCAGAGAGCTAGGTTTCAAAATGAGGTGTGTCTTATATTTTGCAGTGGCACCCCACTCCAGTGCTCTTGCCTGGAAAATCCCATGGATGGAGGAGCCTGATGGGCTGCAGTCCATGCTAAGGGTCTGACAGGACTGAGCAACTTCACTTTCAGTTTTCTCTTTTATGCATTGGAGAAGGAAATGGCAACCCACTCCAGTGTTCTTGCCTGGAGAATCCCAGGGACAGAGGAGCCTGTTGGGCTGCCGTCTATGGGGTCGCACAGAGTCGGACACGACTGAAGTGACTTAGCAAACACTAGCCTTTACTGCCTGAAGTTAGAGTCTGAAAGGATGGGTGTTTTACTATTGAGATGTGCACACAGGGAGTTTATTTGGGGCAACTCTGGTGATCCTCAACTGCAGGAGAAAATGCAAGTAGGGGTGGGTGGAGAGAGAACTTGAGGTGTGATACAGTCATAGCAAAGACCTTAGCCAAGCCACAGGGAGGTCTGCGGCTGTGTGATCCTCCCGAGTTGTCTCCCCTTGAGGCCAGGAGCCGGGACTTTGCACCCCAACCCCATGAAAGGTGACCTTGGAGACATTGCATGTTGGGTTCCAGGCCATTGCAATAAAGCGAATATCACAATAAAGTGAGTTACACAAATATTTTGGTTTCCCAGTGCATCGAAAAGTTATGTTTACAGTACACTGTGTCTTTAAAAAAAAAAAAAAAAAAGAATATACCTTAATTTAAAAATACTTTGTTGCTGAAAAATGCTAACCATCATCTGAGCCATTAGTGAGTCAGAGTATGATGTCAGAGACCACTGGTCACAGACCAGAAGTGCAGTAAGACAAGACAGTCTGTACAGGGTCAGGAAGCCAGGACAGAGAGCGCAGTAGCACCCTGTGTGCTGATGCTCAGGGTCCAGTGATAAGCAGGAGCCTAGCAGATGCTGCCATTTGTGAGTTGCAGGTTTTTTAAGTCCATCAACTTGTCTGTGCATCAGTGTCTCTAGGAAGGGACACAAATAATTCCTAACAATGCCTGCCTCCAGGGAGGGGAACGAGACTGGGATGGAGGAGGAATGATGAGGGTCAGGGCTGTGGAAGGAGGCTTGGCCTTTGCGGAGCGTTTCTGCTATGTGGCTTCTCCAAAGACAACCAAGAGAACAGTAAAGGCCACGCTATTTCCTAAGCTCCTGTTGTATTCCAGGAACTGGTGTAGGAGCTGGAATCGAACAGAGAAGGAAGCAGACAGGCCCGTCCCTCCCTTCCTTGTGGGAGAGGGCTGGTGATCAGAGAAGGCGACTCGAGGGGCGGGGAGAGGCACACAGCCTCCGAAGCCCAGCGTGGTGGCTCCTTTGGGAAGCTGGCCCTGCCCCTGGTCTGACGGGGACCCTTTTATGTGCTGCCTCTGCATCTCTCTGTGGCATCTCTTCCACACCTGGGGTCAGGGACCACGTCTTGGTGACCTGGGTATCTTCAGCACCCAGCACAGAACCTCGGACCCGAGCACATAGGCATCTCGTCATTACATAAGAAGGAAGGAACATCCTTGGCTTCAAGGTCCCGGGAGCTGTGAGGGTGGGGTGCCAGACGGACGCTGGTCACCTCGAGGAAGATGGCAAGCTGGGAGCAGAGAGGACAATCGTGAGCAGGGGGCTCCTCCCGCGTGGCAGTTGGAGGCACAGAAGAGGAAGGCCAGCCCTGCTCAGGGGGGTTTCCTGAGAGGCCAGCTGGGGGGAGGCAGGCGGGTAGCCCTGTGAGGGGCCACAGGAACAAGAGGAAGTATCTAGTTCTGCCTAGAGTTGAAGATAGCTGTCGAGCTTGGCCTTGACAGGTGAGCGAGAATTTGCGGCTGTGTGTGTGGAAGGATGGGGAGCAGTGACAGTGTAATAGGATGTCAGAGAAGGCCTCGGAGGTGCTGTGAACCGAAGGCCCATTGGCCTGCACCACCTTTCCCACACACACCTGGCTGTGTGGCCTTAGGGAAGATTGCTTAAGCTCTGTGGGTATCCATCTGTCTTGGCAGTCAACAGCATGTATTTATCAAACGTTTGTCGAATGCCTGCACTGTGCCAGCCACAGTGATCTCAACAACCAGAACAGCAATGGTAGCTTCATTGTCATTTTGCCCCAGGCGGGGTGCCTTCCATTTGGTATTCACCATTCACTCTCACAAGTCCCATATTACAGATCAGGAAACTGAGCTCAGAGAAGTCAAGTCACCACCAGCCCATGCATATCACAACTTGTAAATACCAAAGCTGGGAATCAAACCCAGATCCAGCTGGGTAAAGCCTGCGTACCACCGCTGCCCCTGCAGATAGGAGTGGACCTGTCCTACTTCTGTGAAGCCCCCAAGAGGTCCTGGCCCATGGGGACACTGGGCCCTGCTGGGCTCCTTCTCCTCATCCTCAACCATCGTCTTTCAGGACATCATCCCGTTTGGCAACAACCCCGTCTTCCGCTACCTCTTTGGCTGGATGGTGCCTCCCAAGATCTCCCTGCTGAAGCTGACCCAGGGCGAGACGCTGCGCAAGCTGTACGAGCAGCACCACGTGGTGCAGGACATGCTGGTGCCCGCGAAGTGCCTGCCGCAGGCCCTGCACACCTTCCACTGCGGCATCCACGTGAGCCGGCGCTGGGGCAGCAGGCCGGGGTGGCCGCTTGGGCAGCAGGGGCCCCAGGCAGCCCGCCTCTGGTCGGGAGCAGGGTGGACCGGCTGTGAGCCTTCCCCCTGTGGGAGGAAAAGCACTGACCTGCCCTTCCGGCCCCCAGGTCTACCCCATCTGGCTGTGCCCCTTCATCCTGCCCAGCCAGCCGGGCCTGGTGCACCCCAAGGGAGACGAGACCGAGCTCTATGTCGACATCGGTGCCTACGGGGAGCCACGTGTGAAGCATTTTGAAGCCCGGTCCTGCATGAGGCAGTTGGAGAAGTTTGTCCGAAGTGTGCACGGGTGAGCAAGTGCCCAGAGTGTGGACAATGCCCTGGGAGGGTGCGGGGAAGGCCAAGACGCCAGCTCCATGGGCAGACCCTTGGGTGCTGAACGACCCCTCAGACTCAGGAAGGGACTTGGGAGATTCTAACGAGGTGGAATTACAGGTGTTCTTAGCCTTCCCTTATACCTGCATCCCCTGCCCCTCCACTGAGCATCCCAACAGTACCCCAGCTGCTAGAGCCAGAAACCCAGGAGTTACCCAACTCCCCGGTGCAGGGCAGGCCATGGGGGTGATTTAGACATACCCGGGGGCTCCCACTCCAGGTTGGAGACCAAAACTGAGGAGGGAAGACTCAGGACTGTGAACGCCACACAGAGGCCTGACAGAGCATTGTTCAGAAATGTCCCGAAATAGACTGTAGGGAGGTCTCAAAATAGTTACGCTGACTGAAAGAAGCCAGGAAAAGAGAGTACTCTATGGTTCTATTTTCATATACATATATACATACATACATATACACACACACACACACACACACACACACACACACACACTCTGTTTATATAAAATTCCGGAAAACACAGTTGAACCCATGGTGACAGAAGGCAGGTCTGCCTGGGGCTGTGGAGGGTGATGGATGGCACTGGGGAATTCAGGCTGTGAGGATGGCTATGGCTGTTGTCTGGACTGAGGTGACTGTTTCAAGGTTATAGACATTCTATAATATTGAATTTATCAAGCTGCAATTTTCTTTTTTAATGTATTTTTAAAATTTGCTTTATTTATTTTGTTGAAGTTTAGATGATGTACCATATTATATATTGCAGGTATACGATATAGTGATTCACAAGTTTTAAAGGTCATGCTCTATTTATGGGCTTCCCAGGTGGCCCTAGTGGTAAAGAACCCGCCTGCTAATGTAGGAGTCAGAAGAACCACGAGTTGGATCCCTGGGTTGGAAAGATCCCCTGGAGTGGGCATGGCAACCCATTCCAGTATTCTTGCCTGGAAAATCCCACAGACAGAGGAGCCTGAAGGGCTACAGTCCATAGGGTCCCAAAGAGTTGGACAGGACTGAAGCAACTTAGCATGAACACATGCCCTGTTTATAGTTACCGTAAAATAGTGGGTCTATTTCCCGTGTTATACAGTGTATCCCTGTAGCTTCCAGCTGTACGCTTTCATCACGTGCAGCTTATTGAATGTCACAAAAGGGAAAGAAAGCAGCCTGGCAACCGCATCAGGGAAGCAGACATGCAGCTCACTGCATCCTTCTAACTCTTCCTCCGCTGCCACTTAAAGCCCTGAGCCCAGACTCCCCGTCTGCAAAATGGGGTTAAAATTCATGCCCCAGCCTCAACCACTAGCTCGTTAGTGGGGGGGGGGGTCAAACGAGAGAAATCCACCAGAAGCACGTCCTGCCCTGCAGAGCAGGCAGTGCACTAGGGGCACATTAGGGGTGACTGGAGTTCTCTGTGCCCCTGTCCCCTCCCGGGGCCTCTGTGCCCGGCCCCTGAGCCTTCGCCCCTGTGTCTGCGCTGCAGGTTCCAGATGCTGTATGCCGACTGCTACATGGACCGGGAGGAGTTCTGGGAGATGTTCGACGGCTCCCTGTATCACAGGCTGCGGAAGCAGCTCGGCTGCCAGGATGCCTTCCCTGAGGTCTACGACAAGATCTGCAAGGCTGCCAGGCACTGAGCCAGAGCCTGCCCAGGAAGAGGCAGACGCGAGGGGGGACCCTGTCCCCAGGGCCAGAAGGCATCTACCCTTCACTCAAGCTTGGCTGCTCTGCCAGATCCCCACTTTGAGAAAGAAACCCCTCCAGAGACACCCCCTACCCACATGGCCTCGATGGCTTGCTCCCAGCTTCCAGGGGCGGCTGGGTGGAGTGGAAAGGATGTGAGATTTGAAGTCAGACAAACCTGAGTCCAGTTCCCAGTTCAGCCACTCATTAGCTGTGTGACTCCAGGCGAGTCACTGAGCCCTTCTGAGCTCATCTGTCGAAAGCGGGGGTGGATAATGCCCCCTGCCTGCTGTGACATCTAAGTCAAGCACCCATTGCAGTGGACGTGCTGGAGAATTGACAGCTACTATTAGCACAGCTTCCTGCTCAGCATGTCGCCAGACTTAAAGTGCTTTGAATTCAGTGGTTGAGTCCGGGAAAGCTCCACATCAGGTTACCTGGGCTCAGGTTTGGTGGAAAGGGGTGCCCTGGAGTTGCACTGCCATCACTTGTCAGCCAGAAGAGTTCCTCGTGGAGGGAAGGAAGGAAAGTTCCTTTCCATCGCTGGGCTCTTGGGAGGCAACAGATGGGGTGGGCGGGCCCAAGACGTGCTGTGCCAAAGTCAGGTCTGATTCCAAAGTTCCCTCTGTCTTCCTTGGTGACGCCCTGCCCCTTCTTCATGCTCAGGCTTGCAGGCCCACCTCAACCATTGCCCGAGTCCACTCAGAGAGGACCGTGTGCTTGGAGAAGACACTTCAGGGTGGAATCCTGTCTGGGCCTGGGGCAGGTGGGGTGAGTGGTTTTGTCTCTGAATTGAATCCATAGGAGCTGGGCTTATTCTTGCCTCTCCACCCTCCATGCCGCTTGTCCCCAGACCCTGCTTCAACCTGCTGGGGTGTGTCCTCCACTCTGCAGTGGGGCTGGAGGTTGGCGGGAGGGGACCACACCCAGCAGGAAAATGGAGCCTGTTATCCTTAGGTTTCGTGGGGATCCTCACTGTGGCACTGGAAGAAAACAGCATCAACTTGATTTCTCCAACCACTTATCCCCTCCTTTTTTTTTCCCCCTCTCCCCACCCCCAGCTGTAGTTAATTTTAGTGCCTTACAAATCCTAAGCTCAGAGAAAAGTTAGCTTCGTGTCTGTTCCAGAGGGAAGGAAACCTTCCCAGGCCCCTGCCCACCTGTTAAAGCTTGGTTGTTTATGCAGCTCCATCTTAAGAACTGCCCAGCCTCAGCTGAAAACCCAGACTCTGAGAGGGAATTATGGAAGGGAATTAGGTGAGCTGGGCCAGGCAGTGATGGTCTGGAACAGAGGAGAGCACTGGCGGGGCGCTGGGAGGCCTGGCTTTCAGTCCTGGCTGTATTCTTCACCAGCTCTGCCTCTGTGGGCAAGTCATTGGTCCCTCTGAGCTGCAGTTTCCTCATCTGTCTCATCCATGTACACAAGACCACCCGAGGCTCTTCTGCTTTAAAAGTGCACGACTGTCTTAAACACCGTGATTGCGAACCCCACGAAAAAGCCTCGTCTGCGTGGAAAGTCAGAGGGAAAGTAAGTGGTCCAGATGGGGGCTGTCTGCCTTTTAAGATCCTTCCTTCAGCCCAAGGCCAGCTCTCATCTTTTTCAGAAAGGCACATCTGTGGCCTGCAAGGAAGTGTCATTGTTGTCACCACTGGTCGCAGAAGCCTCCCAGGGTCACACTTTGGCCGCCGAGGCTCACTCCACCCACCCCGGGTTTGGCACAGTGTGGTGTCTTGCTGTGGTCCTGGGAGTGCCAGGCACACTCGGAGCACCCAGAAGGCAGAGGAACCACTCTTACCCGTTTGGCTCTGGAGGGGGCATAAAATCAGAAACCTCATTTTCTCGCTTGTATGCAAAGCATGTGAACTCTGGTGCTAGCTCTCCCAGAGGGGCCTGTGGGCTTCTTGCTCAGCGGTAAACTGATGATCCTGCTTGCTGTGGAGGAAGGGTTAACCCGAGCAAGACAAGGCCCCATCCTTTCAGCAGTGGGGCCTCTGTCCCTGGACCCCTGGGAGTGTGGCCAGAAATGCCAGCAGCCTCTGTTGTCCTCAGTCCTACAAACCAAAATCCTGCCCTTCACAGACCTTGCCCAGAACCTGGGGCTGGGAGGGAGGGTCTTGGTGTCACACCAGCCTCAGGGTCATGTTTTGCTTCAGTGATATCTTGCCTAGAAAGGGGCAGTCTTCCAAGCATGTCGAGCTGAGTTGCCAGCTCTTTCTTGCAGCCAGTCTTGTCAGTATCAGCCAGGTGGTGGTTTCAGGTGGAATTAAACTTGGCACATGGTGGGGTGCGGGGAGCACGTGTGAAAAGTATAAGAAGAGGCCTCTCCCTTCCAGATCCCTGAGTTTCTTGGCTGCATGAAGGTGTTCTGAAAGATCCGGATTCTAGCCAGTTTCTTTGGCTGGAAGAATGCATAATTAGCTGTTACGGGAAGGGAGGGGGTGGGGAGGGTGTGGCAGTGTGTGATGTGTGGTATTTTTCTGAAATCATGGGGACCACAGAGAAAGGCATGGGTCCCCCCGCAGGCTCTTGCAGCTGCAGGTGCTGTGCCTGCTGTCCGGAACACTTCGTGTCCCTGTGGCTGTGTGGCTGCTCCTGTAAAAATAAAAGTGTGACCTGGAAAGTAGCCTCTGTCACTTCTTGCTCTGGGGACCACGATGTGGAGGCAGTCTTGGTTCAAGTGCAGGCTCTGCCCCTCACCGGGCCCGTTTCCCTTTGAACCTGCACATCCAGGGCTGGATGATGGCCTGGGGGAGGGACAGGTGCATTAGGGTAGAGCTGCTGCTGCTGCTAAGTCGCTTCAGTCGTGTCCGACTCCGTGTGACCGCATAGACAGCCTGGCGGCCCACCAGGCTCCCCTGTCCCTGGGATTCCGAGGGGCCAGGGTCGTTTTCCTCCCCATTTTTGAATTTCTATCATTGTCACAATGATCTGGCATAGATGTTAATATCTTCCTATTTGCAGGGTAGAGAACAGAAGACAGGGGGAAACTGGGAAGCTAGGAGACAAGTCAGAATAGGTGAGGTGAGGACTCAAAGTGGGGCTGTGCTTTTTAAGGCATCAAACATGACTGTCAGAAGCTCTGGGCCGCAGTCCTGGCTTTGTCACTGGGATGACCTGACTAATTCTGGCAAATCAGTTAACCCTGTTGAGACTATATCCTTGTCTACAGACCAGTGGAGACTACTAACTGTCCACTAAAACCCACTCCTCCCTCTGAGCACAGCACTGGACCCCACTCCCCAGCCTCCCTTGCCCTCGAGTGTGCTCTTGTGTTAAGAGTCTCTGCAAGAGAATGTGAGCTGCAGTGGGAAAACCCTGGGTGAGGGTCTGCTGTCTTCCGGTACTTCAGTGCTGGTGACCACCCGGCCATGGGTGGTGGCAAAGTCACACAGGGAAGGAGCCTGGATCCCCTAATTGCTGTCTGGAAAACTGCCCACCAACTTAGACTTTGGCCTGGTCTGTTAGGGGAACAAGAAATAAGCTTTTACTGTAAGCTGTGTCACTGCCTATTCAGGACTACTTGTTAGAACAGTTTCACTCACCCTTGTTACATGAACAGAGATATAAGGGTTGAGTTTAGGGCAATAAACCTTTATGCAAATCCTAGATATACCTGATGGACATTTTCCTAAAATATATGTGATGTCAGGGTCCCATCCTACACTTATTTGAGAAGAACTGTTAGGGAATTCTTTTTCCAGGTGTTAAGTTTCACAAATCAGGATTTGTAAATTCTCCTTGAAGGAAGAGAAATCTTTTAATGTCCTAAAAACAGATTTTGTAGTTGAAGCCTTAAATATCACCTTACAATATGAATAGCATATAACATATAATATCTTCTTTAATCCTCAGAGTCCTGTAACAAAAGCGGGTTGGTTTTATCCCATTTTATAGATGAGGAAAGGGAAGCTCAGGAAAGGTCAAGTGATTTGCTTGGAGGCCACATCGAGGCTTTTTAATGAGTTAAACAAGGATGCGGACCTTGTTTAGTCTTACAACAAGAAAATGCTCCAAGAGCCTCACCCAGAGCCAGCTGAGAGTAGCTCCAGGCCTCAAAACAATGAAACATACTCATGATGGGAAGTCCGGGATCTCTGCATGAACTCAGCTCACAAAGGAAGCCACTTAGGAATCAGCAGAGGGTTCTGCTTTGACCCAGAGCAGTTCCTTCTGCCAGGGAAGCATCTTGCCTGACCATGCCCTCAGCTACATGGGCCATGTCCTGACACCATTCATGCCAGAATTGCAACAGTTGGTTCTCCAATTGGCTTATATCAGAAAGATCACACGTGTGCCTGCACGTACACACACACACACACACTACCTAAGTTAAATGTAGACATATTTCAAAACTATGCTTTCTAGTTATGTCCTGGTGTTAAGATGGCCTACAGGTTTCTTCCTGTGGGACAACTCTAGTTACCGCAGGTGACTGCCTGGCATACGACACTGTGAAAGATTGGGAGGCTTCGCTGAGGTCCCCTGCTGCTGTGTAGTCACTAAGTCATGTCTGACTCTTGCAACCCTGTGGACTGTAGCCCACCGGGTTCCTCTGTCCATGAGATTTCCTAGGCAAGAGTACTGGACTAGGTTGCCATTTCCTCCTCCAGGGGATCTTCCCAACCCAGGGATCAAACTTGCGTCTCCTGCTTGGCTGGCAGATTCTTTACCACTGAGCCACCTGGGAAGCCCTTTTGAGGTCTAGGAGGTGGCATTTTGATGCTATGGACTAAATGTTTATGTCCCCCCACCCCAAGATTCCTATGTTGATGTTCTAACATAATGGAATTGGGAGATGGGGCCTTTGGAAGGTTAATTAGGCCATGAGGTCGGAGCCCTCATGATAGGAGTAGTGTCCTAAGAAAACACATGAACTAGCCAGCCCTCTCTGAGGGTACAAGATGTTCATCTGCACACCAGGAAGAGTGCTCTCCTTAGATCTTCAGCACCTTGGTCTTGGATTTCTCAGCCTCCAAAACCATGTGAAATAAATTGTTGTATAAGCTACCCAATCTATGGTAATTTACTCTAGCTGCCTGAACTGCCGATGACAGATGGTTTGAAGATAGTTGAGCCAAGGAACCCAGAAATAGCTGAATCCTTCTCTGCCCATCACACTCCTCCCCATGGGGTTCCCTTTAGGAAGCAGATCCAAGGGAATAAGGGGAAAATGGGGCACTGCAAGATGGTAGAAACAAATCCATATATCTGTTTATATCCATATATAGATAAAGAGACAGACTGATAGATCTGCTCCCAGTTCCTGACACTGAGCTCCTAAATCTCCTGGAATGTCCTGGGTGATGGCCTGTCTTCTGTTCTAATGAGATGACTCTGGGTGGGCACCTGGATTGCCCTTGGATACGGGTGGCCACCAGAAAAACCAAGCCATGATTAGAAACTAGGAACTTCCAGCCCCTACCACCACCACCACCTCCCCATCTTCCAGGGAGTGGAGTTCAGGATTGATCGTGCCTATGTGAGGAAACCTCTCTAAAAGCCCCAGTATTATGGGGCTTTGGAGAGCTTTGGGGTTGGTGAATACACCCATGCCATGGGAGGAGGACACATTCCAGCTCCAGAGGAATAGAAGCTCCTGTGCTCAAGACCCGCCCAGACCTCACCTTATGTGTCTCTTCATCTGTGTCCTTCATCGTGTGCTTTAGTACACACGTGCCGTGCTGTGCTTAGTTCAGCCATGTCCAACTCTTTGCGACTCTCTGGACTGTAGCCCATCAGGCTCCTCTGTCCGTGGGGATTCTCCAGGCAAGAGTACTGGAGTGGGTTGCCATGCCCTTCTCCAGGGGATCTTCAAACCCAGATCTCCCGCACTGCAGATAGATTCTTTATCTATCATCTGAGCCACTTGGGGAAGCTTAGTACACATGTAAATATAAGTATTTTCCTGAATTCTATGAGCCACTCTAGCAAATAATGGAAATCAAGCAGGGAGGAGGTCATGGGACCCTCCAATTTGTAGCCAAGTTGAAGCTGTGAGTAACTAAGGGACATACTACTTGCAGTTGGCATCTAAAGTGGGGGGCAGCCTTGTGGGACTGAGCCCTTAACCTTGTGGGATCTGATGCTGTCTCCATGTGGTAGTGTCAGGACTCTGTTAAACTGTAGGACACTCAGCTGTTGTCACAGAGAACCACTTGGTGTGGGAAAAATCCCACAATCTGGTGTCAGAAGTGAGAGTTTTCTGAGTGATAGTAAAGGAGGCCTAGAAGAGGAAAGATTGGGTTTTTCAATGCAGGCACTTACTATCTGGACTGCTGCCTGAGCTCCCTGGTAAGTCGGGGCTTAGGCTGTCGGCTGCACAGTCAGCCAGTACTGGGGTGTGCAGGGAGAGACTGGACAGACGTGGAGTTGTTGTGTGGAGTAGCACAGTGGTGCCCAAAGAGGAGTGAGCAAGGTGACACACTAGGATGCTGGAAAAAGTATTAACGTGTTTTGGGCTGCGTATCCCCATAAGTAGACCCTGAGACAAGGATTTGAGTGCAAGTAGTTTTATTTGGAAAGTGAAGAAAACACCGGTAGGGAGATGGGCAAGGATGACAGTCAATGAAGTCTGCATTATCAGCAGGCTACAGGACTTCCCTGGTGGTCCAGTGGCTAAGGCTCCTTGCTCCCAGTGCAGGGGGTCAGGGTTCCATCCCTGGTCAGGGAACTAGATCCCACATGCTGCAACTAAAGGTTCACATGGCATAACTCAAGGTCCCGGATGCTGCAACTAAAGATCTTATGTGCCACAATGAAAAGTGAAGATCCTGTATGCTATAACTAAGATCTGGCACAGCCAAATAAATAATATTTTTTTTAAAAAAAGCTTACCACTGTGGGCAACTGGAGTTTAATTGCACTGGAAAAAACTCTGAAAGCCTGTGTAAAACATGCACCTCAAAGTTATATCCACAGAGGGTGAGGCAGCTGGGTGTCTGTATTCCAACTTTGATTGGTCCACAGCTTGAGAGCAGCTCCTGAAGGGTGTTAATTCCGTGGCTCTTCCAACCTTTCATGAAAGGAAGCCTTCCATGGCACCAGAGAACCTTCTGCTCCATTCTAAGTAGATGTCCCTTTTCAGTGTACCTGGTGTTGGTAACACACAGCATTTTGGTATCTCGCAGCAAAGTACTTGAGAATTGCCCAATTTAAAGTTGTTACACAGGTTTTTCTTATACTCCTATCTTGCTGACCTTCTCTATGGTGACAGTGACTCTGAGTTGTGTGGTAGGTTAAATATATATTTTTAAATTATATTTATTCTATAAGATAAAGCAGTCTTCAAACAAGGTTTATTGTGTATATTTTTTTAACTTTTTTATATTGTATTTTTGACTTACAGAAAAGTTGCAATAACAGTACAGAGCTCTCATATCCCCTTCACCCAGCTTCCTCTAATGTGAACCTCTTCTACATAACTATAGTGAAGTGAAGTGAAAGTCACTCTGTTGTGTCCAACTCCTTGTGACCTGATGGACTATACAGCCCATGGCATTCTCCAGACCAGAACACTAGAATGGGTAGCCTTCCCCTTCTCCAGGGGATCTTCCCAACCCGGGGATCAAACCCAGGTCTCCCACATTGCAGGCGGATTCTTTGCCAGCTGAGCCACAAGAGAAGACCCATAGCCATAGTAAAATGATCAAAAATAAGAAATTAATATTGGCATAATATTAGCTAAACCACAGACCCTACTTGAATTTCACCAATTTTAACACTAACGTTGCTTTTCTTTCCAAAATCCTATCTAGGTTCCTACATTGCATTTATCTGTTTTCTCCTTTGTTGTTGCTGTCGTTCAGTCACTAAGTCATGTTGACTCTTTACGACCCCACGGACTGCAGGACACCCGGCTTCCCTGTCCCTTCAGTAGCTTCCGGAGTTTGCTTCTTAGTTTCTCCTAAGCTGTAAGGGTTTATTGAAATACAATTAACACGTAATCAACTGCACATATTAGAAGTGTGCGGTTTGGCTAGTCTTGACATTTGTATGGATATACACAGCTGTCTGTTCCTTGGCTTACTGATGGGCATTTGTGTTGTCTCCAGTTTGGGGCTACCACAAATGAAGTGGCCAGGAACATTTCTGTCCATACTTTGTATGGACACATGCTCTCCTTTCTCTTGGGTAACTCTCAGGAAAGGAATGACTGGATCGTGTGGTTGGTATATCTTGCCAAATTGTTTCTAAAAAAAACTCATTTTTAAAATTTAGACTTGGGTGTGGTTTCTCCTTATTCTCCTGGGGTTATGATTTTCCTTTTATGCTGGTTGTAGAACAACTTGAGATCTCATTTTGGGGTCTGTTCCCCATTACACACAGTTATTCATTTTTTTATCTTAATTCTATTGTTAAGGTCATGCAAATGGTTAATCTTGCTCCATCATTTTTCTTTGATAATAAACTATCCCTGAGCTTAGTGGATTTTGGGGGGCAGGGGCCACACTGCAAGGCATGTGGCCCTTAGTTCCCAACCAGGGATCTAACCTGCACCCCTTGAAATGGAAACGAGGAGTCTTAACCACTCGTTCACAGGGAAGTCCCTTGCCAAACTTTTCCAAAGTGGTTTATAACACATAGTACTTTGGTATCTCTTGGCAAAGTCCTTTATCAGATATATTTTCTCCCACTTTGTGGCTTGTCTTTCCATCCTCTTAACAGTGTCTTTGAAGAATAAATTTAAAAAATTTTAATTAAGTCCAATTTAACTATTTGTTCATATTGTACCACAGTATGATCTATAAAAGAACAAATACAGTTGCCCCTTGAACAGTATGGGAGTTAGGGTCTCTGACCCTCTGTGCAGTCAAAACGATGTATAACTTTAGAGTGAGTCCTCTGTATCCACAGATTGTCATACAGCAGTTCACACTTGAACTGCTGGACCCACACAGTTCAAACTTTGTTGTTCAAAGGTCTACTGTTAATTTATATCTGAGAAATTTCTGCCTAACTCAAAGTCCAAAAGTTTTCTTCTTATGTTTTCTTCGGGAAGTTTTGTAGTTTAGGTTTTACATTTAGGACTGTGATTCCTTTTGACTTTTTTTTTTTTTTTCCTATGCTGTGAGTCACTGATTACAATTCATTGATATTTGATAGTTATAGCACCATTTGTTGAAAAAACTATTTTACCACTGAATTGTTTTGGTAACTTTGTTGAGAATCAGTTGTCCGTAGATAAGTGGGTCTGTTCCTGGATTCTCCATTTTATTAATTTGTCTATCCTGATCCCATTCCACACCAGGGAGGAGTAAGGTAATGTTTGTCCTCCAGTTGTACAAATCTTACACATCTTTCATCAGATTTATACCTAGATATTTCACAGTTTTGATGTTATTATATATGGCATTTTCCATTTCTATTGCTAGTGTACAGAAATTGTTGATTTGAGTGTATCGATCTTATTTCCTGAAACACTGCTGACTTATTAGACCTAGTGTGCACCTACTTAGGCTTATCAGCCTTTTTGAGGATTCAACAGGATTTTTTTTTTCAGTAGACAATGTACCTGTGAATAACAACAGTTTTACTTCTTCCAAAACAGTCATTTTGACATGAGTGAGGAAGTAACGGCTTTTCTATAAAGCACTCGTGCTCTTAAGGGTGTCAAGTATTTTTGTCATTGTGTGGGTTTTGTGACTGAAGCCTTGAGCCTGTCTCCTTTTCCCTAAGAATAGCACACTCCTGCCATCCCACCCAATCTCTCTCTGTTTGAAAACAGTGAGGGCAGAAGCTCAGGATACTGTGACCAACTTGTGCAGACCTATCACTGGGCTAGACTGGCATGCCCACGAGGTCTGACTTGAGGGGTGTAACTATTGTTCCCAATGGCTGCACGTTGCCAGGAGGTCAGCAACTTCTTATGGCATTTGGCTCTGCCAAGCTTCCAGAAGCATCCTGGGATGGAGATGGATCATTCCCAGAAAGGGCATATAGTTGCTTTAAGACATATGCTACGCTCTCCCAACTCTCTTTGGATTTTACTGAACAGGGAGTCAAGCATTTTGGCTTTAGAATAGGAGGGGTTCCATGAGGGTCAACCACATCCCACCCCTTTAGCCCATCTGCTGTCTGGCTCCCGTGTTCATGTCACTGGCAGATTTGAATTCTCAGGATAATCGATCTCTGATATCAAAAGATATCTGGCCTTGCTGTCCCAGAAGACACTGTGACCTTCTGGTAGGTGTCTCCAGCAAAAGTGATCCCACCACACCTTCCCCCCACCCCAGGCATCCCCATGTGTCCTTTCTCCAAGAACCCGCATTCCCACTCCTACCCTCCCACCCCCAGATTTGTCTTCAGGCTTTCAGGTCCTCCGGTCACTACAGGTTGTCCTTCATGGGTAGCTTTAAGGATCCGAATTATGGTCCACAGTTGGCACACACTTCCCCTTAGTAAAAGGTGTGATTCTTTCCCTTTAAAAAGACACAGAGAAAGAGAAAATGAAACTGGTCCCTTGGAAGGATGTGAGTCCACCCATCCATGGAGAGGCACCCGTAGGGGAGGAACAGGTAGCTATTGGTCGTACTTCCCAGGGGAACCTACACTGGGTGAGAGGCCCAAACTGATGACCTCTAGAGTTTTTCCAACAAAACAGCCTGGTTCTAAGGACAGTCCTCTGCTATGTACCTAGTTTGGCTCATCAGACCCTCCAAACTAGTTTGTAAGAACTTCAAACACAAAATCCTAGTGCTTAAAAGATCATTCCAATAAGGACACTGAGAGTCAGAAAAATGAAAGAATTTGCCGAAAGTCACCTTGATGCCCAGAATTCCAGCCCAGAGCCCCTGACCACAATCTAGCATTCCTCCCATTGCTCAGATTCTTTCCTAAGAGTGGAACACGTGAAGACGCTTCTCTGGTTCACTCTCAGGAACCATTTGGAAGAAGGCATTTCCTGAGAACTCCTTGCTTTGAGTGTCTAACAGTGTCTGCCAGCCATTATGGCATCCACCTGTATGTGTCTGCTCGTCGTGTCTTCCCCACCAAGACGCAAACTTGATGAAGGCAAGACTTCGATTTCTTTACTGATATTTCTTCTGTATTGTANAGGCATTTCCTGAGAACTCCTTGCTTTGAGTGTCTAACAGTGTCTGCCAGCCATTATGGCATCCACCTGTATGTGTCTGCTCGTCGTGTCTTCCCCACCAAGACGCAAACTTGATGAAGGCAAGACTTCGATTTCTTTACTGATATTTCTTCTGTATTGTATTGCCCACACTGTTTCAGGCATGTCCACACACACACCGCCCTTTGTCCACAAATATCTGTCGAAGGAAGGAAGGCAGGAGGGAGGGCTCAGAGGGTCACAGAGGCCTTTACAACCATCTGGTGGGTCTCCATGCCTTCTGCTTTTCAATCCTCCCCAGTCTACTGCCCCTGGCCTGTTCAGAGCCTCACCTCTCACCTGACACTAAGCAGCCTCCTTGTCTCCATCCAGCCCCATCCCACTCCNCTGTGACCTTCTGGTAGGTGTCTCCAGCAAAAGTGATCCCACCACACCTTCCCCCCACCCCAGGCATCCCCATGTGTCCTTTCTCCAAGAACCCGCATTCCCACTCCTACCCTCCCACCCCCAGATTTGTCTTCAGGCTTTCAGGTCCTCCGGTCACTACAGGTTGTCCTTCATGGGTAGCTTTAAGGATCCGAATTATGGTCCACAGTTGGCACACACTTCCCCTTAGTAAAAGGTGTGATTCTTTCCCTTTAAAAAGACACAGAGAAAGAGAAAATGAAACTGGTCCCTTGGAAGGATGTGAGTCCACCCATCCATGGAGAGGCACCCGTAGGGGAGGAACAGGTAGCTATTTGGTCATACTTCCCAGGGGAACCTACACTGGGTGAGGGGCCCAAACTGATGACCTCTAGAGTTTTTCCAACAAAACAGCCTGGTTCTAAGGACAGTCCTCTGCTATGTACCTAGTTTGGCTCATCAGACCCTCCAAACTAGTTTGTAAGAACTTCAAACACAAAATCCTAGTGCTTAAAAGATCATTCCAATAAGGACACTGAGAGTCAGAAAAATGAAAGAATTTGCCGAAAGTCACCTTGATGCCCAGAATTCCAGCCCAGAGCCCCTGACCACAATCTAGCATTCCTCCCATTGCTCGGATTCTTTCCTAAGAGTGGAACACGTGAAGATGCTTCTCTGGTTCACTCTCAGGAACCATTTGGAAGAAGGCATTTCCTGAGAACTCCTTGCTTTGAGTGTCTAACAGTGTCTGCCAGCCATTATGGCATCCACCTGTATGTGTCTGCTCGTCGTGTCTTCCCCACCAAGACGCAAACTTGATGAAGGCAAGACTTCGATTTCTTTACTGATATTTCTTCTGTATTGTATTGCCCACACTGTTTCAGGCATGTCCACACACACACCGCCCTTTGTCCACAAATATCTGTCGAAGGAAGGAAGGCAGGAGGGAGGGCTCAGAGGGTCACAGAGGCCTTTACAACCATCTGGTGGGTCTCCATGCCTTCTGCTTTTCAATCCTCCCCAGTCTACTGCCCCTGGCCTGTTCAGAGCCTCACCTCTCACCTGACACTAAGCAGCCTCCTTGTCTCCATCCAGCCCCATCCCACTCCACCCACAAGGCCACAGAGCATCTCTTTAAAACACAAGAGCTACTTCCTGTTAAGCCCCTTTGGAATGTCCAAAAGAAAATATTTGCAAAACACATACCTGATAAAGGATGTATGCCTAGAATATATAAAAGACTTTCAAAACCTAATAGAAGAAAATAAAAAACCATTTTTTTAATGTATAAGAGATATGGAGGAAGTACATGAAAAGATGCCAACATCTTGTCTTTAAAGAAATGCAAATTCAAGCCACAAGGAAATACCCCTATTAGGTCGTCTAAAGCTGGAAGAAAAAAGGGCCTTATAATACCAAATGCAGGACAATTAGATCCTACATATATTTTTGGTGGAAATACAAACTCGTACAACCATTTCAGAAAATAGTCTGGCAGCTTCTTATTAACTTTTACGTATATTTACCAAGTGAGCTAGATATTCTCCACTAGATATTCATCAAAGAAGAAAGAAAGCATATGTCTACATGAAGACCTATGTGGGACTGCTTGTCGAACTTTATCCAAAATTGCCCAAACTGAGAACGACCGAATGTCCCTCTCCTTGAAAGTGTATAAGCTGTGGTACACCCATTCGGTGGAACATGAGTCGGCATTAGAAAGGAACAAACTGCTGCGGCAAGCAACAACATGGATGAATCTCAAGAACAATGCAAAATGAAAGATACAAAATTCTATGTACAGCATGATTCCATTTATATGACATTCTGGGAAAGGCAGAACTATAGTGGTGGTAATCATATCAGCAGTTGCTTGGAACTGGGAAAGGGGGAGGAAACTGACAATAAATGGCACAAAGAAACTTTTGAAGGCAATGGTGATAGTCTATATCTCGCTTATTTTGATATTTGTCAAAACTCACAGAACAGGAAAACATTTATACAGCTATATACCTAAAAAGGATGAATTTTACTGGCTGTAGGTCGTACTATTATAAATCTTCTACAGAAGTTCTTCTGTGGCCTCTCACAGGTCAGATAAAGTTGGAGCAGCTTAGCTTCAGAATCAAGGCCTCTAAGAGCTGATCTAGCCAACCCCCTGCCTTATTCTCTGTGATTGCCCTTTACACACTGCACACATCATCCAGAATGAACCGTCTAGTGTTTTCCAGACAGGCCCTGAGATTTTCTGCTTCCTTTCCCTTGTCATGCACTTTCCTCCACTCTAATTTTTTTTCCTCTTCCCTGAAAGAAGTGAACCCTCATGCAAAGAACATAGCTAGGAGCCCTGGGGAAAGGGGACTCTGCACTGAACTTCCTGAGTCCCCTGTCCAAACTTCCAAATATCCCACCAAAATAGCATGCACAGAAGCCTAGGAGGTAACAGGGAGTGACCAGGTACGGACAGGGGGGATGAGGGAGAGAATGCGGATCATGGTGAAGGCTACTGTTGCCTTAGCCTTCCTAGGCTCAAAGGGCCCTGCCTCCTGGTCTCATCCTCCAGAAGGCTATAGGCTTAACAGTCTTCCCCTACAGCCTGGATGTAGAAAAATCCTGGGCCCTTCTGCCTCCTTCTCCTCCTCATATTGCCCTATAACTCTAGAGAAGGGGTTGAGTGCCCTCCCCAGAAAGCTGGGGGCCCCTCTGGGACAGAACTACTGTCTCTCTGATTCTATTCTGCAATGTCCTAGTAGCCAGGATACACCTGGCATTTAGTAAGTGCTCAATTAATTTTTGAAGACTGCACACATGAATGCTATTGCCCAGCAGCAACTTTAGGAAATCCCTTTCTCTCTCTCTGAATTTCAGTGGTCCCAACTGAAAAATATTGAGAGTAATTCCTACCTTTTAAAGTTACTGTATGGACTTCCCTGGTCCAGTGATTAAGAATCCGCCTTGCAATGCAGGGGACACGGGTTTTATCCCTGGTCGGAGAACTAAGATCCCACATGCCAAGGAGCAACTAAGTCTATGCACCACATCTACAGAGTCCATGCACTGCCATGAAAGAACCCACATGGCTGAACAAAAGATCTTGCAGGCTGCAACTAAGACCTGACCCAGACACATAAATAATGAATAAATTAAAGCTATTGTGTACAGTAAATACATATAAAATCACTTTCAATATTATAAACTCCAATAATATAAGAATTTGTTATTATTATAAAAATGGATATTTATGATTCAATTTCAGATTCCTGGACAAGGAATGGGACTTCAGTTTAAACTGTTAAAAAGTCAGTATGCCTACTCAAGTAATTAGGAGGAAGTATTGATGTCTGCCATCCACTTCAAATTTTATCAAATTGTAAGATAATTATGGGAACTAACACGCAAATTTGGCCTTGGAGTATAAAACAAAGCAGGTCAAAGGCTAATGGAGTTCTGCCAAGAGAATGCACTGATCATAGCAAACACCCTCTTCCAACAACACAAGAGAAGACTCTATACATGGNAGTATTGATGTCTGCCATCCACTTCAAATTTTATCAAATTGTAAGATAATTATGGGAACTAACACGCAAATTTGGCCTTGGAGTATAAAACAAAGCAGGTCAAAGGCTAATGGAGTTCTGCCAAGAGAATGCACTGATCATAGCAAACACCCTCTTCCAACAACACAAGAGAAGACTCTATACATGGACATCACTAGATTGTTAATACTGAAACCAGATTGATTACATTCTTTGCAGCCAAAGATGGAGAAGCTCTATACGCTCAGCAAAAACAAAACTGGAAGCTGACTGTGGCTCAGCTCATGAACTCCTTGTTGCCAAATTCAGACTTAAATTGAAGAAAGAAAGGAAAACCACTAGACCATTCAGGTATGACCTAAATCAAATCCCTTAGAATTATATAGCGAAAATGACAAATAGATTCAAGGGATTAGATAATAATAGACAGAATGCCTGAAGAACTATGGACGGAGGTTTGTGACACTGTACAGGAGACAATGATCAAGACCATCCCCAAGAAAAAGAAATGGAAAAAGGCAAAATGGTTGTCTGACAAGGGCTTACAAATAGCTGACAAAAGAAGAAAAGCTACAGGCAAAAGAGAAAAGGAAAGATATACCCATCTGAATGCAGAATTCCAAAGAATTGCAAGGAGACAGGAGAAAGCCTTCCTCAGTGATCAGTGTAAAGAAATGGAAAACAACAGAATGGGAAAGACTAGAGATCTCTTCAAGAAAATCAGAGATACCAAGGGAACATTTTATGCAAAGATGAGCCCGATAAAGGACAGAAATGGTCTGGACCTAACAGAAGCAGAAGATATGAAGAAGACGTGGCAAGAATACACAGAGGAACTGTACAAAAAAGATCTTCATGACCCAGAAAACCATGGTGGCGTGATCACTCACCTACAGCCAGACATCCTGAAGTGCGAAGTCAAGTGGACCTTAGGAAACATCACTACGAACAAAGCTGGTGGAGGTCATGGAATTCCAGTTGAGCTATTTCAAATCCTAAAAGATGATGCTGTGAAAGTGCTGCACTCAATATGCCAGTAAATATGGAAAACTCAGCAGTGGCCACAGGACTGGAAAATGTCAGTTTTTAGAAAAGCAATGCCAAAGAATGTTCAAACTACTGCACAACCGCACTCATCTCACACACTAGCAAAGTAATGCTCAAAATTCTCCAAGCCAGTCTTCAACAGTATGTGAATTGTGAATTTCCAGATTTCCAAGCTGGATTTAGAAAAGGCAGAGGAACCAGAGATCAAATTGCCAACATCCATTGGATCATTGAAAAAGCAAATGAGTTCCAGAAAAAGATCTATTTCTGCTTTATTGACTACGCCAAAGCCTTTGACTGTGTGGATCACAGCAAACTTTGGAAAATTCTTCAAGAGATGGGAATGCCAGACCANAGGCAGAGGAACCAGAGATCAAATTGCCAACATCCATTGGATCATTGAAAAAGCAAATGAGTTCCAGAAAAAGATCTATTTCTGCTTTATTGACTACGCCAAAGCCTTTGACTGTGTGGATCACAGCAAACTTTGGAAAATTCTTCAAGAGATGGGAATGCCAGACCACCTGAGAAATCTGTATGCAGGTCAAGAAGCAACAGAACTGGACACGGAACAACAGACTGGTTCTGAATTGGGAAAGGAGTATGTCAAGGCTATAAGTTGTCATCCCACTTATTTAACTTATATGCAGAGTACATCATGAGAAACGCTGGGCTGGATGAAGCATAAGCTGGAATCAAGATTGCCAGGAGAAATATCAATAACCTCAGATATGCAGATAAAACCACCCTTATGGCAGAAAGCAAAGAAGAACTAGAGAGCCTCTTGATGAAAGTGAAAGAGGAGAGGGAAAAAGTTGGCTTAAAACTCAACATTCAGAAAACTAATATCATGGCATCTGGTCCCATCACTTTATGGGAAATAGATGAGGAAACAATAGAAACAGTGACAGACCTAATTTTCTTGGGCTCCAAAATCACTGCAGATGGTGACTGCAGCCATGAAATTAAAAGATGCTTGCTCCTTGGAAGAAAAGCTATGATCAATGTAAACAGCACATTAAAAAGTAGAGACATTACTTTACCAACAAAGGTCAGTCTAGTCAAGGCTATGGTTTTTCCAGTGGTCATGTTTGGATGTGAGAGTTGGAC
>SJYA01000401.1:533424-553423 GCA_006410615.1 Neotragus moschatus | reverse complement strand
ACTACTTTAAAAATATTTGCCAAAAATTCTCACTTTGGCTTATGCATCTTTAATGGATTGTTATTCTCTTTTTTTAATATTCACACATACTTACTCTTCCAAACAAAGTTTATAATAAATTTATTCAAGTCACCCTACCAACCCCCTTACAATTTGATAAAAATGGCATTAAATGTGTACATCAATGGGAAGAACTACTATTTTTCCAATATCATCTTTCCACCCATGAACATAGTATTCTCTCCAGTTATTCAGGCCTTTAAAAAAATATCTTTTAGTAAAGGTTTATATATTTTTTTCATTTAAGCCTTAAACATACTTATTAAGTTTATCCCAGTGCATTTTATTGTTTGCGTGCCTAATAGGAATGGAATAGTGTTCTTTTTCTGAATTAAGTTTTCTATTTGTTGTGGTATTAGAGGAAACTTTATACCATTACAGCACTAGCTTCCCTGGTATTACAGTTTTAAAATGAACTCTCTTGGATTTATTTAGGTAAACACACATATCATTATAAATTGTGATGATTTTGCTCTTCTTTACCAATATTTTTATTCCTTGTCTACTATGTTTGCTAGAACCTCCAGAACTATGTTGAACATTCCCAGTAATATAAGAATCTCTGTTTTGTTCTTGACTTCATGAGAAATCTTTAGTATTTTACTCTCACATTTAATGTTTTTGACCTCCTCTTTCAAAGTTCCCACCCTCCCTCAGGACTCAAATGTCTCTCTATTTCTCTATAGCCTGTGTCAAATATCGGTCTGAGTAGAAGCTTTTCCTTGGGTCTTTTGACAACAGAAGGTGGTTTAAGCTGTTGTAGTTTCTTTTCCTGGATCATGTGCATTTCCAGCCTCTGTGAAAACTTAACCCTTGTATTAACAAGACAGAATTCGGTAAAGGCACAGCAGAAGCTAAGGGCAAGGGAAGCCAGCACTTAAACATACCTACAGAATGCCATCCGCAGGGCAGGGCACATTTACATGCATGATCTTCTTTAATACTTAATGCAGACGACAGAGGAGGAGATGGCTGGATGGCATTACCAACTCGATAGACGCGATTCTGAGTGAACTCCGTGAGCTGGTGATGGACAGGGAGGCCTGGTGTGCTGCGATTCATGGGGTCGCAAAGACACGACTGAGCAACTGAACTGAACTGAACTGAACTGAACTGAACGCAGACTCTACAACGTGGTGATTTTGTTTACTCTCACTTTTCAGATGAAAGTCTGTCTCCAAGTAACATGTCTCATGCCACACAGCTAAGTAGTAGAAACAGAATTCTGAGCCAGGTTAAAAGGGAAATCCTATAACTCTCACAGGCCTAAATGTTGGGTGTTTTAACAGTGGTGAAGGGAAAAATTTGTACCAGAAGAGAGGCAGATGTGCAGGGGGAGAAAATTGAGGGTCCAGTGGGAGTGGGCCATCCTCTCCTCTAGAGCCCTTTGCTGAGCAAACAGTATGGAGGATGGGGCTTTGCTGACAGGTTGCAGGGGAGGGCTGGCCTTGCCAGAATCAGAGTATCACACTTTTCCCAGCTCACCATCCCCTAAACCCTTACATGGGCACTAGTGTGTGTGGAAAGGGCCCTGAGCTAGAAAGAAAGGCCTGGAGTCTAGCCCTAGCCCTGTCATCATCAGCTGTGTGACCATGGGCTAGTTGCTGCACTACTGGGTCCTGGTTGAACACCTGTANAGCTATGGACAGAGTATCTCACAGTCCTCCACTCATTTGACAGCTGAGGGAAATGAGGCTCAGAGATTGTTCGATGTGCCCTACTTCCCACAGCCAGTACGCATCAGAGCTGGGATCTGAACGCTCCATTGCCACAGCTGTTGGGCTGGCCCTAGGGGCAGCAACCCCCACCCAGCCCAGAGTAAGCCCCTGCAGGCCCTGGCCCCTCTGCTGGAGCTCCAGCGACACTCACTGCATGATCATCTCCCGGACCGGATCCGAGGGGTAGCGCTTGGATCCACCCATGAACAGGGACCGGTATCGCTGCCGACAGTCCTTTGTCTCCAGCATCTGGGTGTTGAGGTAGCGACCCACCCCTACAGGGTTCTGCACCAGAGAGAGGAGGCAGGACATTAGCAAGCTGGATGCCTGGCCTGGAGACTCGATCTCCAGTCTCCCCCCATCTCCCTATTCCATCTGTTACAGATTGAATTATGTTCCCCAAAGAGATAGGTAGAGTCCTAACCCCAGGACCTCAGAGTGTGAGCTCATCTGGAAATAGCTACAGGTGTTACCGGTTAAGATGAACTCATACTGGAGTAAGGTGGGTCCCTCCTCCAATGTGACCAGTGTCCTCATAAGCAGTGATATCTTGGCCCCTCATGTGCCCGTAACCCCTGCCCTATTCTGTTTTTGTGAGGTCTTGTGAGTGGGGAGATGGCCATTCAACATGGAGGCAGGGGCCGCAGCAAGGTATTTACAAGCAGCCCTTGTGGAGAGGTTCAGAGGGGAGACGTTGCCTGTCGATTGTGACTGGTAAGGGCAGGAGGAAGACGGGACAGGAACCCGCCATCCGTTCAGAATCTGGACCAAGGTCAGACTGGGTCTCCAGGTGAAGACCCTCTCCCTTGTAGGAGGTGCAGGTTGGAGGTGAGAAAAGGAAGACTGTGGGGGCTTGACTGGCTCGACCTCACAAGAGCAGAATAGGGCAGGGGGTACAGGCACACGGGGGGGCCAAGATATCACTGGGAGATGAAAAGGTGGGGTGGAACGGGGAGAGTTGGGGTCTGGGGATGCGAGATGGGGCAGGGGGATCTTAGTGGGAAGGCAGATTCCAAGCAAGATGTTCCCAGGGAAACCTGGAGAAATACACAACTTAAAAATACACAGCTGCAGAAAGTGGAGGGGCAGGGCAGGTCGCCAGCCAAGCCAGAACAGCAACCATGTCAGTTTCAGGAAGCTGTTCTGGGCCAGAGGAGCCCTGGGTTGTTGTTTTTCTTTTTCCTAAAACCACAGGTTTTTCCTTGTCCTAAACTGTAATAATGCGTCTGATTTTGGTTTCCCTGAGAGCTATAATTCTGCCCGTTACCTGTGTACTGGCCCCTGTGTTTCCTACTCTGGCCCACTCCTCACTCCCACTCCCCTAGTCTTTTTGGAGTTTGTGACCCTAATTTGAAGCGGACAGTGTTCTCTTGAGAGCACGTGAGATTGTTAAATTTCCGCTGGGCATTTTTCTAACACGGCTCTAAGGTCCTTGTTGCCATTTGTGATAAGTGATAGGTAATTTATTGGAAACGTGCATACATTTATTTTCAGAGGAAATTATAGTTTGCACTGTCTATTAAAAGATCTTGACTGATTTAAAAAAATACCCAGCTGTTTGGAAACAGGCAAAACTAATCTGTGCTAATGGAAGTCAGGACACCTGATGGGGACAGGGGTTGGGGGGTAGGGGGGCCCTGGGGTGCTGAAAGCGTTCTTCAACCCTCTGGGGGACCATTGCACAATGAGTCCGTTTTGTGACATGTCATGGAGTTACTCATTTGGACTCCTTCTCATTTCTTTATGGTTATCAGACCGCAGGAAAAGGTGGGCTTGGCAAGTAAGGGCAGGAATGAGAAACAGAACACCCAATGCCATCTAGCAAATGAAGAAGGCAGGCACACGAACTCAAGAGCTTGGCTGTCTTATGAGAACACCAACAAACTGGAGATGACATCTTACACGCGGGAACGGCTGCCGCTGGTGGGGAGGGGAGAAGGGTCAGAAGGGTCCTTGCTTAACCAGAGACGAGAAATGGGCCAACTCTCTCAGGTATCCCTGAGGCCCCACGACAAACACAAAGAGAGTGGAAGGAGCATTCCCCTGGAAAATAAGAGTGTGATGGTTCTGGGTGATGTCCATTAGCACAGTGGTTCTCCAACTGGTCCCTGGAACAAGCACTATCAGCATGGCCTGAGAACTCATTAGAAATGCACGTTCCTAGGCCCTGATCCAGGCTTACTGAATCAGAAATGCTGGTTTGCAGCCAGGCCATCTCTGTTTTAGGAAGCCTTCCAGGGATGCTAATGCCCACCCAAGTTTGAAAACCACTGCCTTAGAGCAATGAGACAGTCCAGGTAGGTGTTAGTCACCCACCTGCTGGGAAAAGCAGGTGGGATCCACTCCCTCGGAGCATCAGTTTCCAGGGTTCCCTGCCCCTCATCGTGTGTCCCCCACAAAGACCTACTCACCCAGTTTCCCATGATCATCTGGTAGACCTTCATGCCTGTCCGCTTGGAGGACAGCAGGAAGGGAGGCTGGTTGGTGCGTTTGCACTCCTTCTCTGGAGGAAGCCATGTACCGGGACCAGATGTAGCCTAGGAGTGAGGAATGAAGGCCAGGAGGCTGGAGAGGGCTGGCAGTGGTCAGCCTGGGGCCAGGGCAGGTGACCTCACCTACCTGGCAGCCCTGGGCCTGGAGCCAAGAATACTGGCAGGCACCCAGCTACCCCCAACTCACCTGGAGCCCATCCTCTAGGGGTGAAAGGGCCCTGCGGTGCCCTCATGACCCCTGCTACCTGCTCTGTCCCTGCCCATCAGCCTGACACCTCTTTCCAGGTTCCCAGGAGTGGGGGCCCTTTGGGTCTGGCAAGGTCCAGAGAGATGTTCCAGAACCCAGCCTGGGGAGCGGAAGTCACTCAGACTTTGGAGCTAGTTGAGCAGGGCTCCACTCCCGGTTCCTTTTCCCTTTTGCTGGGAGCCTGGGCAAATCCCTTCTGATCTCTGGGCCTCAGTTTTCTATCATGAAATGCAAAAGACAATCCCTTCCTGAAGGAGGCTGAAAGGTGCCTGGCCCAGAGCAGGTACTCAGGAAGTGTTGGTACCCGAGCTCATTCCTCTCCACCCCCTCATCTTCCCAAGCCCTCAGCGATCTAGGGGGGCAGACCATGCTTGGGGGTCGACTAAAGTCCAGAAGCTACTCCGATCACTGGCTGCTGAGCCCTCAGAGAGGAGCCCACCACTCCTCTGAACGGAACAGGCGTGTGCTTCTTACACTCAGCCCACCTCTAGTTTTCCCCTCATCCTCTCTGGGGAGAGAGGGGCAGAAATGCCCACTGAGCATTTCCCGGGTGCCAGGCTCCAGGCTAGAGACTCTAGTACTAATCTCATTGAATTTTCACAGCCACCTGGTCACACTCACAGGTCAAGTGTGTAAACCAAGGCTCAGAGAGTGAGAGAGACTGACCCATTGAGACCAGTGAGTACCAGACCAGGATTGGGAACTAGGTGAGTCTGGCACCCAAACCTAGGCTTTCCCCTGAAATAGCCACCTCCATCCCACCCTGCCTCTGCATAGGGAGTCCCCTTCCAAGAAAAGAGGGAAGGAAGGCCACAGCAGGGACACTGACTAGTTTTCGGGGGCACTGGCTAAGGGTGGTCCAGTAGATTCTCTCTGTAGGGGTTTGTGGGTTGCGAGGAACTTTTGAAAAAACTCCCCGCCTCTTATTGTGATGCAGGTTAAGTTCCTCCACGAAGCTCTGGAAATTCGTCAGTTCCCTGGGTCTTTTTTTCTGAGAAACAGAGGGGGATAAAAGAGATCTGTTATGCCAAGAAAAGCAAAGTCTGTGTTTCCAGACCTTCCCCACAGAGTCCAGCCGGTGGCGGGGGCAGGGGGGTGGGGGTCTCTAACAGCCCCTCCTATGTGCTAAACCCTGAAGCCCAGCTTGCCTTCATTTACTTCTTCCACTTGTTTCCTGAACATTTACTGGTATTTATTCTAAGCAGGAGCGATAGTCCAAATACATACAAACCAGTGTGATGGGGGAACATTCAGGATTCTTGGGGCAATGAAACTACTCTGTATGACACTGAAACGGTGGATACATGTTATTATACATTTATCCAAACCAATAGAACATACAACACCAAGAGTGAACCCTGATATAAGCTATGGACTTCAGGTGATATTGTGTCCATGCAGATTCAATGACTGTAACAAATATTCTCCTCTNCTTGGGGCAATGAAAGTACTCTGTATGACACTGAAACGGTGGATACATGTTATTATACATTTATCCAAACCAATAGAACATACAACACCAAGAGTGAACCCTGATATAAGCTATGGACTTCAGGTGATATTGTGTCCATGCAGATTCAATGACTGTAACAAATATTCTCCTCTGGTGTGGATTACTGATAGTAGGGGGCTGTGCATGTAGGGGGTTCAGGGGACATATGAGAACCTGTACTTTCTGCTCAGTTTTGCTGTGAACCTAAAACTGCTCTTGAAAATGCCTATTTTTTCGATAACACAAACTCTTACCCTGTGGACTGGGCTTTGGCTGTAGGGCCTGAGGAGGGTCCAAGGACCCTGCTATGCTGTGCGGGACACCTTATCAGCTGGTCATGAGGAGGACTGGGAGGCCACAGGGAGAAGCCAGGTTGCAGGGCGGGGCCAAAGGTATTTCAGCATTTCACCACCACCCCTCATGTCCTAGCGCTCCTGATGCCTTGATCATAGGGTCCACCTCCTGCTAACACTCTGCCTAGTTTTCACTTGTGATTGTGTTTCTTTCTGCATTAAAATGTAAGTACCACAGGGGGAGGTTCCCCTGCAGCTAAACAATTACCTGGACCAAGGCAGACATGAGTTACCTGCCTAACAGGGAGTTAGATAAAGTGAAAGTGTTAGTTGCGTAGTCAGGTTCAGCTCTTTGTGATCCCATGGACTGTAACTCGCCAGGCTCCTCTGTCCATGGAATTCTCCAGGCAAGAATCCTGGAGGGGGTTGCCATTCCCTTCTCTAGAGGATATTCCCAACCCAGGGATAGAAGCTGTGTCTCCTGCAGTGTGGGCAGATTCTTCCAGTTGCTATGAAAGCAAAGCCCAGGGTGCTGGGGAATCACATAACAGGATCTTGGTGGGTGCAGGAANGAATTCTCCAGGCAAGAATCCTGGAGGGGGTTGCCATTCCCTTCTCTAGAGGATATTCCCAACCCAGGGATAGAAGCTGTGTCTCCTGCAGTGTGGGCAGATTCTTCCAGTTGCTATGAAAGCAAAGCCCAGGGTGCTGGGGAATCACATAACAGGATCTTGGTGGGTGCAGGAAATGGCTGCATCAAGCTAAAATTCTACCTCAGTTTCTCCTCTTGGCCCTCCAGTTCTCTGCCACTAACCCAGACAGCTTAGCTGGGTCTGCAGTGGCCAGAAGTGTTTGCAAAACAGCAGGACACCCAGGCTGCACCAGCCAGGTCTCAGCAGGCCTGGTGGCCTGTGTCCCTTCCAGGCCTGGCACAGTGACCACTTGCAGCTCCTCTGCAGTTCATGCTGGTACAAACAAAAGGGACTGGTGGCGAAGCCAGACAGTGTCCTGGGGTTCAAATCCCGGCTCTGCCTCTTCCAGCTGCGTGGCTAGCCTCAGTCTCCCCATCTAGCACAAAGAGCCTTATCCCTCCCTTGTTGGGAGTGTGGAGTGAGCAGAATACGGGAAGGGCCCCTGTTCCCCCACCTCCCCCTCGCAGAGCCTGGCACACAAGGCGCTGTGGGTGAGCGAGGCTGGTCTTCCTGCTGGGGAAGGCACAGCCCATCTGGGTACACACCTGCACAGAGTAATGTCCGTAAGGCTGGGGCTTGCTTCGGTCACCAGAGAAAATGTCGTAGGGGCCACGGGTGCCCGTGACTTTTGCCAGGCACATTTCGATGCCACTTTTAAAGGTGTAAGTGCCCGGTGCCAGACCACTGCCCTGGAATAGAACACAGAGGACAATCCCTACAGGTACATCACCCTCTTGGGCCCTCAGGTTCCCCATCTGCCCTGGGACTCCCCCCACCCAGGGCTGCACAGGAAGCTGGGTGAGGCCTAAGGGGGATACCTGATGAGCCAAGGGGGGCGGCTTGTTGGCCATTCGGCACATGAGGCCCTCGGAGTGAGACCGGTTCCAGGCACTCTGCTCCAGCTTCGTGAATGGGTTGCCCTTCTCCCCATAATTTCCAGGCCCTGGATAGTAGTTCTGTGGGCGGGGGAGGGATACAAAGACTGTTAGTGCCACTCCTTGGGCTACTGTGTGCACCTGAGGAAGAGACGCCTCCCCCCCCAGAGGGGAACAGGGTTTTCAGAGACCCTGCATGTTAACTGTACTCCAGAAACACACAGCGCTGCAGGCCTGCAAGCCTCTGCCACCGCTCAGGACTTCAGTTCCAAAGTTCAGACTCTCGAGACTTCCATAGTGGCACAGTGGATGAGAATTCACCTGCCAATGCAGGGGACCCGGGTTCTATCCCTGGTCCCAGAAGATCCCCCTTGCTGTGGAGCAACTAAATCCGTGCACCACAACTTCTGAGTGCTTAGGCTGCAACTACTGGAGCCTGTGCTCCTGGAGCCTGTGCTCCATAGCAAGAGAAGCCGCTGCAGTGAGAGGCCTGAATACCACAGCTAGAGAGAGCCTGCACACAGCAGAGACTCAGCACAGCCAAAACAAATAAGAAATAAAGAAGTTCAGATTCCGCCCTGGGGCCCCACTAGTCTGTCCAACTTATCCCTAACAGCTCCCTTCCCAGGGCTGACACTTCAGCTACAGTGAGGTTCTTGCTGGTCCCCAAACATACGCATTCTGCCAAACTCCCTGCCTTTGCTTGCTTGTGCTGTTACTGCCACTCTTCCTGTCTTCTTGACCTTGGAAGATTCTAGGCCTGCAAAGCCAGCTCAAATGTCATCTCTCCTTAGAATGAAGCCATCCTTCCCTGATCCCCCAGACAGCTGCTTGCAACTTTGGTGGTCTCGGAAATCCCATCCATTAGACACACCCCTGTGTCATCGCCTGCATTTACACAAATGAGTTTTCCACTGTTCTGTGAACAGTGCTGTGACCTGGAGGTATCTGGAGTCCCAGGTTCGAATTCTGGCCCCGCTGCTTCCTAGCTGAGTGAACTTGGGCATGCCACTTAGATTCTCCTTAGCCTTGTGGTCCATATTGTAAGCACAGGGATGTAGTACTTTCTTCCAGGGTAATGAAAGTGAAAGGAAACAATGTCTTTAGAGCCTCCTGCACATTCTCAGCCCATAGCACGTGCCAACATCTGGTAGTCAGAGTGGGGTGGCTATCTTGACAGAGGGGGTTGGGGGAGTGGGAAGTGGGTGGANGCCACTTAAAGATTCTCCTTAGCCTTGTGGTCCATATTGTAAGCACAGGGATGTAGTACTTTCTTCCAGGGTAATGAAAATGAAAGGAAACAATGTCTTTAGAGCCTCCTGCACATTCTCAGCCCATAGCACGTGCCAACATCTGGTAGTCAGAGTGGGGTGGCTATCTTGACAGAGGGGGTTGGGGGAGTGGGAAGTGGGTGGAGAAAGAGGTAAGAGAGTTTGAGAACTGTGGCTGGAATGACCATCTGGGTCGGAGTGACCCTGGCTGCAACAACTGCCAGGGTCAGAGGTATGGCCTTTCTAGGTGTAATGAGGAGAGACACCCTGCAGCGTGGGTGGGAAGACGGGTTGGGGGGGGAGGGGCCGTCTTTGGGTAAAGATCGGGCAGGATGTTTGCTGCTGCGTTGCATCTTTTAGCCACACGGAGTCGCTGCCGCTCCACAGATGGCTCAGCCCCGCCTCCCTCCAGCCCCTGGAGCCTCCCGGATAGCAGACCAGAAGCAGGCCAGGCAGAGAGGACAGGCAGCTTTGCTGGGAGAGTCAGGCCACAGCAGGCATCAGATTTGTTCACCCTCAGAGGAGCAACACTGCACTTTGCCTTCTTCCAGGGCCCAGGGTTTCCAGGCGTGTTCAGGAGAAAAGCCCCAAAGTAGGAAGGTGGGTCCTAGCCTCAAGTACTAGGTGCTTTACAAGCCTTAACATCTTGGCCCTAGAAGCAACCTGATGAGATCAGATCAGTGCCACTGAAATCAACAGATGGGGAAACTGAGTCTCAGAGAGGGAAACCTGGTGTCACCCAAGGTCCCCCCTCTGGAAAGGGGCGTGCGTGCGTGCTAAGTTGCTGCAGTCGTGTCTGACCTCCATACGACCCCATGGACTGTAGCCCACCGGACTACCGGTCCCTTGGTGAAGACAAGAAGGGACTAGTGGTGAAGCCAGACAGCGTTCTGGGGTTCAAACCCTGGCTCTGCCTCTTCCAGCTGCGTGGCTAGCCTCAGTCTCCCCATCTAGCACAAAGAGCCTTATCCTGCCCTTGCTGGGAGTGGGGAGTGCTGTTCCTGCCACTCTTCCTGTCTAAGGCAAGAATACTGGAGTGGGTTGCCATTTCTTTCTCCAGGGGATCTTCCCAATCCAGGGACCAAGCCCAGGCCTCTTACATCTCCAGCACTGGGAGGTGAGTTCTTTACCACTAACGCCAGTGCAAGGGTTTTAACTTCTAAATCCATATGTGATCTTTCTGATCCTCTGCTGTTTCCCAGACAGTGAGCGCAATGACCTCTGGGGAGAACTTAGATGTGAGGGTCATAACAAAGGAGAAAAGCAGCTGCTCAGGGAGCTCGGAGGCCAAGAAGAGCCCAGTGCTGACACTCTGTCAACAAAGCGTCACCTCTCCCTTCAACTCTTCAGGATCAGAGGTGCAGTAACACATGTGGGCTGGTGTAAACGCCCTTGATTTTAGCTAGAATGTTGTTTCAGGCCTTTGGGGACCCAAGCAGGAGTGATTAATTCTGGGGGGAGAGGTGTATGGGAATGGAGAAATTGTCACTTGTAATTTTTTTCAACTGGACCTTGAAGAAGAAGGATCCCAGAAGATGAAGGGGGAGGGACAGGTCCCCCAGGTAGAGGGGGCAGGAAGAGCCCCTTTGAGACAATGGAGAGGTACGCTAGAAGAGAGTGGGGTGGCCCTGAAAGCCGAGCAGGGTGTCCAGACTTGATTCTGAGGTATGGGGGGTGCTTAAGAAGGTGCACAGCAAAAATAAATATATAAAAAACAACTATGATACTGTCTCAAGGGAGGGAAAAAAAAAGAGGGTGGTGGGAGGGTGGAGCCTGGGAAAGAGGAGCTGAGGAGAGAAACTGATGAAGGGACTCCAAAGCTGGGAATCCCATGTCCCCACAGCCCAGGGAAGGCAGAGCATACTAGGAGGGGGATGGAGGCAGATCCCAGGCCAGCAGAGTAGGCGCTGACTTTGCAGGGTGTGGTTCCTCAGCCCCATCCTCTCTGGGGAAGGATTCACAGGCCCGCGAGCAGGCACCCAGAGCTTTGACCTTGGCACTGGGGAGGCCCCCACGGCAAGTCAGCAGCCTGCACAGGTGGCACCTGTAGGCCTGTCCCACCAGCAGGGGTATGACTGCAGGGACCAGAGGCCAGAGGAGGCACAGGCGGTCCCCAGTCCCGAACTCAGCAGGCTGACAGTGAGAAAAGCAGGCTTTGGGAGTGAGCTCCCCCTGCTCAGTGCCCCCTCCTTGAAACTCACCGTCTGGCCCTGAGCCCGGGAGGGCAGCTCAGAGAAATCCTGCAGGGCCTAGTGAGTTACCACAGCAGCAGATATGGGGACCAGAGGGGAGGAGAGACAGCTGAAAGGGAGGGACAGGCCATGGGACCTTCACCTGCTCAAGGAAACAGCCAGCATCTGATTCGTTCCCCCAAATCCTCTGCCTTCAATGGGGCTGGGCTCTGACATCAGACCTGTCCTCCGCATATGTCAAGGGACAACGCAAGTGAGTCAAGTGCAGTGGTTACGCGTGGATGCCTTGGATTCAATCCTGCCTCTGCCACTGAGTAGCTCTGTGATTGAGGGCAGTCACTTAACCTCTCTGTGCTCGTTTTCTGTCTATAAAGTGGAGATGATAGTGCCTGCTTCACAGGTTGTTGTGAGGACTACATTAATTAGCACACTCAGGTGCTAGAACGGTGCCCGGCAAATGTCAAGTGCTGTGTGAAGTGTCAGCTATTATTACTTTAGATTTGAAGGTAATGACTCATTTTCCAGTGCCTCCAGACAGCCCCTCTCCCTACAGGGCAGTTACAGCTTCTGCACCTGAGGACGCATGTGTACATCTCCTGAACGGGGCAACGAATAATCTCTAGGCTCCATAGGAGTTTTCACAGTGGAGAAGTGTAGAGGAAAGGCCCTGCCTTTGTGGTTGGACATCCCCCCTCCTTGCCTGCTTGGCCCACTGGGGCAAGACGTTTATCCTCTCTGAGCCTCCAAGGGCTGGTCTGGAGTGGTTATAAAAAAAAATCAAGAGTGTTTCGGAGAATGGGTACTTAGCAGGCAGGTGTGCCCTTAGTCCACAAAGCCCTACCTCGTGCCTACTATGTGCCAGGTGCTGCGAGGACTGGGAAATTCTGCAAGGAATCAACCGGGCAGATGTGTCCACCCCCAGGGGCTGCTGTGCTCTGGGAGAAAGACACACTGAACACAGCCACAACTGGGGCTCCTGGGACAGGGTGGCAGCTCACAGGATCAGGTCAGACCTCAGGTCAGAGCTGAGCGGGGTGGGGGGAGTCCTTAGGTGAAGGGGCTGCTGGAGGAAGAACAGCACTTTTGGTAGAGGAAGAGCAGGGGCAAAGCCCCTGTGTTGAGCGCTCACGGCACACTGAGGAGCAAGGAGGACGGGGCGTCCAGCACAGCGTGGGGGCCGGGGAGGGGCAGTGCTGGCAGTGTGGGTGTGACCCCATCTCTGTCCTTGCTGCCTTATAGAGGCAGTGCCCACTCAGTGTCCTCCCCCCACGAGATGACCATCCCCACCCACATGACACCGCGCAGCCCTCCTGCCGCCCCAACTCTCACCATCACCTCCTATCTGAATGCCTCCAACCCCACCCCCATAAGTGTGTCATCAGCCACCCCCTCAACATCAAAACCCTTCTCCACTGTCCTCTAACAGCACCTGGAATCAAACCTGAGGCCTCCACCTTGTCAAAGGTCCTCATGTCTGGGTCCTCACCCCCTGCTCTCGTCTCCTCCACCCTGACTCACAGATTCCATGAGTCTCCATTGCTCAGCTACACAGATTTGGCTCAAATGCCACTCCTTCCAGAGGTCTTCCCTGCTGCTGCTGCTGCTGCTGCTAAGTCATTTCAGTCGTGTCCGACTCTGTGTGACCCCACAGACAGCAGCTCACCAGGCTCCGCCGTCCCTGGGATTCTCCAGGCAAGAACACTGGGGTGGGTTGCCCTTTCCTTCTCCAATGCGTGAAAGTGAAGTCGCTCAGTCGTGTCCAACTCTCCACGACCCCATGGACTGCAGCCCACCAGGCTCCTCCGTCCATGGGATTTTCCAGGCAAGGGTACTGGAGTGGGGTGCCAGGTGCCATTTATAGGGTAGTCAGGGCAGATCTGACTACCCTATAAATGGCACCTCCATCACTCGTATCTCTCCGTGTCTCATTTTCCCTCATGGCTCAGATTATATGTGATTTGCTTCTTTGTACTGCTGTTGCTGCTGCCACTAGGCCCACAACTCCACGAGGGCAGGGCCCTCGTCATTGTCACTGCTGGAACCCCAGGGCCCAGAACAGCATGTGCCACTAGAGGGCGCTCCATCATTATTTGCTGGATAGACGGCTACTGAGATGGATGAGCTTGTTGCGCGCCTACTGTGTGCCTGGCTTTGTGTTGGTGACTCAAAGATGAACCAGACCCTTCCTTGCCATCAAGGAGCTCCTGGTCTGGTGGGGGAGACAATAGGGCCCTACGACAGCCAGTGGGCTCAAAGAGGTGGCACTGGAAGCAGAGGGGCTGTGGGGTCTTGGAGGAGAACCTAGCCAAGCCTGGCGAGGAGACCACAGGTGAAAGGGTGCTTCCAGCCCCAGCCAGGTGCATGCTCCAGAGGAGAGAGTGGGAGGGCTCCCACTCCAGTATGAGAACACCTACCCCAATAAGTCCTCGGAAGCGAATCTCCCCAGAGCTGAGCAGCCCACGAGTGCTGCCTGGTTTTGAGTGCAGCTCTTCTAGGAAGTCTTTGAAGTTGTAGGAGCCAGGCCCCAGCTTTTCCTTCTGCCCCAAGAGAACAGAGAAGAGGTAAGAACTTTACACCCGTGTCTATGTGGGCAGGAGCCCAGGGGATGGTGTGTTCCTTAAAGGATGAGCTCTACCTGGGCGTGGAAGGACACTGCAGGCCGCCCTGGGGCTGCACAGGAGGACCCGGTGCCCGGGATGGGGCAGGATGGGGCCCCAGGGGCCTCACCTGCTGCTGCTTCTCTTTCATGATGGCCTGATACTGGAAGTGGGGCAGCTGGGTCAGCCGGGTGGCTTCCTGGGCCTTGGCCCAGCCTGTGCCCACCTCTTTCTTCAGTTTCTTGTTGCTGAAGCAGGTCTCCTTAAAGCCATAGGTCCCAGGTCCTATGTGGGACTGAGCCAGAATGGAGTCAGAGCGGGGCCAGGCACACCCACCAGTCCAGCCGCAGAGCAAGTCCTTGCCTGCTGTCACCCGACCTGAGAATGGACAGGCAATGCCTGTGGGGCCCCTCCTGCAGCCCCCAGCCTAGCACTCAAGCTGTGATCCTGACATCCTCTGTCACTAGCCCCCTTGCACTTCAGAGAGAGCCCATGGCCAGTCTGTGCAAGAGCTGCCAGTGGAATCCACTGTCTCTGTGGTTCCAACCCACACTCTTTTCACTACAGTCTTGTGTTTATCAAGCACCTCGAGAGCCCAGCTCTGAGCCAAGCCCTGAGCTGTGGACTGAGCGCGCTGAGGGGTATGAGGCATGCCCCTTCCACAGCTGAACTCAGTCATGATGGGGGACTCACAGGGACAGTGCCCAGACCACGCAGGAGAGTCNTCACTACAGTCTTGTGTTTATCAAGCACCTTGAGAGCCCAGCTCTGAGCCAAGCCCTGAGCTGTGGACTGAGCGCGCTGAGGGGTATGAGGCATGCCCCTTCCACAGCTGAACTCAGTCATGATGGGGGACTCACAGGGACAGTGCCCAGACCACGCAGGAGAGTCAGGAAGCTGGGCAAACTCACCACGTCCACAGAGTAAACCCTGGAGTACGGAGCTTCCGTGAAGGTGCTTAACTTCTTCTGGTTGGGATAAACAGCGGAGACGTCAAACCTGGGAGGACAGACACCCAGTGAAAGGCACCCATTCCTGATGAGGGAAATGCTAGGGGGCAGGGGAGTTGGCGTCCCAGGGGAGGTGACTTTGGAGCTGGCCCATGAAAGATGAGATGCACAGGGCTGCTGCCTCCTCTCGGCCTCTGTGCTTCTGTTCCCACTCCCTAGACTCCACCCTAGTCTGATCCCCTACCCCCTGCTGAGGACCTTTACTCAAAAGTCCCCTTCTCAGAGAAACCCCACCCCCTTCCAGCACCTGCCAGCTCCCCCTCCCTNCTTTTGAACTGTGGTGTTGGAGAAGACTCTTGAGAGTCCCTTGGACTGCAAGGAGATCCAAGCAGTCCATTCTAAAGGAAATCAGTCCTGAATATTCAAATTCATTGGAAGGACTGATGCTGAAGCTGAAACTCCGATACTTTGGCCACCTGGTGTGAAGAACTGACTCGTTGGAAAAGACCCTGATGCTGGGAAAGACTGAAGGCAGGAGGAGAAGGCGACAACAGAGGATGAGATGGTTGGATGGCATCAGTGACTCCATGGACATGAGTTTGAGTGAGCTCCGGGAGTTGTTGATGGACAGGGAAGACTGATGTGCTGCAGTCCATGGGGTCGAAAACTGATCCCCAACATACATATCATACATATGAATGAAGAAAGATACCTGGGCTGAAATTCTACCCACGACTTTTGGGCTCAGTGACCTACTATGGGCCAGGCCACTTGGCCTCCCTGAGCAGCACATAGTAGATCCTTCAGAAATGATTTTAAACAACTTAGGATAATTAAAGGACTCTGGGCAGGGAAATGCAGAGCCCGGCGGCGGATATACAGTCCCGCCTGCCCACCCCTGCCTGCCAGCCCTCCCCACTTTTCGCTCTCTGTCCCCAGGCTCCAGCCCTCTTTCATAGGCCCTCCAGTCACAGGCCCTCTTTCCCGCCCCCCGACCCCACCCCACCTGTGGCTCTGCACCCCGAAGGGCGCACCGGTGAACCACTTGGTGGCCATGATGCTAGCCTGCCCCCTCGCGGCGAAGTCCTCGCAGGACTCGGGCCGTGGGACTCCTCCGCGGCGCCAGCCTCTCCAGGTGGCCGACTGCAGCCAGCGCTGTCACGGCAACCCAGGCCTTGTGATCTGTGATCCGCCAGAACCCGTGTGCTGTGTGTGTTGCGTCTTTGCTCGCGCAGCGCCCCGGCAGGCACGCCCGCGAGGTTCCCGACTTTTCCACTGGGCTCTGCACATTTTCACTGCNGGGACTCCTCCGCGGCGCCAGCCTCTCCAGGTGGCCGACTGCAGCCAGCGCTGTCACGGCAACCCAGGCCTTGTGATCTGTGATCCGCCAGAACCCGTGTGCTGTGTGTGTTGCGTCTTTGCTCGCGCAGCGCCCCGGCAGGCACGCCCGCGAGGTTCCCGACTTTTCCACTGGGCTCTGCACATTTTCACTGCTGCTTTGCCAGATATCCTTCCCCCAAGCGAGCCCGGCAGATTTAATGGCCCCTCATGGTGGTTAATATGGATGCCATTTGGTAGGGTTTTAGAGTCATTTGTTGAGGAAAGAAAGTGAAGTCGCTCAGTCGTGTCGGACTCTTTGCGACCCCATGGTCTGGAGCCTACCAGGCTCCTCCGTCCGTGGAATTTTCCAGGCAAGAATACTGGAGTGGTNGCTGCTTTGCCAGATATCCTTCCCCCAAGCGAGCCCGGCAGATTTAATGGCCCCTCATGGTGGTTAATATGAATGCCATTTGGTAGGGTTTTAGAGTCATTTGTTGAGGAAAGAAAGAAAGTGAAGTCGCTCAGTCGTGTCGGACTCTTTGCGATCCCATGGACTGGAGCCTACCAGGCTCCTCCGTCCGTGGAATTTTCCAGGCAAGAATACTGGAGTGGTTTACCATTTCCTTCTCCAGGGGAATCTTCCCGACCCAGGGATGGAACTCTGATCTCCCGCGTTACAGGCAAACGCTTTACCATCTGAGCCATCAGGGAAGCCCCATAAATTGAGGAACTGATTCTGATTTCTTGCTTTATGCCAGCATCCTGCACGGGGCCTGGTGGAGGGCAAAGGCCTCTTAATATTCACCTTATGCTGGTGGGACCAGTGAGACCCACAGGGAGGTCTTGACTTAGGCAAAGGGCATCCCATTCCTTCTCCACTTTATGGAGAGAAGGAGAAAGAGGGAACAGGCAAGGGGAGCCAGGAAAGCTGGAATGAGATCGGTGGTGGGGGAGGTGCTGCAGGGATGGAGTTAGGACTCTGTTCCTCCCCCAGTTACCCACCCTACCCCCCACCATGACACCCACTCTGGGCAGACAGTGTGCATGGTGCCTGGGACCCAGATGTGGCCCCTTCTCAGACAGTCTAGTGGAGGGAAATGATGACTGCACAGTGGGAGCAGGTCCAGAAGATAGGGAAGACTCTGACCCAGACTGCGGGTGGTGGGTAGGTTGGGGAAGGGGGAGGAGGAGAAGAATTTCTTCCTGGAGGAGCAGAATTTCAAACTCAACATTAAAGAGTGTGTATATCTTGCTTGGTAAAGAAAAGAACTGAGGTTATGTGCCCCCCATAAGGCGTGATCAGCTCTCCTCTCAACCTCCCTTACCTTCCACCAGGGCCTGGGGTCATGCTACAGACTGTCTAATATCATCTCCTGTGATTGCCTTTGATCCTCCCAAGGGCTAAGGCAGGGCAAAGAGTCTTACACCATTTGATGAAAACAAGACTGAAGCCAGAAACAGAACTTTCCTAGGGATCCTGCATCCAGTCTGTGGTGGAAGTGGATTACGAGATCAGTGGGTCTCCTTCCAGGCCCCACCCAACACCCTTTTGCCATCCCAATATAGCATTTAAGCCATGAGCTGGACTCACAGGCTCCACACTGGGCAGGCATATGACCACAGCACTTGGAGCATCCATGCTGCCCTGCTGAGCTGAAGGTCGGAGGCATCAGTACTCAGGAACACACACAGGGCAGCCACCCCAGGTCATCCAAGCATTGACTTTGCCCTTTCCCAGTGTGCAATCTTGAGCAAGCCACTTCCTCCTCTGATTCTCACCTTTCTTACCTTTAAAATAAAGCCAGTAATCTCTGTATCTCCAGACTGCCATAAAGATTAAATGAGCCATTTAGGCACACTTCATAGCAGCAGCATAATAAGAGGTCATTCCTAGCCCTTGGAAAGGGACCTTACAGAAGGCCCGGGGGCAGACTGTGTGTCATTCACGCTGGTGCAGTATCTGGCACATAGAATACGCTCAGCAAATGTTTTTTGAATGACTAGTGAACAAATCAATGAATCTAATCCAACTTCCCAGGAACGCACAAGTCCTCAGAGAATCACATTCAAATCCTAGCCCTGCTGCTTCCTAGCTGGTGGCCTCGGACGAGTCACTCTGGCTTCAATTTCCTTGTCTGGGACTTGTGACTGCAACATTCTGGAGGGGCTGTTTCGAGGACTGAGTGACAAGTGGCTGTGTCCACTATCACATTCTATGAGCTGGGGAGGCCCTACAACCAGACCCAGGGCTGCTCAGGTGTTCCTGGGCCCAGCCTTCCTGAGGTTCCTTTCTTTCTCTCCCAGCATAAGCACCTTGGCTCTGGGACTCATGGAGGAGAAGCCACAGGATATAAGCCAAGGTCCATTGGGCTTGGAGTTCTGGCTGCCAGGCAGGCCAGAGCAGGCCAGAGTGAGTCAGCTGTGCAGCAAGACAGCTGGCTCCAGTCAGCCCAGAGCATCCCCATCATAGCACTTTCCTGATCACAGCAATTAACTCTCTCTTGTAGGTCCTATCGCAATCCTCTTCAACCCATATGGAACAGAAGAGGAAACTGAGGATCAGCCAGAGAGAGTAACTTGTCCTGGTCACAGCTAGTGAGCATCACACAGTAGATACGAAGCTCATGAGTAAAGTGTGCTAGAGTTTCTAGCCCATCCTCGGGGGGCCATATGCTTTGTCAACAAAGTAAGTCGAGCTTCTGAGCCAGAGGACTCACGCCCCTGAGGTGGGGCTGCGGCTGCTGCCTTCAGTCCTCATCCGCAGCCATTTCTCACCCATGCTCTGTCTCAGCCATATGGGGCTGCTCTGTCCCTAGGCATAGCCGGCCCTGGCAAAGCTCTAGCCTTTTCACGTGCCTTTTCTGCTGCTGAAATGCACCAGCAAACTACCCTCCCCACTCACCTCCTATTCATCTTCTCAGAGTCAGATCCAATACCAAAGCCACCAATCAGAATGGCCATTATAAAACAAACAAGCAAAAACAGAAACAAAGTACAAATGTTGGTGAGGATATAGAGAAATTGAAATCTTTGTGCATTATTGGTGAGAATATAAAATGGTGAAGCTCCATGGGGAAAAAAAGGTATAGCAGCTTTTCTGAAAAATAAACACAGAATTACCATATGACCTAGCAATTTCACTTCTGGGCATATACCCAAAAGAAGTGAAATCAGGGACTCAAAAAGATATTTGTGCACCCATGATCACAGCAGCATTATTCCCAAGAGTTAAAATGTGGAAACCACCCAAATAGCCATTGATGGACAAGTGGATAAACAAAATGTAATATATACATACAAAGGAATATGATTCAGCTTTAAAAAGGAAGGTAATTTAGACACAGTTACAACATGGATGAACCCTGAATTATGCTCAGTAAAATAAGCCAGATACAAAAGGGTAAATATTTTATTATTATTCCACTCAAATGAGGTACATAAAGTAGTCAAATTCACAGAAACTAGAATGATGGTTGCTAGGCTGGGGGAAGCGGGTATAGGGAGCTATTTAATGGAATCAAAGTTTCAGTTTAGGAAGATGAAAAAGTTCTGGAGGTGGACGGTAGTGATGATTGCACAATGTGACTATACTTAGTGCTACTGACTGTACAGTTAAAAATGGTTAAAACAGTAAATTTTATGTAATGGTTAAAATGGTAATTTTATGACAATGAAAAGAAGGGGAAAAAGTCAAACACCTCAGGAATCCATCTCTGATCTTCCCAAGCAGATCAGGAACCCACATTTCATCTCATGATCACCAGCAATTTATAGGAACAACTTTTCATTAAGATCATTGT
>SJYA01000401.1:424493-532830 GCA_006410615.1 Neotragus moschatus | reverse complement strand
AGAGAGTCAAAGCACACCTTTTGCCAGGTACTGGGCGTTACACGCCTCTAATTTGGCACTACATCAGTGTATCAGGCACATCTGGTTGTGCAATGCAGGCGTCTAAAAGCCGCTGAGCAGCAAAAGCGGAAACACCCACAGGGCGCTCCTGAGTCGCTCTGACCCACCCACCGGCGGGCGGCGCCGGGGATAGGAGGTGGCTGCGCCCCAGGCTTCTGCTCTCTGACCCTCGCCTCCCGCGCCGGGCTGGCTGCAGGGGCGCCCCTCTCCACTGCAGTCTTGGGGGCCAGGCCCGGGGAGCCGCCGGGCAGCCATGGCGGAGCCCGAGGCCGCGGCCGAGGACCTGGACGCCCTCATCGACGACCTGGACTACCTCCCGGGCCACTTCCACCTGGAGATGCAGCTGAACTTCAAGCCGCGCTCGCCGGCCTCGCTCCGCGCCCGGGACCTGAAGCTGCAGCGGGAGGGACTGCGGCAGGAGCTGGAGCTGGCAGCCGCTCCGCAGCGCCCCGCCGTGCGCCACCTCCTGGGAGCCTTCGCCTTCTACCTGGAGGAGCTGGACGAGGCCCGCGAGCACTTCCTTGATGTGGCCCGCGAGGATCCGGGTAACCTCAACGCCTGGGCCAATCTGGCGCACGTGTACGGGCGGCTGGGGCAGGAGGAAGAGGAGGAGGCGTGCGCCCGGCAGCTGGCCAGCCTCATGGGCCTGGCGGGGGACCGCGGGGCAGCCGACGACCCCCAGCTCCGCGCGGCGCGCTGCCTGGCGGAGCAGGGTTACGCACATGGCTTCGACGTGGGCTGCGCCAGCCCGGAGGAGCGAGCTCGCGTGCTGGAGGCTGGCATCGCGCTCTACGACAAGGCGCTGGGCTACGCGCAGCAGGTGGGTGACGTCTCCAGGTTGGGAGGGCTGGCTGGNCAGCCGACGACCCCCAGCTCCGCGCGGCGCGCTGCCTGGCGGAGCAGGGTTACGCACATGGCTTCGACGTGGGCTGCGCCAGCCCGGAGGAGCGAGCTCGCGTGCTGGAGGCTGGCATCGCGCTCTACGACAAGGCGCTGGGCTACGCGCAGCAGGTGGGTGACGTCTCCAGGTTGGGAGGGCTGGCTGGGGTCGCGCCCCCTAACGTCCACAGGGACGCCCATGGCCCCCACAGCCCCTGGCCCCGACCCTTTGGCTTCTGGAATACCGTTCCAGTGTGCCTCTCCCCGCTTGAGCCCCAGACTGGGCCTGTAGTTTTTCTCTGCTGGACTCGGGAGTGGAGCCACATTCCAGCCGGTTAGCCCACCTAGGTTTCTTTGCTGGCAGTACTGCAAACTCGGCACAGCAGCTCACCCCTGTCATCNAGCCCCTGGCCCCGACCCTTTGGCTTCTGGAATACCGTTCCAGTGTGCCTCTCCCCGCTTGAGCCCCAGACTGGGCCTGTAGTTTTTCTCTGCTGGACTCGGGAGTGGAGCCACATTCCAGCCGGTTAGCCCACCTAGGTTTCTTTGCTGGCAGTACTGCAAACTCGGCACAGCAGCTCACCCCTGTCATTTTGTTCCTCCAAGTACCTATCGCGGCATCTGTGTGCACCCACCTCGCTTTAAGGCACAGCTCTGCCAGAAACTGGCAGGATTCTTGCCTCCTTTCTCCTCCTCACCCACCGTCCCCATCCACTCAGACCCCAGATTCCGTCCATCCCGCCTCCTCATATCTCCCTGGCCTATCCACTCCTCTAATGCCTCCCTCCACCAGCCCAGCCTCCATCATTCCCTGTCTGTACCAATATGGTCGCCATCATCCTGCCTGGGTTTCTGCCCTCTGACTTGACCCCTCTGCCTCCACCCTGCTGCCAGGGTTCCTGTTGCTTAGTCTTTCTGGTCACATCCCTCAGCTGCTTACAGCCCCCAGTGACTCCCCACTGCCTAGCAGGTCAGTCCCAGGCCCTCTGGTGGGCACTGGAAACCCTCTGTGATCTTGCTCTCTGCCTTCCCCCTTCCAGGTTCCCCCTTCCAGCCAAGCTTTTGCCCTTGCTTCCTGTGGGCCAGGTCTCCTTACAGCCCACCTTGGCATGTCTTCAGCCTCCTTCTGAGGTGCCCTTTGCTCCATCCTTGCCTGGAAGGTTCTCCTTGCTCTCAGACATACCCTCCACTGACTTCACCAGGCTGGGTCAGGACATCCTTGGGGCTCCTGCAATGTTGCTCACACGGTCCATTTACACATCTGTCTCCCCAGCTCAACCGTGAGGTTTTGAGAGTAGGGATGTCTGTCTGTAAATTCAATACCTGGCACGGTACCTGGACACAGCAGCGCTCTCTTGAGTGAATGTCTATGTGGTGTACGCCTGGCATTAAACAGACAAATACTGGGTATATGAGTTACCCATTGTTGTATAACAAACATCCTTTGAAATTTAGCAGCTTGAAAACAATAAGCACTGATGNCTGTCTCCCCAGCTCAACCGTGAGGTTTTGAGAGTAGGGATGTCTGTCTGTAAATTCAATACCTGGCACGGTACCTGGACACAGCAGCGCTCTCTTGAGTGAATGTCTATGTGGTGTACGCCTGGCATTAAACAGACAAATACTGGGTATATGAGTTACCCATTGTTGTATAACAAACATCCTTTGAAATTTAGCAGCTTGAAAACAATAAGCACTGATGGTCTCAGAGTGTGTGTGCTCAAGAACCTAGGCATGGTTCATCTAGGTGCCTCTAGGCTGTGGTCTCATCTGAAGGCTTGCTCAGCCTGGGGGAGCAGAGGGGATCTCCTTCCAAGTTCACACACTTGGCTGTTGGCAGAATTCAATTCCTCACTGGCTGTTGGTCAGAGACCTCCCACAGGTCCTTGCCTCACAGATATCCCATCATTTTTCTCTTCATTAGAAGCAATTCATTAGGTCCAGCCCCCATGCAAAGAGAGGGGGTTACACAGAGACATGAATACCAGGTGATGAGGATCACTGGGCGCCATCCCAAAGGCTGCTTGCATTAGGTGGCCGGCACTGATATAGAGGGCCTTATCCTTCTGTTACAGAAGAGGGAACCACAGTTCAGAGAGGTATGGCGACTTTTCCTTGAAGGCATAGCACAGGCAGAATTGAGTTGGTAATGATGACTTTTTAAAATCATGGTTTAGGTTTGTGATAGTTAAATGACAACAAGCTTTTACATATGAGTAGGATGGCTGCATTCACAAAGCCTCTGCACACCCCCTTGGAACATTTTCCACCAAAGCTTAAGAGGAAATGTGGAGTTAAGACCTCAGGGAGTGCTATGTGGGAGGCGCGGGCTTGACTTAAGGGGAGTAGCGCAGGGTGCAGGTTAAGACGGTAGACGCTGAGTCAGACAATCCAGGTCCCAGTCCCAGTCCTTCATGCTCTCACCTCTAATTGGTCCTTAGCATCACTGAGCTTCCCATTCTAGGAAGTGGGGATAATAATGGTACTTGTATCCTAGGATTCCTCATCTGTAAANGGCAGGGGGTGAGGCCTGGACAGAGGGTGGCTGGAAGCTTCCCAGGGGGAGGACACGGTGGCCCTGCTGATATGGACTCTGGAGTCTGATTCCTGCCCTCCTCAGCTGCATTTCCTGTCCACTCCCCCCGACCTGCCTCTTGGCTGCCATGCTTGTGGGAGGTTAGTTCCCAGACCAGAGATTGAATCCAGAGCCTCTGCAGAAAAAGCACCACGTCCTAACCACTGGACCGCCAGGGAATCCCTACTCTTACTTCCCAGGGACTCTAAACTACTCGTATTTCTCCAAACATGCTGTGCTATTTCACATCTCCCAACATGGGAACTGTTCCCTTTGCCTGGAAAGCAAGCTCCGTTCATCAAAACCCAGCTCAAATGTCACCTGCATGTTGAAGCCTTCCTTCGTACAACGCACACTTTCACACAGTAATTAATATTCGTGAATATTCTGCTTGAATATTCAGCATATTCAGCATGCAGAAGTAGAATATTCTTCTCCGGTGCCTTGCGGATTTTATCTTAGTCCTCACAAGATCCCTCTGATCCCATTCTACACGTGTGGGAACTGAGGCATAGCAAAGCTAAGTAACCTGCCCGAGACTACAGAGCCAGTAAGTGGCAGCTGGGGTCAGGCCACTCTACCTGGTTCCAAAGCCTTTGCTCTTTCTGGAGAGGTTGAAGAAGTGGGGTGCGTAAGGATAGTGCAGATGGCCAGCGGGGTGGGGAGGGGAGCCCCCCACAAGGGCTGCCTCCTGGAGATTGAGGGTTGCCACGTGTGCAGGCGGGAGATAGGCAGGATGAGGGCAGAGGTGAAGTCAGCGCTGGGCTGGCGAAGAAGTGGGGACAGCGGAGCTGCAGCCGAGGAACCCATCATGGAGACGGTTGCCACCCACAGGAGCCGTGACTGCGGGTCCAAACTGCCGGGTACAGCGACTCTAAGAGATTCCTCATCCTGAGGGGGCTGGGACTATCCCAGACAGGGAGGAGCCCCCCAGACCTCGAAGAATAAAGGTCAGCCAAAGAACCAATGACAGCTGCTCATCTGCTAACTAAAATTATAAGAGAAAACGTTATAAAAGTAATTCAGCTCAATATTCAAAATCAAGCAGTATATCTGTGTTCGAGTGGGTGTCTGTGACTTCCCTCTTAGCCCTTCTTTCCCTCTCTTTCCTCGCCTTCAAGTTACAAAAATATGATGAGGCAGATTGTTTTATCCGTCATTCCTCCCCCGTCAGCCCTCCACACACAGTCCTAGATGGATTCTTGGTGGAGTCTTGAGGCTGAAGGGTATTAAGAGCAAACCCTTTGGAGTTAGACAGATAGAGTTTAAATTCTTCCTCCTCTACCAGGTGGTTACAGGCAAGTCACTTCACTTTTCTGAGCCTCAGTTTCCTTATCTGCAAACTGGGATTCTAACGTCATCTCATAGGGTTGCTGTGAGGAGTAAGAGAGAGACTACGCAGGGCTCCAGGCGGACTGCAGATTGCGGTGGGGCCCAGCCCCTCTCCTGTCTGCTCCACCCCGGGCCCCCATGGCCCTGGGCTTTGCTCCACAGGAGAGCTGTTCTCAGCCTCTGACTCATCAGCAAGCAGTTTCTCTCTTGCCCCCAAGAGGGTGAGCCTTCTGTCTCTATCTGCCTCCCAGCGTCTGGCACAGGGTTGGACCTAAGAGGAATCTGTGACTGTTGCTGTTAGGCCCCGAACGGCCTATTTACGGGAGACGCCGCTTTCCCAGGTCACCAAGACACGAATTTGATGTAATCAGCAAGAGGATTTATTGAACCGGCGCGCCGGGGTTCGATCTCCCCCGAAAGGAGCGAACCCCAACCTCAGTTATAGAGCAGTTTTTATACACAAAAGCTACAAGCAAGTATAGGTGGGGTGAAGACAATCTCAGCAAAACTGATTGGTGGGCTCAGCCTGACNTATTTTTCTCTGAAAACAAAATCTCCATCCCAAGCTGACTCAGTTATGTGAGTTCCTCCCCCTTTTCCTAGAATATTGGCTTCACACACTCACCTACACGCACATGCACACACACATGCAGCTCTTTCCTCCCTGCTTCTGGACCAGGCTGGCTCTGAGCGGTAACAGGAACCAGCGCGGAGCTGAGTTTTACGTTCATTAGCGCATTTCATTTTAGCACATCAGACCTCACAGACACACTGCCATTGGGTGCTGTGATTCTCTGTCGCACAGACAACAGAACAGGCTCAAGGTGACACACAGGCCAACCAGATTTCACCTGGCAAGCTGGGGCGGGCAGGACGGAGCCAGTGCTGGGAGGCCCAACAGCCAGCCTCACAAACAAAGGTGTGGGCATTCCACACTGTCGCCGCACCCAGCAGGTTGAGACCTAGCAGGAAGGGCTGAGAGGTCACTGCTGGTCAGCATCCAGGGTCCCTGGCTTGCACACACCCACACACACACCCACACCTCTGCCACCAGCAGGGAGCAAGACACACACACACACACACACCCCTCTGCCACCATCAGGGAGGCACACACACACACACACACACACACGCACATACACCCCTCTGCCACCATCAGGGAGGTGCACACACACACACACCCCTCTTCTACCATCAGGGAGGCACTCACACACACACACACTCCTCTGCCACCATCAGGGAGGCCAGGACCAGGGAACTCCTCAAGGAGCTGCCCTCTCAATAGATTTCTGCTCCCCACACCCCTGTCTCCCCCAGCCTCCCTTCCCACTCTCCCAGTCATCCCCCCCCCCTGCAGCAATGCAGCTGCCCGAGACCCTGGCAACTGGGCCCACTGTGCACACAGAGGCACTGCTGGGACCCCACAGTCAGAGCGTTGGTGTGGGAGTCTGCAAGCTGCGGGACACCTGAGTGACCCGGGCTGGCTGTGCAACCTCTCTGAGTGTCCATGTCTCCCTCTGTGGAATGGAGACAGTGGTACCAACCTGATGGGGGATGCAGGAGGAGGCAATGGGGTCACAGAGGGAAGGCCAGCCCCAGCAAACCTGGGTGGATGTGGCCTGCTCATCCTCAGCCCCTGATGGGGCAGCCAAGACTCCTTCTAAGTGAGCACCCACCTTCCTCTCTGCCTCCTCAGGCTTCCTCCTGCCCCTGAGCTCGCCCTCAACTCTGCCCAGAGCCAGCTTTGGGAGAAGAACAATGCAACTGGGAGAAGACCCCACTGGGAGCCAGGGGTCAGGATTTGGGTTCCTGGCTTAGCCTTGCCTGAGTGGCTGTGCGAGGTAGGAAAGTCCTCCTCTGTCACTGGACTGAAGTGGTGGCCGAGCTGATTTCAGGGACAGGAAGGGCTTTGAGAGCAAGAGGTGGGGGAAGAAACAAACCTCCTGGCAGAAGAAAACACATAAACACACAGCGGGGAGGAAACTCCAGTTTGGGGAATGTCAGGAATGGTGCTTTGAGGACTTCAGAGTTGATCTCCAACTTTTGAGGTCATAAGCAGGGTTTCTCCTTCCACGGTGCTTGCAAACACACATGCACAGGCACACGCGTGCACACACATACACACACACACACACACATACATGGCTCCACAAGCTGAGTGATTTGATTTGCTTCCGCTAGAAAAGGAGCTGGATGACTGACACAGACCATGAGCTAGAGACCCCACTTGGGCTTTTCACAGATTATCTCACTTGAACCTCCTAGAAATGCTGGGGGCATCAGAACTGTTATTAACCCCATTCTACAGATGAGCAAACTGAGGCTCCGGGATGTGTAGCGACTTGCTCAAGGGCACACAGTCATAAGTGGCTGGCTGGAAATGGACTCAGGTCTCTCCGACATAAAGCCCTGGCTGAGGGACAATTTTCCCGAGGCTCTGGCCCCAGCCTTCTGATGGCCTCGGTGCCATAACAGCACTTTCTGACTTTGCTGCTGGCTTCATTCCCTCTATTTCTGGCAATCTGGAGAACTGGTTCTCCCCTCTTCATTGATACAGGACCCCAGAGCCAAAGCTGCCTTTAGCATCTTCTGACCCAATTGCCTTCTTTACAGGAGGAAAGACAGAGTATGTTAAGGGCGCACACAGCCCAGACCCATGGGAGGAGCTGAGAAAATGCAGGCGTCACTGTTCCTGCCACAGAGGGCAGGAGACTTCGTCAGATCCACTCAGGACCAGAGTTGGGTTTGGACCCAGGACTAGACAGAGCCCCTTGTCTCTAGGGACCATGGACTAGAGAAATGGCTCTGGATCTAGGACCAGAAAGGGGGTGACGATGGAGAGCTCCTGTCTATCTGCTCTGATCTTAGAAACCATGAAGACCATGCAGGGAACCCAGTCAGGGCTGAACAGGTAACTCACCTCCGTGGCTCAGCACCCATCCCCCAGCCCCCTCTGCCCAGTCACGCTGGACCACTCTCACCCACACACCTGTGAGAGACAAGACCAGTGGGTCATCCCTGCTTGTAGATGTGGAAACTGAGGCCCAGGCTGGGCCAGTGGGCTTTCCAGGAACCCTGGGGGAGGTAGAGGCAGTGGGGGGCGACTCCCATCCCATCCCTCTGTTCACCCCCACTGAAGCAGGAGCTGGGTGAGTAGGAACCTCACCTGCCCTGCCTTTCTCGGGCAGGCCCCAATGGGAGCCAGATGGGGTGGGGTGGGGCTCCACGTGCAGAGCCCAGAGGCTTGCTCTGTGTCATCACTGAGGACATTCCAGTTGAGCAGGAAGAGCTTATTTCTGAGGCCTTCCACCTGGTGACTTTTATTTCTGCAGCATCAGCCTCCACAGGGTCGGTGTGATGAGGTGGAAAGAACAGGGGCGCCGGAGGGAGGCAGATCTGAACTTGACTCCTGGTACTTTCCCCCTGGCCTGTGGGGCTGGCTGGGCAGCTCTTCTCTTAGTCTCTCTCTCCTCACCAGTAAAAGGAGGAGGATGTGTTCCACCTTCTCGGTCTGCTGTGCAGGTTCAGGGCCACAGTGCACGGAAGTGCCAGTGGACAGTCGATGGTCGAGAAACATTCATTCTCTTTCCTCCTTCTCACTGCCCCTCCCCTGAAAGAGAATTAGTCAGCTCACAGGAACTGACCCTGAAGCACAGATTACAAAGTCCTCAGGGGCAAAGTTTGAACTGCAAGGCAGATGTTTTCCTTCAGAATCAATGGGGTCACAAAGAACTGAACACAACTGAGCACACGCACACACACACAGAGCCTGTGCAGACACATGTAGATTAACAAGCCACTGGCACATTAAGAGAGCTTCTGCCGAAATCCCCTAAAGTAGCCAGAGTGAAAGCCGCTCAGTAGTGTCCAACTCTGTAACCCCATGGACTATACAGCCCATGGAATTCTCCAGGCCAGAATACTGAAGTGGGTAGCCTTTTTTCCCAACCCAGGGATCGAACCCAGGGTTGGGAAAATCCCGCATTGCAGGCGGATTCTTTACCAGCTGAGCCCAACATTGCTTTCTTTGGGGGTCACCTTTTGAAGTAAATGAACTAGAGACCCATCCTTATATCTGCCAAGTTAGCACGCCTGCTCTGTAGGGTCTCAGCCTAACCCTGATATTCACTATAGGTTCTGCCAGATCACCCACCTTTGTCGATTACCCACCCAGCTGTGGCAGCGTGGATCTTCAGGCTTCCCTGCGGATCACAACTGCTGATCCTTTGCTCTGTTAAAAAGAGATACACCGGCCTGTCGTTTTCACTCGGCTCTCCACAGTGCGAGAGGCTTGTGTAGTGTTTCTACCGAGTTCCCAGGTGATGCTGAAGCTACTGTCACGAGATCTCGCTCTGAGAACCGCTCATCTGGGGTAGTTAGGTGCAGGGACTCTAGGGCTAAGCTGCTGGGTTCCCAGCTCTGCTACCGTCCAGCAGGGCCACTTAGGGCCACAGGTGCCTCTTCTGTAAAATCGGGATAATTGTAGTCCTTACCTTCTTGATAACCCATGTAAATTATGTGCCTCATTTATAATAAGCACTTATAGTAAGTGCTCAATAAAATGCACTTTTATTCATATAGCAGAACCCCCAGCATTTCCAGGTTTCAGTCCAGGCTGTCACACTAGTCATGTGTCTTTGAGGACATCATCTCACCTCAGTGTTCCCACCCAACAGGGTGATGATGACCCACTTAACATTCCACACAGGGCTTTCTGAGGATCACATAGCATCTGCAGTGAGCACACTTTGTAAATGGCAAGCACCGTACAAAGAGTTGCAGCGAGGTGTTGGGGGTAACAACATGAATTTGAAGAGGGAGACCTGGCATGAAATATCAGGAGAATCCGCCTCGGTGAGCCCATCTCTAAAGTGAGGGGAATATTGGTGAGGGCCTCCGAGGAGCTGGGAAACATCCTGAGGACCCTCGCCTGTGCCTCGCTCTCACCCTCAGCTAGTCCCAGGATCTACCCAGCTACTGAAGCGCAGTGCTGGACCCTGGGCCCTGATGCGTCCCCTCCCACAGGTCTGCCACGTAGCAGCCACCAAACTTGAGCCCGTGCAGCTTGAAGCCTGGGCAGACTCTCCCGCTGGCCAGCACCCCCTCGTAGACCCTGGAGCCCCCAGCTCATGGGGTCCTGATGAGGATGAACAACAGAAAGGGTGGGGTGTCCTGCCCCAGCTCACCCGGGGCGGCCCTCAGTCAACATTCTTCTCCTGGCAGAGGTCCTGTCAGCCCCAGGGGGCTGCCTCCAAATATATTGCCTCTGGGAGCCATCAGCTCTGGAAGTGAATTCCTTGCAGCCATCAGAGGTTTCACAGCAACTTCATTCTCCAGGAGGAAGAACACCCCCTCCCTTCTTCAGGAGGGGAGGGGGCAGTCAGAGGCCTGTTTAATTTAATTTAACGCACCATGGCTTGCCAGGTTGCCCCTGGTAACAGCTTCAGCTGCTGCTTCAGTTACAACCAGAAGGATTTTTAAAGAGACAGTTCATTTTGGGACCAGAATTGCACAGCAGAGTGAATGGTCTCTCTCTCTCTTCTAGGGATGGAGGATTGGAAACCAAGCACAGGGAGGCCTCAAGCCAAGCCTGTTTATACCATTAACTCCACTTCTAATTTGCAACCCTATAAGCCCTCCTCCAAATGATACCTTGAGTGGGATCTGAGGAGGGGCTCCATTTGAAATTTATCAGAGAGATGTCACTCGGCTAGCTACTTCTCTGAAAATCACAGTTTTAGTCTTCAAGTAGAAGGGAAGAGGGAAATGGCAACCCACTCCAGCGTTCTTGCCTGGAGAATCCCAGGGACTGGGGAGCCTGGTGGGCTGCCATCTATGAGGTCACACAGAGTCGGACACTGAAGCGACTTAGCAGCAGCAGCAGAAGGGAAGAGAGTTAACATTCAGGAATTGCTCCGGCAATTCAGGCACTTTGCCACTAGATGGTAGTATTGCTTGCTGCTGCTGCTAAGTCGCTTTAGTCGTGTCCGACTCTGTGCGACCCCAGAGACGGCAGCCCACCAGGTTCTCCCTTCCCTGGGATTCTCCAGGCAGGAACACTGGAGGGGGTTGCCATTTCCTTCTCCAATGAATGAAAGTGACAAGTGAAAGTGAAGTCGCTGAGTCTTGTCAGACTCTTAGCGACCCCATGGACTGCAGCCGACCAGGCTCCTCCGTCCATGGGATTTCCCGGGCAAGAGTACTGGAGTGGGGTGCCACTGCCTTCTCCAGTATTGCTTACTTAGTGCAAACGATACCCAGGCTTAACTTATTCAAGACTATCAGAATAGTGGTGAAACCACTGGGTTTCAGGTCTTGATAGTAACCAGTGTGTCACCCTGAGCGAGCTGCTTCACCTTTGTGGTCTCTGTGGTCAGGGATATAATAACAGGATTGAGTAAAACAACCGAGTGCTGTTGACAAGCGTTGGGGCTAGAACTATGAAGGCATGAGTTTATGTCCCAACTCTGTCATGTACTAACTGTGTGATTTGGACACATCACTTAATTTCTTGTATCTTGAATACCAAACAAGAGGGTGGCTATGACCCAGGCAGAGCCTGAGAATAGCACATTGCTCTTCAGCCTCGGGAACCTGTGGACCCTATGGGGCATCTGAAGCCCTAGGAGCACAGTCGGGTTGGGGGGTGGGGAGGCTGTTAGAAAGTGGGGTAAGGCAAGATGACTCTGTATGCCAGAGCCTGAGACCTCGATGCCCCATCTGGAACTGAAATAGGGCAAAGTAGCCTCCCAGACACTCCTAACCCTGCACGTCTCCAATCCAAATCAGGAGAAAGGGGGCAGATATTGATGGATATTTGTGGAAGGCTGGGCACTGCCTCACAGTGCCCTTTTGCAGATGATATAGCCCCTAAGGGGTAACACATCCACCCAGGGCCACCCTCCTCTTGTGGCCAGGCCTGTTAGCCACTGAGCCTCTGCTCTGGGCACTGCAGCCCTCTCCTTGTCTAGTACAACTGCTGTCTCTATGGTCATGTTTCCTTGTCAGGAGCCTGAAAAGGGGAGCGGGTTCTGTGTCTCCCCACCATGCCTCGGCCTAGCCAGCCTCAAAGTGGGCATGAAACCAGAGGTCATGGGATCATACCCACAGACAGCCAGGGAGCCTGAAGCATACGTGCTTTGGTCCTTCGTGTGGACAGGTGCTGACCTTGTGTCAAGGCCCTTGGCCAGCTTGGCCTATGAACCTGAGTCCTCTTCCCATGTCCCAGGTCCTGTGTAGATACAGCACGTTAAGGTTATCCGGCAGCCCATCCCAGCTTTTTGCTTTGGTCAGTGTTCTCCACTGAGCTCTCATGGATGCCCCTTAATCCTTAGACCTGCCGCTCTCCCTTCCAGACAGCACTGCTCCCAGCCAAAGCCCCCATACACATATTCCCACCTAAGTAACAGGGTAATTTTCCAAGGTGATGTGGATGTAAAAACGCATGGGATCCTCGTACTCCGCAGCTCAAACCTTTGCCATGGCTCCCCTTTGCCTTGCAGATGACTTCCAGGTTCTGAGCCTGGCATTCAGGGGCCCCTCCTGATGTGCCCCTGCTGGCTGCTCCCTTCGCCCCTTATAACTGGGGTGCTGGTCACTCCAGGCTGCATGCAGCCCCTGACACACCTGCTCACTCATCTCTGAGCTTTTGCACAAATGTGCCCTCCATCTGATGCCCTCTCTCGCTGTATCCACCTTGGTGGTTCCTACTTGACCCTGAGAACCCTGCTCCAGCACGCCCTCCTCTGGAAGCCTTGGGGGTCCCCCTGGATCATGTGGGAAACCTCCTCCCACAGCCCCTGGTATTCCTTCTGCTCAGTGTGTCTTAGTCTGGCTTTCCCACCAGACCTGGCTTGGCCCTGGGCTCACACCTCTGTCCTATGGGCGGTCACACTCACAGGCCCCTTCCTCTGTTCCTCTGAACGGGCCACCCCAGAACAGCCCCAGCCTAACTTGCCAGCATTAGCTCCCCCCTGCCTCCATTCTTACTCACCATGCTCCATGCTCCTCAACTGCCCACACGTGTCCAGGCTGAGCCTCCATCTGGGATGCCCTTGTGCCCCACCCCACCCTCTGAAATACCACTCCAATTCAAGACCCACCTTACAGCCTGTGTGTGTGTGTGTGTTAGTCACTCAGTCGTGTTCGACTCTTTGCGACCCACGGACTGTAGCTGGTCAGGATTCTCTGTCCATGGAATTCTCCAGGCAAGAACACCGGAGTGGGTTGCCATTCGCTTCTCCCAATCTCCCAGGGATTGAACCTGGGTCTCCTGCATTGCAGGCAGATTCTTTACCGTCTGAGCCCTCTGTGAGACCTTCTGAGTCTTCTGACTGGAAATGGCCTCCCCCTCCTGCTCCATTTGTCTACATCCACCTCTTGGTCTTGATCAAACTCTGCTTCATATTATAGCTATTGGTAAGCCAGTGTGATGAGAGGAGCAAGGGCTTTGGAGACTAACAAATGGGGTTCAGATCCCAGCTCTGACACTTGCATGCTGTGTGACCTTGGGCAAGTCATTCTACCTCTCTGAACCTCAATCTGTGCCTCGGTAAAGTGGGAGTGACACCTACCTCTTAGGGTTGTGAGATTGAGATGATGGGTGTCAGATCCTGGCACATGGCAGGTGCCCCTTCAAGCCCTATTATTTATGCCTGAGTCTGTCTTCCCAGGCAGGTTGTGAGTCCATCTAGGGTGCGGGTCCCATTCAGTGCCACAGACCACAAGCACCCAACACAGGGCCTCACACCACAGATGCCCAGAAATGCTGGCTTGACTGAACACTTGGTTCTAAGTACTGAGAGTGGGGGGTGGAGGCATAATGGGACCCTAAGCTGAGAAGGCCACGGTGTGTGGGGGGTGGTGAGTGCAGAATGGAGCCTGGAAATCAACCATGGGAGATGAATGTGGAGGCAGGGGCCAGAGCCTGAGGCAGGGCTGCTGATATGCACTGGGGGTTTATTGGTTTTCATTAAAATTCCTTCCAGAGGCAGGAGCAGCTACTCCCATAAATAATGGCATAAATATTTTATCTGGTGCCCAAGTCAGTCTAAATGCACAGCAAAGTTAGCAAGAATAACAATGGGAGACAAGTTTGGTGGCAGGGGGTGTTTCCTGGGCTTCAGCTGAACTCACTCACATGCCTAAAAGGGGCTTCTCAGGAAGATGGAAGGCGAGAGATGGGGCCAGAGGGGAGATGCAGGTAGATGGCATGGCGGGGAAGAGAGAAAGTGGCCAGTGGAGTATGGGCCTTGCGGTGGGGGGTCGGGAGCCGAGGGGAGGGGGGGAGGAGATGGATCCCGTCCCTGCTCTGTGATGGACCCCTTGCTTGGGGCCTTCACTCAGATCATCTTGGCAAATCCTCTGTGGTCAGAGAAGTGAAGTGATGTGCCCAGGGTCACCTGGCCAGCCAGTGGCAGAACTAGGCAGGATTATGATCAAGAGTGTACTTGCTGCTTCTCGGGGTTCAGGGGAAGCATGGGACTCTATGAACAATATCCCCAGTGCCTCAATAGCAGCAGCACAAGCCATTCTCTGCTTCCCTAGATCCCGATGGAGGAGAAGAGGGGCTGGTACTTCACCATGGCAACGCTCTTCATCAGGTCAGGCTGAGGGTGGGGATGGGATGGTGGGGAGGGACGGCGGGGGGGGGGCCTGGAACCCAGGAGGGAAATGGCTGAGCCCATCTCCATGGCAAGGGCGCTCCAAGTTCCCCTCCCTGCCACTAGCCTGGGGAGGACTCGAGGCAACCTGGGACCACTGGGAGGGTTCTGATCAGCCACATCCCCTTCTTGGGCACAGGTTAGATGGCATATTCCTGGAGCTGCGCAGCGAGGAGCAGAAGAGGCTGCCGGCCTTCAACCGCACGCTGGCCCTGCTGCAGCAAGTCCTCAAGTCCTCGGACCCCCAGCCCCGAGGTCGGGCTCGTGCAGGCAGCAGGGGGGAGTGGGAAAGGGTTGGGCTCTCCCTGCACGCATCAGCAGCCCTGCCAGCCTNCCCAGGGGGCTGCCTCCAAATATATTGCCTCTGGGAGCCATCAGCTCTGGAAGTGAATTCCTTGCAGCCATCAGAGGTTTCACAGCAACTTCATTCTCCAGGAGGAAGAACACCCCCTCCCTTCTTCAGGAGGGGAGGGGGCAGTCAGAGGCCTGTTTAATTTAATTTAACGCACCATGGCTTGCCAGGTTGCCCCTGGTAACAGCTTCAGCTGCTGCTTCAGTTACAACCAGAAGGATTTTTAAAGAGACAGTTCATTTTGGGACCAGAATTGCACAGCAGAGTGAATGGTCTCTCTCTCTCTTCTAGGGATGGAGGATTGGAAACCAAGCACAGGGAGGCCTCAAGCCAAGCCTGTTTATACCATTAACTCCACTTCTAATTTGCAACCCTATAAGCCCTCCTCCAAATGATACCTTGAGTGGGATCTGAGGAGGGGCTCCATTTGAAATTTATCAGAGAGATGTCACTCGGCTAGCTACTTCTCTGAAAATCACAGTTTTAGTCTTCAAGTAGAAGGGAAGAGGGAAATGGCAACCCACTCCAGCGTTCTTGCCTGGAGAATCCCAGGGACTGGGGAGCCTGGTGGGCTGCCATCTATGAGGTCACACAGAGTCGGACACTGAAGCGACTTAGCAGCAGCAGCAGAAGGGAAGAGAGTTAACATTCAGGAATTGCTCCGGCAATTCAGGCACTTTGCCACTAGATGGTAGTATTGCTTGCTGCTGCTGCTAAGTCGCTTTAGTCGTGTCCGACTCTGTGCGACCCCAGAGACGGCAGCCCACCAGGTTCTCCCTTCCCTGGGATTCTCCAGGCAGGAACACTGGAGAGGGTTGCCATTTCCTTCTCCAATGAATGAAAGTGACAAGTGAAAGTGAAGTCGCTGAGTCTCGTCAGACTCTTAGCGACCCCATGGACTGCAGCCGACCAGGCTCCTCCGTCCATGGGATTTCCCGGGCAAGAGTACTGGAGTGGGGTGCCATTGCCTTCTCCAGTATTGCTTACTTAGTGCAAACGATAACCAGGCTTAACTTATTCAAGACTATCAGAATAGTGGTGAAACCACTGGGTTTCAGGTCTTGATAGTAACCAGTGTGTCACCCTGAGCGAGCTGCTTCACCTTTGTGGTCTCTGTGGTCAGGGATATAATAACAGGATTGAGTAAAACAACCGAGTGCTGTTGACAAGCGTTGGGGCTAGAACTATGAAGGCATGAGTTTATGTCCCAACTCTGTCATGTACTAACTGTGTGATTTGGACACATCACTTAATTTCTTGTATCTTGAATACCAAACAAGAGGGTGGCTATGACCCAGGCAGAGCCTGAGAATAGCACATTGCTCTTCAACCTTGGGAACCTGTGGACCCTATGGGGCATCTGAAGCCCTAGGAGCACAGTCGGGTTGGGGGGTGGGGAGGCTGTTAGAAAGTGGGGTAAGGCAAGATGACTCTGTATGCCAGAGCCTGAGACCTCGATGCCCCATCTGGAACTGAAATAGGGCAAAGTAGCCTCCCAGACACTCCTAACCCTGCACGTCTCCAACCCAAATCAGGAGAAAGGGGGCAGATATTGATGGATATTTGTGGAAGGCTGGGCACTGCCTCACAGTGCCCTTTTGCAGATGATATAGCCCCTAAGGGGTAACACGTCCACCCAGGGCCACCCTCCTCTTGTGGCCAGGCCTGTTAGCCACTGAGCCTCTGCTCTGGGCACTGCAGCCCTCTCCTTGTCTAGTACAACTGCTGTCTCTATGGTCATGTTTCCTTGTCAGGAGCCTGAAAAGGGGAGCGGGTTCTGTGTCTCCCCACCATGCCTCGGCCTAGCCAGCCTCAAAGTGGGCATGAAACCAGAGGTCATGGGATCATACCCACAGACAGCCAGGGAGCCTGAAGCATACGTGCTTTGGTCCTTCGTGTGGACAGGTGCTGACCTTGTGTCAAGGCCCTTGGCCAGCTTGGCCTATGAACCTGAGTCCTCTTCCCATGTCCCAGGTCCTGTGTAGATACAGCACATTAAGGTTATCCGGCAGCCCATCCCAGCTTTTTGCTTTGGTCAGTGTTCTCCACTGAGCTCTCATGGATGCCCCTTAATCCTTAGACCTGCCGCTCTCCCTTCCAGACAGCACTGCTCCCAGCCAAAGCCCCCATACACATATTCCCACCTAAGTAACAGGGTAATTTTCCAAGGTGATGTGGATGTAAAAACGCATGGGATCCTCGTACTCCGCAGCTCAAACCTTTGCCATGGCTCCCCTTTGCCTTGCAGATGACTTCCAGGTTCTGAGCCTGGCATTCATGGGCCCCTCCTGATGTGCCCCTGCTGGCTGCTCCCTTCGCCCCTTATAACTGGGGTGCTGGTCACTCCAGGCTGCATGCAGCCCCTGACACACCTGCTCACTCATCTCTGAGCTTTTGCACAAATGTGCCCTCCATCTGATGCCCTCTCTCGCTGTATCCACCTTGGTGGTTCCTACTTGACCCTGAGAACCCTGCTCCAGCACGCCCTCCTCTGGAAGCCTTGGGGGTCCCCCTGGATCATGTGGGAAACCTCCTCCCACAGCCCCTGGTATTCCTTCTGCTCAGTGTGTCTTAGTCTGGCTTTCCCACCAGACCTGGCTTGGCCCTGGGCTCACACCTCTGTCCTATGGGCGGTCACACTCACAGGCCCCCTCTTCCTCTGTTCCTCTGAACGGGCCACCCCAGAACAGCCCCAGCCTAACTTGCCAGCATTAGCTCCCCCCTGCCTCCATTCTTACTCACCATACTCCATGCTCCTCAACTGCCCACACGTGTCCAGGCTGAGCCTCCATCTGGGATGCCCTTGTGTCCCACCCCACCCTCTGAAATACCACTCCAATTCAAGACCCACCTTACAGCCTGTGTGTGTGTGTGTGTTAGTCACTCAGTCGTGTTCGACTCTTTGCGACCCACGGACTGTAGCTGGTCAGGATTCTCTGTCCATGGAATTCTCCAGGCAAGAACACCAGAGTGGGTTGCCATTCGCTTCTCCCAGTCTCCCAGGGATTGAACCTGGGTCTCCTGCATTGCAGGCAGATTCTTTACCGTCTGAGCCCTCTGTGAGACCTTCTGAGTCTTCTGACTGGAAATGGCCTCCCCCTCCTGCTCCATTTGTCTACATCCACCTCTTGGTCTTGATCAAACTCTGCTTCATATTATAGCTATTGGTAAGCCAGTGTGATGAGAGGAGCAAGGGCTTTGGAGACTAACAAATGGGGTTCAGATCCCAGCTCTGACACTTGCATGCTGTGTGACCTTGGGCAAGTCATTCTACCTCTCTGAACCTCAATCTGTGCCTCGGTAAAGTGGGAGTGACACCTACCTCTTAGGGTTGTGAGATTGAGATGATGGGTGTCAGATCCTGGCACATGGCAGGTGCCCCTTCAAGCCCTATTATTTATGCCTGAGTCTGTCTTCCCAGGCAGGTTGTGAGTCCATCTAGGGTGCGGGTCCCATTCAGTGCCACAGACCACAAGCACCCAACACAGGGCCTCACACCACAGATGCCCAGAAATGCTGGCTTGACTGAACACTTGGTTCTAAGTACTGAGAGTGGGGGGTGGAGGCATAATGGGACCCTAAGCTGAGAAGGCCACGGTGTGTGGGGGGTGGTGAGTGCAGAATGGAGCCTGGAAATCAACCATGGGAGATGAATGTGGAGGCAGGGGCCAGAGCCTGAGGCAGGGCTGCTGATATGCACTGGGGGTTTATTGGTTTTCATTAAAATTCCTTCCAGAGGCAGGAGCAGCTACTCCCATAAATAACGGCATAAATATTTTATCTGGTGCCCAAGTCAGTCTAAATGCACAGCAAAGTTAGCAAGAATAACAATGGGAGACAAGTTTGGTGGCAGGGGGTGTTTCCTGGGCTTCAGCTGAACTCACTCACATGCCTAAAAGGGGCTTCTCAGGAAGATGGAAGGCGAGAGATGGGGCCAGAGGGGAGATGCAGGTAGATGGCATGGCGGGGAAGAGAGAAAGTGGCCAGTGGAGTATGGGCCTTGCGGTGGGGGGTCGGGAGCCGAGGGGAGGGGGGGAGGAGATGGATCCCGTCCCTGCTCTGTGATGGACCCCTTGCTTGGGGCATTCACTCAGATCATCTTGGCAAATCCTCTGTGGTCAGAGAAGTGAAGTGATGTGCCCAGGGTCACCTGGCCAGCCAGTGGCAGAACTAGGCAGGATTATGATCAAGAGTGTACTTGCTGCTTCTCGGGGTTCAGGGGAAGCATGGGACTCTATGAACAATATCCCCAGTGCCTCAATAGCAGCAGCACAAGCCATTCTCTGCTTCCCTAGATCCCGATGGAGGAGAAGAGGGGCTGGTACTTCACCATGGCAACGCTCTTCATCAGGTCAGGCTGAGGGTGGGGATGGGATGGTGNCAGCTCAGCGACAGCGAGGTAGGCCGCGAGGTGGACGTGTGGCTGCGTCGCGCCCAGGACAAGTACCCGGCGGCGCGCCTGCGGCAGGAGCTGCAGCGCGTGTGGCGCGCGCACACGGACGAGGTGCTGGGGCTGGCCCGGGCCTTGGTGGCCCAGGGACGGCCGGCGCTGGTGCGGCTGCTCTTCGAAACCATGGAGCGCAAGGGCGAGGGCGCGAGCTCCTTGCGGGACCGCCGCGCGTTCTCCGTCTGAGGGTCCCTGAAGCTCCCCGCCCCTCCCCACCGCTCGGAGATGGTTTGACCTGGTCCAGGCGCTGGAAACCGGCTCGCTGTGCCATAGGCTGGCGGATAAGTGGAGCCCATCAGACTGTCTTCCGGGAGTTGGAATGGGGACCTTGAGACACAAGGACAATTGGACGTGTCCTCGGAGGCAAAAGAACCTGATCTAGGAGAGCAAGAGAGGCTGGGGGCAGACGCGAGGGGCCAGTGGGGAACTGCCAATGGGAAGGCCCAAATTGTGCAAATATGCGGAAAAGTAACATGGCGTCTCCCAAGAGATACAGAAGATAATTGCCTCCGTTTTAGCAGGTGTTCTAGTACCCAGGGGCCTGTTACTGGATTCCCGCGAGCCACGCTCTATCCTTATAATAAGGCCCCTTCTACTGGAGTAGGTCTCAGGTCTGGCAGTGGGAGAAGTCGTCGCTAGAGCAGAGGGCACAGCTGCCAAAGCACAGATAAGGGCAAGGCCGAAGTCTACACCTGGCTGCTCAGCACTCTTTCTTGCCCTCTAACAGTCTTCCAGCAGGTCTCATTCGTGGCCAGCTTGGCCTGAAAGACCCTCAAACTCCCTGAAATAAGGCCCATTGGTAGAATCTTCCCTTGACTTCTCTATTCTTAGGGGAACGAATGTAAGGGCCCCACCCAAGGAAGTGCCGCTTGTGCCCAATCTCAAACCTTCTACCAGACACTGAAGGAAGTCTTGGAATTTTACACTCTTGAAATCAAAGTTATAGAATCATAGATGTAGAATTTTATTGTCAAAGACTTCAGCTTTGATTGTTAGCAAATCTGGGAACCACCAAGCTAGATTCTTATGGTCCTACTAACAAGAGCTGCTGCTGCTGCTAAGTCACTTCAGTCGTGTCCAACTCTATGTGACCCCATAGACGGCAGCCCACCAGGCTCCCCCATCCCTAGGATTCTCCAGGCAAGAACATTGGAGTGGGTTGCCATTTCCTTCTCCAACGCATAAAAGTGAAAAGTGAAAGTGAAGTCGCTCAGTCAAGTCCAACTCTTTGCGACCCCATGGACTGCAGCCTACCAGGCTCCTCTGCCCACGGGATTCTCCAGGAAAGAGTACTGGAGTGGGTTGCCATTGCTAATTTAACTTAAAACTCTAAAAAACCAAGTTCTTTCCAGACTGCAAAAGTGTTAGTTGTATGTAATCGCAATGGCAAGACACCCCACCCCCCACCCTGCACCGGTCCACAATGGTTTGTGATTTATTTTGCATTTCCTTCCCCCACTTAAAAAAAAAAAGTTTTACTCACTGCTTTACTCATTTGCCTGACACTTAGACGGTACCAGGGATAGGCCAGCACCCCTGCCTTACTTCTCATGTTTCCAGGGATAGGTGAACAAACTGAGACGTGCGGTCCCTAGAGATCTCTCATTCTGGGAAAACTGAGAGCCCTGGAAGGGAAGTGGCTTGCTCAGAGTCATACTCCCTAGCCTCCCCATCCTGTCCCTCCAACTTACAGCATTTTTCAGGTTTGGAAAACTACTAATAAACTGATAACACTAAAGCATTAAGCGTTTATGTGTCACCTGTCACCAGGGCCCTCTGATACCCATTGGCATAATGCTGTCATTCCAGGTTCCTGTGAAATCTGGAAAGTAAGGCCACCCAAGGCCTCTGCGTTCCATCCCAGGGCTCATAAAGACTTCCTTTCCCTCCTTCCTTCCTCTCCACTGCAGCAGAGTCCGGGAGGTGATTGGACAGCAGGCAGCACACACAGCCTGTCCACTTCTCCTGCACCCCTTCTCTACCCATGACTGTGACCTGTGACCTTCCCTAGGACAGATGGTGGTGGTTTAGTCGCTCAGTCATGTCTGATTCTTGCAGCCCCATGGACTGTAATGCACCAGGCTCCTCTGTCCATGGGATTTTCTAGGCAAGAATACTGGAATGGATTGCCATTTCCTTCTCCAGGAGATCTTCCCAACCCAGGGATTAAATCTGGGTCTCCTGCATTGCAGGCCTATTCTTTACCAACTGAGCCACCAGGGAAGACAGGAACCCATCTGTTTCTTCTCCTGTTTCCCAGACAGACAAACTGAATTCAAAGTGGTTTGCTGGTAAAGCTGAGAAGCTGGTGAGATTTGTTGCTCCCCTAGGCTTCGCAGTTTGTTTTCTTCCTTGCTTTTCCTGTCCCCAAGGTTATGCATTTCTCCCTCCATTGCCTCCTCCTCCTGCCAAAACTTTTCAATAAACTTTCTTTCTGATAATCTCATTCACATTAATCACATAAATGACTAACAAATACCTACTAGAACTTTTGTCAGGAGTATCTGCATATTAGCCAAAAGCCGAAAAGAGAAAAGAAACCCCACTTCCAGGACTGCCTCCTATGTGCAAGGCACTTCATACACGTAAACTCATTCAGTTCTCGCACCAGTCCTGAAGAGTAGGCATTGCAATCGTCATTTTACAGATGAGAACACAGACACTGAACAAGGTCGCAGATAAGCATGGAAAGAGCCAGGCTTTGAACCAGACTTACCCCATTGTATGCTGCCTCCTGAGACACAGCCCTTCCTGGGAGATGTGTCATGAGTGGTTTAGAGCTGGGCCTGGGATCACCAACACAACCTGTCACTACCCTGCTCCCTCCCCACAGTGTACTAGTCTCCCTGCTCACAAACTGCCTTAACTTCTGTGTCTTTGTACATCCTATTCCTCCACTGACTTTTCTTCCTATCATTTTTATCCCTAGTGCTCAGTTCAAACCTGCCTCTTCCAGGATGTCTTGCCAAATCCTCCAGCTCTCATCCATCACTCCGTTTTGTGTACACTCTCAGGGCATTGTGTCTCACTGCGTTGCCTACATTCCTTTATCCTTGCACCATAATGATCTCACCATGTCTGTTGTCCCCATTCGACTCTGGTTCTTTTCAACAAGGGCCACGTCTGATTCAGCCCCATGGCCCTGCACTGAGCTTGGCACATAAGATAGGCTCAGTTTGGGTTATTGTACTGAGTAAACTCACAGCAGGGATGTGGCTACCTCAGTCCCAAACAGGTGACTCCATCACTGGGTCCACAAGGGCTGAGGGTGGGACCAAGACTGCCCCCTAGGGACCTTTGCAAGCTATAGCTCAACGAGAAAGCATGGGCTGTCTTTCCACCTCCTCTCCAGCTTTAGGAAAAATCCCCAAATTTGCAGCCAGGAAGCTGAGACCCAGATAAGGAAACTGAGGCAAAGGAGCAGGGAGTTGCCCAAGGCCAAACCACAGATCAATGACAGATACTAACTTGAACCCCACCTCCAGACTCTCGGGCCAGTGATCTCTGTCCTTTGGGCTGCCTCCTTTGTCAAGTTTATTTCTGTCAAGTTCAGGAAGACTATAGGCCTTCTAGTCACTTACTTAACATTTATCAAGCACTGGTCAAGTGCCAAGCATAGCTCCAGGCTCTGGGGCTAAGTGGAGAACAGACTAGTTCCTGCCCACGCCTTCAGGGAGCTCACAGTCTGGAGCATATAGAGTGGGCCATGCAGGGCCTTGTGGGCCACAGTGGGGACTGTGGAAGATCCAATGTGATGCTCTCGGAGCTGTAAACTGGCAAAGCTGGCTATCGCACCCTCCACACTGGTCACGTTCATTCTGTTATTGGCCTTTCCCCCAGCCCAGTGGGGGAGGAGAGGGTGGCTATCCCTGGGGCTCAGGACCTGGCCTTGGCTACGCCTCTTCAGCAAGGCACTGCAGAGGCCAGGCCTGGAAGGCACCTGGGATCACGGCTCTGGCTTGTAGTGGGAGGCTAGTGGGCGGGTGATCTTTATTCAATTACAGCTTCAAGTCCTGTGAAACACCCCTGCCTACTGGGCGGCTGGGAGGACAACTGTCTGTCACATAGCTGAAGCAGCAGGCACGCCTTAGGGGAGCACTGCAGAGTAAAAGCCTTAATGACCCCGTAATCAGAGTAATGAAGACGAATCGCACCTTGTGCTGCCTGCCCGTTCCTTCCTCTGTGTCTAGCAGCCAGCATCAGACGCTGGAAATTCCTGTTAGTCAGTATGAGTAAGGCATGTTTAAGATCACGAAAAAAGGTGGGATTTTTCAGTTATAGGTTTCTAGAAGCTCAATATTGAAAATAATCTCAGCCATCACCTCTTCCAGCCTCTCCATCTAAATCAGAACTCCTCTCAGCAGTGAGTGTTCTGAGAGAGTATCTAAACCTCTTGCATGCCTCTGGTAGACAGGCAGATCACTACCTCTTGAAGGTATCAGTCCATTTTTAAAGTCTTCTGNTTCCTGTTAGTCAGTATGAGTAAGGCATGTTTAAGATCACGAAAAAAGGTGGGATTTTTCAGTTATAGGTTTCTAGAAGCTCAATATTGAAAATAATCTCAGCCATCACCTCTTCCAGCCTCTCCATCTAAATCAGAACTCCTCTCAGCAGTGAGTGTTCTGAGAGAGTATCTAAACCTCTTGCATGCCTCTGGTAGACAGGCAGATCACTACCTCTTGAAGGTATCAGTCCATTTTTAAAGTCTTCTGAATTTGTCTTTCTGTTGCATTGAAACCTTTTATGTCATTTGTATGTCTTGATTCAAGCTCACCTTCACCACACAGTGAAAGTGAAAGTCGCTCAGTCGTGTCCAACTCTTTGCGACCCCATGGACTGTACAGTTGATGGAATTCTCTAGGCCAGAATACTGGAGTGGATAACCTATCCCTTCTCCAGGCGGTCTTCCCAACCCAGGGATCAAACCCAGGTCTCCTGCATTGCAGGCGGATTCTTTCCCAGCTGAGCCACCAGGGAAGCCCAAGAATACTGGAGTGGGTAGCCTATCCCTTCTCCAGTGGANAATACTGGAGTGGATAACCTATCCCTTCTCCAGGCGGTCTTCCCAACCCAGGGATCAAACCCAGGTCTCCTGCATTGCAGGCGGATTCTTTCCCAGCTGAGCCACCAGGGAAGCCCAAGAATACTGGAGTGGGTAGCCTATCCCTTCTCCAGTGGAGCTTCCCGACCCAGGAATCGAGCCAGGAACAGACGCTATAAAGCAGTCTGTGACCTTGAACAGGTCACTTTGCTCTTGCCCCCATTCTCTCTGTAAAGTGTTTGAGGTGTTCAGGGGGTGGGTGACTGCCTACTCTACCGGCAGCCAGGCCCAGCTCTGACCTGCCTCCAGCCGCCGGTGCCCAGCCCGGAGCTGACACAGAGCGGTGCTAGCAGTTGAAAGCAGAACAGACCAGGGCTTCTCCCAACCGTAATCAAGCCCCGAGGGAACACCCTGTGTGGATGATGGTGGCTGGATGCCAAATGAAGTGAAATATCTCCTTTTCTCAGGCTGTTAACTTTTTTTCCTTGTTTAAGGAAGGGGAGGATAATGACATTTAGCACTTTACAACTCAGCAGTAAAATGAGCAGATGGAAACAGATCCCAGCATCCTGGGCATGCTTCCAGCAAGAAACCCTCCCTGGCTCTAGCTCTGGCTCCGTGGGGCCGAAGTTAGCGGCAAGGTTTGCTGATGGGGTGAAGGATACCGCCTGCTCCCTCCCACCCCTGCTCCTCCCACAGGCACCCCTCCAGGCTGCACGCTGTTGGTAGTACTGGCCCTCGTTGCCTGCTTCTTGTTTCTGGTCGCTGTGTTCCACCTACCTGGAGCGCCATTCCGTACACCAGGTCTGTCTGGGGTGTGACCTCTCTAGTTTGGAGATGCGGAGGAGCAGAGCTGGGAGGGGCGGGTTCTGAGAGAGCTTGCTTAGTTGCTTCAGTTGTGACCAACTCTTTGTGACCCTATGGACTGAAGTCCACCAGGCTCCTCTGTCCACAGAATTCTCCAGGCAAGAATACTGGAGTGGGCAGCCATGCCCTCCTCCAGGGGATCTTCCTGACCCAGGGATCGAGGATTCTTTATTACCATCTGAGCCACCACTGGTGAGTAAAAACTGTTGTGGAGCTGTGGAAAAGCTCCGGCTGGCCTCTAGGTGGCCACAGAAGAACAATTTGAGCACAGAAGGTTCCCACAGGGAGGTTAAAAAAAACCTCCCACAGTCGTCACCTGTGGCTGATTCGTGTCAATGAATGGCAAAAACCACCACAATGTTGTAAAGTAATTAGCCTCCAATTATAATATATAGACAATTTTTAAAAATTTTAAAGTTGTCCTTGTCATCATCAAAACTATTAATTACTGAGAACTTTCCACTGGCCAGTCCCCATGGCTCATGTCTCACACACCTCACTTCATTTTAACCTTCCCAAGCCCAGGAGCTATGTATGAGCACTGTCTGCATTTTACAGATGAAGAAACTGAGGTTCAGAGAGGTGCAGTAACTTTCCTGAGGCCCCTCAAGGTAGGCAGGCTAAAGAGTACTAATGGATGACTTTTTAACTACTTTGAGTTTAGATTACTTTTTCTCTTCTATCACATATGTTGTTCTATTAACTGAACACTTAAAAAAAAAAAAACGAATGCACTTTTCATGTTTGTTTCCAAACTAGTCAATAGCTCTATGCTGGGACTTGTTCTATCTTAGCATGTAAATTGTTTCATTAAATTACAGGTTTTCTGTGAGTTTTGTTTGTAATCCACAAAGTCAAAGAAACCAATAAAAGAACTCCTACTGTGGTGGAGAGCGATTGCCTCCACCATCTGCCCTGTGCCTCCCTGCTGGGAATAGCACCTCTCCTTCCTGGGCTGCTAACCACTCCTTCCCCACTTGGAGTGGTGGCAGAGGGCTGTCAATCATAATACCCCACCCCTGACTGCAAACGCTGATGTGACCAAGGTTGGGCCAATCAGAGTTCTTCCCAGAGAGTTTTTCAATTGGGTGCCAAAAAAGGACAGAAGATGCTGTCAGTCTGTCTGCTGGAACAGCTATTAGCAACTGTCCCTGATAGGATTACTCATTAGAAAAGCCCCCGATGCCGGGAAAGATTGAAGGCGGGAGGAGAAAGGGACGACAGAGGATGAGATGGCTGGATGGCATCACCGACTCAATGGACATGAGTTTGAGTGAACTCGGGGAGCTGGTGATGGACAGGGAGGCCTGGTGCGCTGTAGTCCATGGGGTCACAAAGAGTCGGATATGACTGAGCGACTGAACTGAATGGGCATCAAAAATCTGAAAACAGTATCTTAAACAAGACTGTGTTTATCTTGCAAGGCTAGCTCATGTATTACCTCAGTGTCCCCTTTCTGCTCACCCACCAGGTACCCAGTAAGGTCATCCTACTGCAAGCTCCTGACACTCTCCACCTGTCTGGAAGCACTGGGTAGCTGACAGCCCTGGGAGTAGCTTTCAACCAACGGGGCATGGAAATTGCATAAATACCCAAGCCTCATAAGCCGGCGTGGTAGGATAGGATAATTTGGAGGAATGTGAGATTAAGGCCCAGTGGCCCATAGAAGTAAGCTGTTCATTTTTTATCACAGCCTGTATTCATTTCGAGCTCACTCTTCTCACTTCCCTACTCTCTTCTCAGTGTTTCCTGAGATCATCTCCCAAATAAACTAGTAAGTACAAGTGAAAGTCGCTCAGTCGTGTCTGATTCTTTATGACCCCATGGACTATACAGACTATACAGTAGATGGAATTCTCCAGGCCTGAATACTGGAGTGGTAGCTTTCCAGGGGATCCAGGGGATCTTCCCAACTGAGGGATCGAACCCAGGTCTCCCATACTGCAGGCAGATTCTTTACCAGCTGAACCACCAAGGAAGCCCAAGAATACTGGAGTGGATAGCCTCTCCCTTCTCCAGTGGAGCTTCCCGACCCAGGAATCAAACTGGGGTCTCCTGCATTGCAGGCAGATTCTTTACCAGCTGAGCTACCAGGGAAGCCCTGCGTGCCCTCAGATCTTTGACTCAGGACCTGCTTCGGGGGGTGGGGGGCAAGCTTTAGATGCCCTTGAAATCCTTCCTCATCCCAAGAGGAAGACTCTGCCACCTCCAAGTACTCACATGGCACCTGTTTGTACCTCTAATAAATACACCATGGCCTGCCTTGTAGTATTTATTAAGTATAAAATAGGAAGGAGGAGGGTGATGGGAAGGTGGTTCAAGAAGGAGGGGACATATGTGTACCTATGGCTGATTCACGTTGCTATTTGGCACAAACCAACAAAATTCTGTAAAGCGATTATCCTTCAATTAAAAAATAAAATTTTTAAAAATAAAATAGGAAGAAATAAGTGTTTCTTGAGTACTATGCCTTATACCAGGTGTCTTGTGCTCATTCATTCATTAACTTAATTCATTTTTAATTAAATATTCATTAACATTAATTAATGATCATTCATAAAATCTTTTTTTAATTTACACTCTTGACCATTTATTTTTTGTTTTAATTATTTTTTTAAATTAAGGATATATAGTTCATGTACAATGTTATGTAAGTCACAGGTGTATGACAGTGATTCACAATTTTTAAAGGTTATAGTCCATTTGTAGTTACTATATAATATTGGCTATATCCCCTAGGCTGTATAGGCTCCTTTTATTTAAAAAATTATAAATAATATCATCACAAGTATATTTTTTAAAGCTGATTCCATTTTGAATGGTTTATTAGGATGTAAATCTTTAGAAGTGGAATTATAGGATCAAATTATATGAACAGTAAGATTTTTAATTCATTATTTTTATTTGTGACTGCCTTGGGTCTTCGTTGTGACGCGTTGGTTTCCTCTAGCTGCTGTGAGCTACTCTGTTACTGTGCTTGGGTTTCTCATTGTGGTGGCTTCCCTTGTTGCAGAGCATAGGCTCGAGGACAGTGGGCTCAGTAGTCGTGGAGCACGTGCTTAGTCACCACGAGGCATGTGGAATCTTCCCAGACCAGGGGTCAAACCCATGCCCCCTGCGTGGGCAGGTGAATTCTTAACCACTGGACCACTAGGGAAGTCCTAATATCTTATTTTTAGAGTTTTTTTGTTCTGTTTTGTTTTTTTTACTTAAATGCCCTGAGTTTTTTCTTTTACTTTATTTTACTTTACAGTACTGTATTGGTTTTGCCATACATCAACATGAATCCGCCACGGGTGTACACGTGTTCCCAATCCTGAACCCCCCTCCCACCTCCCTCTCCATACCACCTCTCTGGGTCATCCCAGTGCACCAGCCCCAAGCATCCTGTATCCTGCATCGAACCTAGACCGGCGATTCGTTTCTTATATGATATTATATATGTTTCAATGCCGTTCTCCGAAATCATCCCACCCTCTCCCTCTCCCACAGAGTCCAAAAGACTGTTCTATACATCTGTGTCTCCTATGCTGTCTCGCATACAGGGTTATCATTACCATCTTTCTAAAATCTTTACTGAGCATTTATAATGTGCCAGATAGTGATCTACGCCAGGGGTTGGCAAACTATGGTCCATAGGCCAAATTAGGCACACTGCCTGTTTTTGTAAATAAAGTTTTATTGAAACACAGCTGTGCTCATTTATTTATGTATGTTTATGGCTGCTGTCTTGTTATAACAGCAGAGTTGAGTAGTTGTGACAGAGACCATATGGCCTGTAGAGCATAGTAAACAGTTAACAGTAAACAGCATTTACTGTCTGGCCCTTTGCAGAAAAAGTTTGGTGCCCGTTGGAATAGGCACTGGGGCTGCTGCAGTGAACAAAACAAACAAAAATCACTGCCTCCTCCACTCTGTTGGGGTGAAGCCAGGGGGCAGAGGTGGGAAATCTAACACAATGAACCCAGAACTAGATATTTAGTATGTTAAATGATGATAAATGCTATGGAGAAAAAACAAAGGGAGAGAGAGAGCATCAGGAGTGCTCACCAGCAGGGGTGGGGATTGCGGTGCAAATTAGGGCGTCAGGAGGTCCTGGCTGTGCACATGACATTTGGGCAAAGACCTGAAGCAGGTGAAGGAGTGAGCCATGTGGACATGGCAGGGAGGAGCCTCTGGGTAGTGGGGCAGCAGACGGAGGGCCACACTGGAGTATTAACACAGTTCATCCTATGCTGAGCGTTAGTCACCATGTGCCCTTCACGGGCTTTACATACATATTCCATTTAATTATTTAAAAGTTATCATCTCATTACACATTTGATCTTAACAGAGAATGATATGAGGACATCTCTATTATTAATAAAGACAGAGCTTTCCGTTTACACAGTTGTTTCACAGTGCTGTTCGCTTACTCTTCCTAGCATTTCAAAGAGGTCGTTGACCACATTTCAGGCAGCCAAAAGCCAGAAAGGCCAAGTCCTTTGTCCCGGATCACACAGCCAGTAAATGCTGGCCGTGGAAAGCAAACCCAGCTCTACCTGCCTCCAGACACTGCCTTGCTCTCTCTAAGCCACCAGTCTTGGAGGGTGTAAACTCCACCTGGTCCACTCACACCTAACAACTCCTTGTTAGGAGTTGGCAAAGGCTTGTTGGAAGGAATTCAGTTACCGTCATCCTTCTGGATGAAAGTGACCAGGTAAACTGCCGGAGTCACCCTTGGAATTCACAGATGTGATCATCCTCTCTGTCTTGGGGCATCTACACTGTGTCCCAGCCTTCTGGCTATTACAGTGCTGTGTAGTGTTAACCCCAAAGCAAGGGCTCGAAAGGGGCTTGTTGACTGACAGATTAACTATTGCTGCAATTCTGTTTCATTGCACTTTTAGCAAGACTTTCTTATGAACTGAAGGAGTCATTCAGAAAGACATTAATTCAACAAATATGTACTAAGAATTACAATGTGCAGAAAAATTGAGTTTTACTATGTACAAAGCCTTTCTACATAGTAATCAGATTTACTATGAGAGGGGCTAATAGGTGAACAAGAAATAGGTCCTCCTCTCTGGGAGCTTACAGCCTATGGGGGTGAGGAGACAAGTGTTTTGTATGTGCTATAGGACCAACTGTGTGCCGGGCCTTCTGCCAATCAGGGCACTTTCATCATTAAAAATAATCCTCATAATAGGACTTCCGAGTTGGCCCAGTGGTTAAAAATCCACCTGCCAATGCAGGGGATGCAAGTTCGAAGCCTGGTCTAAGAGGATTCCACATACCAAGGGGCAACTAAGCCCATGCGTCACAACTACTGAGCCCACACGCCATAACTACTGAAGCCTGCCTCCCTAGAGTCCGTGCTCCACAACAAAAGCCACTGCAGTAAAAAGCGCGTGTAATACAACTAGAGAGTAGTCCACGCACACAACAAAGAACTAGCACAGTTATGAATAAATAAATACAAACTTTAAAGAATAATTGGAATAATAGCAAACATTATTGAACCCTAATACACACCAGGCACTGTGCTAAGCCCTGTACCTGGGCTAACTCCTTGTGTGTTCATCACAACTCCATGGGGGAGATGTCATCACTGTCCTCACGATGAAGGCATCTGAACCTCAGGGACGTTGAGTATCTAACCCCCAGGCACATCGTAAGTGGGTGACAAGTGAGGATTTGCGTTCAGCTCTTTTTGCCCCACCACATATACACACTCAGCTATGACACACCGGAGAGAGACAGCAGGTCAGAGGAGAGAGCCAGGAAAACATTTGAATGGTCTCAAGAGAGGGGGAGGTGGGACTTCCATGGTGGTCCAGTGGCTAAGACTCTGTGCTCCCAGTGCAGGGGTTCTGGGTTTGCTCCTTAGTCAGGGAACTAGATTCCACATGCTGCAACTGAAGAGCCTGTGTGCCACAACAAAGACCCAGTGAAGTCAAATAAATAAATTTTTTTTTTAAAAAAAAAAAGAGAAGTGGGGAGGCCCTGCCAGAGGAGGCTTCAAGGGCAGGTTCCTCAAGAGGATACCATTTAAGACGGTCCCCAAAGAGTGAGCCTCCAGCAGAGGGTATCCAGTCAGATAGAAAGGGTCTCTTTGGGTAACTGCTCCACAACTTGATATGTTTGTTATAAACAAGTTGCCATTGGAGGCTCTGAGTGGGGAGATCGGGCTGTGCATCAGACAGACCTGGAGAGGAATCCTTTCTCTCCCTGTTACTAGTTGTGTTGATCATGCACAAGCCAACCAACCTTTCCAAGCCTTGGTTGTCTCATCTGCAAAATGGACATAACAGTGATAACTATACCTCTGGGGGTTTTATTGTAGGTATTTAATCACATACAGGTGTGAAGTGTCTAATACTGTTCTTGGTACATAATGAGCAATGATGATGATGACAACCGGTGCCACACTTCCACTCTGAGGAATCTCAATTTAAAACAAGAGGCCTGCTTTCCCAGCCCCCTTCTAATGTCTAATCATCCGAGACTTGGACACTGAGAAAATGAACAAGTGGGCACTCTGAGCCCAGGGGGAAGAGGTCCCTAGAGACAGAAGGGCATTGATGGTCCACACAGTGGTCGGAGGTGGCAGAAGAACGATGGCTGTCTCGTCAGGGCAGGCAAGGGCAGCTGCAGTCCTGAGAGTCGGAATGACTGAAGGCCGAGCCGGATACTTTGATCACATCTCTCATGGGCCTGTCACAACAGCCTCACATGGCGTTCTGTTTTACCGAAGAAACCAGGAAGCAACGGGCCCAAGGTCTCAAGGCTGGGAACTGGCTGGGCAGGATTCCCAGGCAAGGCCACGTTCCCACCTCCAGTCTAGTCTGTCTGGGCCGGTCTGGGNGAACCGTACACTTTGAAATGTTTAAAATGGTAAATTTTATGTTTTTAATATTTTGTCACAATTTTTTTTTTTTAAAGGCAGTGAAACCTTGCTCCACTCTGATTCCCCCAACCCCAATTCTCATAGAGGGACAAAAGAAAACTTCCTTACCTCTAAATTATCAGGGCAGTATTTTTGCTCTAAATCCCAAGAGGGTGTTTCACCAAACATCACCATTAGATGATTAATAAACCTAAGGAGATATAACATGTACTTTCTGGTTATCAATAACTCGTAATCTAGTTTTCCCACATCCCATCCCCTGGACATCAATTCATGGAGATATCAAGAGTATATAAATCATGAAATGCAGGCCTAATCCATTTTTACAACAGTGCCCAAAATATGTGAATCATTTGTCCCATTATGACATAGTAATTCTCTTTAACAGACTCAGGATTAACAACATTCCTATACTGAGCCACAGTCTAACCATTAACTATGAAATCACATGCTAAAATCACTAGTTATATGTTTTCTAATAAACATACCCCTCAGTTTTATTCATGAACTACCTCCAATACTTTCATCTCTCACAAGAGACAACTACCAGAGCTTGACAAACACTGTGCTGTGGTGTTAGTATGACAGTGAGACCATGTCTCTTACTGCAAAGCTTCTTAGTGAAAGGAGAAATCAGCTATGGGTTAGAGATTATGCTAAACCAGACTGTGTAATAAAACTCTCTAAAACTATTCTCTTCCCTCCTCACCCAAAATTCTACCTGTCCATCCTGCCGAAGGAACAAGGAAGCGCATACAAGCACCACAGAAGGCTCCTGGGGAAGGAAGTTACCTGGAATCCTCGTGAAAAGCAGAGACCAAGTCCGACTGGGCATACTCTGGGTACAGAAAAAGCACAGGCCAGCTCAGTCTTCCCTGGTCATCCACACTCAGCCTGGCTCCATAGGGGTTCTCAGAGCTGAGCCCATACAGGACGAGCTCACTGCNCTGGGGAAGGAAGTTACCTGGAATCCTCGTGAAAAGCAGAGACCAAGTCCGACTGGGCATACTCTGGGTACAGAAAAAGCACAGGCCAGCTCAGTCTTCCCTGGTCATCCACACTCAGCCTGGCTCCATAGGGGTTCTCAGAGCTGAGCCCATACAGGACGAGCTCACTGCAACCTTCTGAGGCTGAGTCTTCATCCTCTCCAGCAGCTTCAGAGACTAGCCTGATGTTCCTAGTCTGGATTAAAGCAAAAACATACATGTTATGTGAGAAGGATGCAAACTCACTTCACTAAAACAGGGAAAACTGTAACACTACGAGCTCCGTGAAGGCCAGCTCTACACATGATTCGTCTTCATTATCCCTGACACCTGCTGAACTCACCTTTACCGGCCATCTACCATAGGCGAGACTCTTGTCACAGACATGAACTAGACATGGTAATAAGTCCAACATAAGGGAAGAAGTAAAGCTGTGGAACTGCAGACTATGAATAATTAATTCAGCCTGGAGGCTGGAGGTGACTGGGGAACGCTAGGTCTTGAACAATGACTCGAATTGGGGTGCATGGGGAGTGTAAGGGCATTCTACCCCAGGGAATAAACAAGGAACAGCTTGTGCAAAGGTATTAAAAAATACAGAGTGGCATGTACAAAAATGGAAATGTTTTCAATTTGGCTGGGACGTGGGATACTAAAAATTATATATACACTGACTTAATGTTGAGTCTGTCATAGAAATAAGGATAAATAAAAGGTCTGAATGGTAGCGTCACCTCTTACATATGCTGGGGGTAGTTTCCTAAGGTTAGCCCACAAGGGAAAAATGACATGCAATCAAAACTACCTTGATGGTATCTCCTATAGCAGGGGTTTGCAAACTTTCTGAAAGGGTCAGATTAAGAAATATTTTAGGTTTTGTGGGCCACATGGTCTCTGTGGATATTACTCAACTCTGCCACTGTAGTGTGAAAATAGTCATCAGTAAGACACAAATAGGCAGGGCCATGAGCCACTGGCTGCAGCTTGCTGACCCTAGCTTTAAACCACTAAAATACCATATATATATAGCTTTGGGTATATTATTCTCTAGAGTAGTTTTCAAATATAATGAAGTTTCAGATGCAAAGTTAAAGGAGAATACCAAAATAATGTCTATATGCCAATGTCTACGCATTCCAATACTCTACATTTGAGAAAATGACCAAATCTCTCTGGAGTTATTCCCTTCTGTTTAATCGGTTTACATGTTAACGGATTTTCTGTTGTAGGGCAGGACTAGCAGAGTACATCTTAGTACTATGAAGTTCTCAAAGCCAACAAATAATTTTAAGGAGGTACATAATTTAACTCAACAAAGAATGAAATCAAGAACCAAATTAATAGCCAGTACTACCTCCCCTGTGAAGCCAAGGCTCAATAGGTGACCTGAGAAAGCAAGATCTGGATCAGACTTTTTCTACATTTATTTAGAATGCAGGCAAGAGAGGGAAGGGGAGGTAGAATTTTGTGTTACTGTGATAGTGAGGAGAGCTACATCCTAAAATCACTTTCTCAGGATGCAGTATAATACAGGGACCAAGAGCAAGGACCTGGCTCTGACATACACTAGCTGTGTGAGGTTTCTCTGAGACTATGTGGAATAAGAAAGAACAAGATCCACCTCAGAAGGCTACTGTGAAGATAGCAACTATCAGTATATGTTACCTGAAACCAACACATGCATACAACTGAGACAGCTGACTGAACGCAGGGGGTCTGACTTGTCACACTGCTTCACCAAAAGCAGAAAGAAAATCAGCAACTCATTCAGGTAAAGCATCCCCAGAAAGGTTCCCGATCAACTTCATGATGAGTGAATTCTGCAAGACCATAGGGCGAAAGTTTGAGAACTCACCTTGATGGCCTGGAGTAAAGCCTCATTCTGATCCTGCTTCTTCTTTTCTTTCAGCTTTGCTTTCCTTATATCCCTCTGTTCAGTTCGCTGAAAATGAAAAATTTAGATGCTTCAGCTCTAGGGAACTTGCCTCCTCTCCTCTTCTGTTACTCCAGCCTGACCCTAAATAGCTCTCTCTTGTCTCTATTCAACTCTGGCTCCTATATATCAAGGAACACCAGTGGCTGGATTCAGTTCAATAAACATTTAATAAGCACATGTCTGGGTGCTAGGACCAGTGGCAGCAGTAATGTTAAAACCTACCCCAGGAACTCAGTCTACCAATGGGGACAGACAAATGAAAAGATCTAGAGTTAGCCCGGGAGTACGAACTGAGTGCTATGAAACAGAGGAGGGAGTGATGGCTGATTCCACCCCATGGAGGTGGGTTAGACAGAAACCAGATGAAAGAGAAAGAGCATTCTTGAAAGAGGACCTGACATAAGGGCCAATGGGGCATTAAAACGTCTCTTATGGATGGAGTACAGGAAAACACACTGGGAAAAACTCAGGCCAAGAACATATCAGAGACTCTGCCCTGGGCCAAAAACTTATCACAGAGTCTGCCTTTTGCACAATTATAGTTCATGAGAGAAAAATATCACCAGTCTACTTCATCTGGCAGAACTATAGCTCATATTTCCTTTTCCTACTAGTCTGCCCCAACCCAGCTGATCCTACTCCAACCCTCAGGACTGTGATTAATAGGAGCCAACTTTTTCTCTAAAGGGCCAGACAGTAAGTACTTCAGGCTTTGCAAACCATGCACATGTTCAAGCTATAAGATCTCCAGTCTCATCTGCTTGTACGTCTATGTGTACATTATGCATATAAGATGTCTCTATGGAAAATATTATCAAAATTAAATGTATAAGAAAGCTCTATTTAACACTTAAAAGTAAACACAAATTAACTTTTTCTAAATATAATGGAAACTGGCCAGAATAAATTTCAGATTCACATGATCTTGGAAATATTCAATATTAAATTATATCTGATAATAAAGCTAGCTTAACCTTGTTGGTTTAACCAATGTAAACGTGTCTTACTTATTGTACTTAGGTTAACCGAGTTCATGTTACTTCTGTTGCAGAGTCTGTTAGCAATTGTTGACTGGAAGAAAAAAAAAAAAAGCATAACCTAAAAAGGTGAGAATTTTGTTTTATTTGCAAGACTTGCCGAGGACTTAAAGCTGGGAGGCAGCCTCTCGAATAGCTCTAGGAACTGCTCTGGAAAGGTAAGGGAAGACTTCCCTGGTGGTACGGTGGATGGGAACCCACTTGGCAATTCAGGGGACATGGTTCGATCCCTGGTCCCACATGCCACAACTACTGATGCCCCCGCAACTAGAGCATGTGGTTTTGTCCTAGAGCTGACTGTTTCCAGATGAAAAATAAGGAACTAACATGGATACAGAAAGTTGTGAGATTTGAAAAAGGGAACCTTGAAAAAGAAGTTTTGTACACAGTCAGGACTGAATTAAAATTTTAATTTACCAAATTAAAATCACTAACAGTAGTTATGGGACAGGATTTAGCTCCTCTATTGAGAGGACAAAGTTTTCTTGGAATATTGCTTTCGCTAATAGATTGTATGAGTTTCTTTCCCTCTTCATGTTAAGTCTCTTCAGTTGTGTCCAACTCTTTGTGACCTTAAGGACTGGAGCCCACAAGGCTCCTCTGTCCGTGGGATTCTCCAGGCAAGAACACTAGAGTGGGTTGCCATTTCCTCCTCTAGGGAATCTTCCTGACACAGGGATCAAACCCAGGTCCCCTGCATCTCCTGCATCGGCAGGTGGATGCTTTACCACTGAGCCTCTTGAGAAGCAGAGGCGATACCTCAGAACATTTACATAGGACCTTCTAGATTCCCAGGAATACGCTGGAGCTTTTCAAAGGCCCTACAGAATCTCATTCCCCAGCTTGTCCTTTAAAGTCTTCTGGTAAGCCTATTGCTTGCCTCAGGCAAATGAAATCTTACATAATTGCCTCAAATCATATTTTAAAATGCCTCCAATCCCAACCCTCTGTGAAAAAGTTTTTCCTACTGGGATAGTTTCAAGATGCCTCAAATAAAAACAGCTTGTGAGTGGGGTCTTCTAGATGGTCAAATAATGACAATCTTCTGGCAATGGGGCTTAATACTGTTCTGCCTCCTATGGTGGCTACCAGGATGCTCATTTTCACCATAATTGTGGCCTATTGGCTTTCAAGGCTACTATGGACCTTGGGAGAGAGGTGATGGGATACGGCAAGGTAAAATGCCACAAAGCTTGATGTTCTTAAGAAGGTTCAGCCATTATTTTCGAATAACCGCTACCCAGATTGCTGCAAGACTTTGGTTCATTTCAGAGTTATGCTTTTGGGCCCTGAAATCTCCCTTTAATTACACTTGTGCTGTAGGACATAGACGGTTCCATTTAGGTCCATAGAGGAAAACAATAGAAAGGGAAAGACTAGAGATCTCTTCAAGAAATTGAGAGATATCAAGAGAACATTTCATATAAAGATGGGCTCAGTAAAGGACAGAAATGGTATGGACCTAACAGAAGCAGAAGATATTAAAAAGAGGTGACAAGAATACACAGNTTCCCGTCGTCATCTATGGATGTGAGAGTTGGACTGTGAAGAAAGCTGAGCACCGAAGAATTGATGCTTTTGAACTGTGGTGTTAGAGAAGACTCTTGAGAGTCCCATGGACTGCAAGGAGATCCAACCAGTCCATCCTAAAGGAGATCAGTCCTGGGTGTTCATTGAAGGAACTGATGTTGAAGCTGAAAACTCCAATACTTTGGCCACCTCATGAGGAAAACTGACTCATTTGAAAAGACCCTGAGGCTGGGAAAGGTTGGGGGCAGGAGGAGAAGGGGACGACAGAGGATGAGATGGTTAGATGGCATCACCAACACAATGGACATGGGTCTGGGTGGACTCCAGGAGTTGGTGATGGACAGGGAGGCCTGGCATGCTGCAGTTCATGGGGTCGCAGAGTCAGACACGACTGAGCAACTGAACTGAAGGGCTCTTCTGAAGACAGGCTTGGCAATGGCCTTCCACAGTAGCCTTCTAGATACTCTCTACTGTTATCTTTTAGAAATTCTAGCCATACCTAGTTGCCTGGGCTCAAAATTCTGTTCCTGATCCATGTGGGTCCATAGCTCTACTTTTGTAGACATGACCAGAATGACTTCTGACTGAAACTTATCCCTGTTTAGGGCCAGCTCTAGGCTCCCAGGGTACTGAAAATTCCCATTTCATAGTGTAAGCAGTGAAGAGAGACCTAGACCAAGAATCAAGAGAACTGAAGTCTAGTTATGGAACAAACCTGTGAGGCAGTATTGCAGAGGACTAAGACTGCAGACTCTGGAGCCAGACAGCCTGACTGAAGCCCAGCTTCACCAGCTATGTGACTTTCTGATCTCTCTGCTTCAGCTTCCTCACTAGTGGAAAGTGAATCAGAATGGAGCCCACCTTATAGGACTATGTGTGATTTAGACAGATTCATATAAGTAAAATTTTTAAATAGAACTTGGAACATACATACAGTAAGTGCTAATCTTGAGGCTTTTTTTGGTAGCGATGGTCTGTTATTACTATCATTTTTAATCATCACTTTTGCTGTCATGTACCAGAAATGTCACATTTCATCAGCAAATTAAAGATGTCTTCATGTTGGGAGTTACACAGCATTATAAAAGCCTAGGGCTTCCGTGATGCCTCAGTGGTAAAGAACCCGCCTGCCAATGCAGGAGACACTGGTTTGATCCCTTGGCTGGGAAGATCCTTGGAAAAGAAATGGTAAGCCAGTCTAGTATTTTTGCCTGGGAAATCCTATGGACAGAGGAGCCTGGCAGGCTACAGTCCATGAGGTCACAAAAAAATTGGACAGGACTCAGCAACTAAACAACAACGAACAAATAGAAGCCTAACACCTTAAGTGTTTAACTGTCTTTCCCCTCCTCTTTCAATAGCTATACTCAGTGTGCAGACTAGACTATGCCACTCGTCTATTTATTCAAATCATAATAATTACAAATTTATCAAGTACTATATATTCTTCCTTACCTCTATCATGTTATAATTACTTATTTACTTCTCTGTATCCTCTAGAGCTTCTTGAGTAGGGACTGATTCGGGGTTATGTCTGTTGTTTTCTTTTTTTAGCCACACCACATGACTTGTGGGATCTTAGTTCCCCGACCAGGGATTGAATCCAGGCCCTCAGCAGTGATAGCCAAGTCCTAACCACCAGATGACCAGGGAATTCCCTGGGTTTTGTTTCAAAGAAGAAAAACTATACAATGACCCAAGATCCACTCTGGGAGATGCTAATTAATTTTGCCACCAACCTTCAACTTGTCTGCTTTAGCCCTCAGGTCCAGAAGCTTCTTCTCTGTGGCATCTATCTGCAGCCCCTCATCACACCAGTTCACAGCCTCACCATAGTTTTTCAGTTCCAAATGGCAAGAGGCACCTGTAGAACCCAGTACCCTTAGTATCTGGAGACAAGACGCATAGAAAGAGCCATCCTTGCACATGACCCTCCAATTTCAACCAGCTACCAGCCAGTGGCCTGAAGTTCTGTGAAAGGGATGACAAAGTCCCTTCTAGTACATTCCCCAGACAAGGAACACTATTTCTTGTATTTTAGATCAGAAGGGTTTCTAGGTCCCATTTGGCTCAAAACTCTCTTTCTGGTATCAAGGACTCTTAAAGTAGGGAAGGCTACAGCTTAGTGGCAAGGAACATGGTCTTTGGAATCAGAGAGATTTGGGCTGGAAATCTAGCTGTCATTAACCAATTAAACATTAGAGAGTGGACTGAGTATCCCTGAGCTTTAGGCTGCTCATCTATAAATGAGAAGAATAAAGTCCATCTCAGATGACTTTAAATGGAGAGAGAAAGCAGAATTTGCCTCAGTTACTCACAAAAGCAATGGCAAAACCAAACATGACAGGTATCTCCTAAAACTGCTCTTGATGGCTACCAGCTTAAGCTACCTCTCCTTTAATCAATGGTGTTCTTCCTCCAGTTAGCCTCTGGGCTTTCTGAATTTAAAAACATCTGAACTAAAAAAAATTAAATGTCAATAGAATTCAACTTCATCTTTCAGAGATAGAATGGGTGTCTTGCCAACACCACACAGTAAGGTAAAAACGACAACTCAAGCAAGCTACAGACTTCCAGCCTATAGCAAATTCCACATGACTATACACAATTTATTTGCCCATCTTCTTTCCCTATAGCTGAAGGGCCTGGATCTACATAAACTCCCTAACCTTGATTACATAAGCATAATTTTAAAAAAGCATTCTAAGTTGGTCCATGGGGATATAGAGATTAATATGTAATGAATAAATTAAAGTTTACAAAGCACCACTGAGCTTCTCAAAGAGAAGGTGAAGTATGCAAGTAATAAAAGCAAATTATTACATACAAAGGTCAGACTAGGACCGAAAAAATAATCTGGGAACATCTGAACATTAGAGTTATTGGCAAAAGTCCCATAACTTATCTTTTAATTAACAATAACATGGCATTTGAAGATCTTGTCTTTCAATCAGCTAATCTGGAAAAAACTTAGAATGTGGCTTTTAGAACTGCTTTAATTAATTTTATTCTTTAATTTAAAATGAGGAGTTTCAATTTCTCTACCAATTCTTAAAACACAGAGGGTTGAATTATTCTCTGGAGAATTCTTTTAAAAATGGCATGTTGCTGCTGATAACAACTTAATACTAAGATTAGAAAAATAAGGTAACTTCATTAGTATCTTAGCACTTTAATATCAAAGCTTAAAACGCTTCTGGTGTTGCGCATGCCAACTTCTCCATGGTGACAGTCACACTGTAGCTCTACAGGACGTACCTCTTATTATTGCTTTGAGGTGGCAGGGTTTTAGCTTTCTGGCAGCCGTCACATCGCTGAGAGAAGAACGAAAATTGCCTGACAAAACACCATTCAGTAACGAGAAAACAAGTTTTGAGATCACATTATTTCCAAAATTTTGCATGTAGAAACAAGAGCACTCTTGGACAATCCTAGAGAAATGTAAATCAGAGCAACTGATCATAGAAGCCTTATGCTCATCAAGCAGCTTAGAAACGCTTACAGCAGCGGGCAGCCCGCCCACACCTGTGGGTGGCCAGCGGGCACATGGAGCATGCTCAGAGTCAGTGCTGGCTAGAGGAATTAAGATTAGCACAGAACTGGAAATTAAGACCAGGTAATACCCAAAATTACCTGGGCACTCCCAGAATAAACCGAGAGAGCAAACTGGTACGCAGATTATATATTCACTTTGACCCAACAATACTCTTCAAAGAACTGATCCTTAAAAAGGCTCGCAAAAAAAAACGAAAAAAATGCTTGCAAAAAATGTACAAGGACAAATGTAAAAACATGTGAGCTGCTGCAGTATTTTTAATTGTGAAAAACTAGAGATAACTTAAATATCCTCAATTTAGTAATGATGAAATAAAATATAGTAAATCCATACTACTGAATACAGCTATTAAAGGAGTAAGATAGATCTGTATGGAAAGAGCATGATAGGATGTCTTTCCTACATTGTTTTAAGTGGTGGGTCAATGTCTACAGAAACCTATCTTTATAAAATAAACAAACCAATCTAAATATACAGGCACATGTACACACATATATATTTGTCAATACATTAAAAAGAAAAAAAAAGGTGTGCAATCATGAACACTGGGTATCCAACCTAGGAGCCAAGAGGTAAACTTTCACTCTCTAGTTTATACTGTAAATATTACTAATAGTTTGGTATATACTTATTAATTTCACTTCTAAAGCTCTAGCCCAGGGGTCAGCAAAATTTTTCTCTAAAGGGACATACAGTAAATATTTCAGACTTTACAGGCTATATATGGTCTGTTATACATTCTTTGTTTCATAATCCTTTAAAAAACACTTTTAGCTCACAGGAGATCAGGGACTCAGATGTGGCCTGAGTCACAGTCTGCCAAATCCTGGTTTAGCCTAAATAATCAGAATTATTGGAAAAATTTTATCACTAACTTTGTTCATTTTTGCATTACTTAAAAAAGCCTAAAAGCAGCTATATACTCAACAACAGCAGTATAGTAAAACAGTTTATTAAACACTGGTATGTCCATATGATGCAACTTTAGTGTTCACAAATAATTTAATGACAGGTGAAATTGTTTACATTATAAAATTAAGTGAAAACTGAACACAGAATTGGAACAACAGCATGATCTTATCTGTGGAAAAAATACATAAAGAGAAATCCAAAAACTTCTGCTTAAAGGTAGTAGACTGAACATATGCATTTCAACCCCTATCACTTGACCAAAAAAAAAAAAAGCCATTAATCCAGAGACAAGAATGAGAAAACGGAACACATTTTAAAGCTGGAGAACAAAGAGACACAGGCTAAATGACTAATTAGGCTTGAGACAACTGAAGTCTAAGCCACTAGAGGGAAAATTCAAAGCTACCAAGTGTATTGAAAAGCCTACAAAGTACTCAGTACTAAGGAATCAACAGCAGCAGGCACNAAAAAAAAAAAAAGCCATTAATCCAGAGACAAGAATGAGAAAACGGAACACATTTTAAAGCTGGAGAACAAAGAGACACAGGCTAAATGACTAATTAGGCTTGAGACAACTGAAGTCTAAGCCACTAGAGGGAAAATTCAAAGCTACCAAGTGTATTGAAAAGCCTACAAAGTACTCAGTACTAAGGAATCAACAGCAGCAGGCACCTCTGTAACAGTGGATAAAGGGGTCTTTTGTTTAGTGTATTCTGAGTCAAACTTGACTCTGAATCCTAATCCTAGCACTGCATACTCTTAAGGCGATTCATTTTACACATTATTACATTCTACTACAGTTACTTACTCTGTTAACAAGGGATAAAGCTGTTAACTTTATTTACCATACATAGTTGGTAAAAAAAAACTCAAGAGGGATAAAAAAATGTGAAAGTGCTCTGTAAGCTATACCAGTGACATCATTTAAGGAATGTCTCTTGATTATTATGCATTTGCTCCTCTGGTATAGCAAATACCTGTTTTGGTTTTTTTTTTTTTTTTTTTTTTGGCAAGGTGTTTTTGGTCTTACTAGGCCTATACATGACATTTTTTAGTTCCCCAAAGAAAGCAACTATGTAGCTCATATTCACAGTGCAGTGCCTAACACACAGTAAATGCTTTATATTTACTATCTGAATAGGTTAATGAAAGAAACTCCTTTAAGGAAGTGTCAGATCTCACTCATTTCTATGATGTCAGTGCCTAGCACAGAACAAGAACTCAGTGTGCTGAATGAAGATAATGTATTCCTCCAGAAGTAACAAGACTGGGTTTCTAGTCCAGAGTCTGGCATTAACCAAAGGGGTTCTTCTTCTCTAGGCTTATGTAAAATGAGGGGCTGGTTGGCTCAAATAATCTCCAAAACTTTATACCACTCTTACTTTGGAGAATTTTATAATGAAACAGGCTAAAGAAGAAAAAAAATTGGAGCAGATTATGACTGGAAAGAAACTCTGCTCCAAAGGTGATGAGTCCCAAAAGACCTATCCCAGCTAGATTTTAAGGCTTATTGTCTACCAGTCCCTCAGAAAAGGCTGAAGTCATTCCCAGGTCCTCTCTAAAACTGTGTGATAAGAAACAAGGGTTCAATATGCCTAAGATTAGATACCAACAATGATGTCACCCAAATAATCAGGTGTTTCCCAAAGTCATGTCTGCAGAACAGTCCTGCATGTTAGTAAGTGTTACTTGAAAAGGAGGCTCACAAAACCTGAGAACCACACAATAAGGCTCTCTGCTGCAGGTTTTCTCATACTAACATACTAACGTGCACTGCAAATCTCCAACAACGACGCAGCACTGTCCAATTTTACTTGTCCAAGGAATGTTTTACTTCAAAGGGCCTACAGACTACTGAGAAATTCTCCCTTGGACTAATATAGTGTCTCTCACATGAAGAACTTTATCACCTTAATCCTCTGGCATCCTTGAGAAGAGGCCAGAAAAAACAACAACTTACTTTTGAGAAAGAAGAGGCATCTGGGCTCAAAAATTCCACATCATACCAACTCATGTATTAAGGTATTTGATGTTACTCATTTGGCTCAAATAGTAAGAATTATACAATCTATCTGACATCCCTTTTCACCAATCTACCTGGAAGATCAAAGTTCAATTAAAGTAAGGTATCTTAGGTTTCTGGGATAAACAGCTTCTTTTCCTCTGACACTCTCAAACCCTCCCCAACAGCCATCATGTAAGTTTTTTATAAGTTAATCTTTTAGAAAGTACTAAATAATAGAATAAATTACCTAGATAGTATTGTGCTGCTGCCCGATTGGTATAAAGAACTGCATTCAAATCAGGGTTTGCACATTTCTTCTTTAATCCTTCAGTGTATGAAATAACAGCTTTCCTGTAGTCTTTTTCTTTAAAGTAATCATTGCCCTCGTCTTTGTAAGTCCTGGCCTGATCTGCAAAAAAGAGAAGAAAAAAAATCACTATTCCCTATTTTTTAAAAGGCTAATTAAAAATCTAAATCACACAATAATGTAATGACAAACCAAAAAGAACCAATGGGGAAAGAAAATTCAAAAACGAATGCTATAAAACTGGGTATTAATATGGAGAAATAAAGTCACATGTACTTAACTACAATCAATTCTAAACATCTTAGCAGATTATTAAGTGCTCACACAAACCAAAAAGATCATAAAGGAAAAAAGTATATTTATCTCTTGAAGAGAGGGCTTTAATTACAGAAGAAATGAGGGGAAATAACTACTGATTTTTAATATGTTGAGTCCCTTGTAGGAAAATTCCCCTCCTCACTTTAGCAAAAGCCTACAAAATTGTTACAATTCAGTTCAAATTTCCCACCCACTGAAAGCCCACTTCTCCACCCGCCCCCTGCCCTCAACCTTTGGTGTTCCAACAGCACCTACAACACCTTGGCACTTTCATAGGTCTGTCCTGATTCTTTAGGACAGTTGAGCTATCCACTAGAGTGTGACCTCTGAGGGCAGTCTCATTCCTTCCTGTATTCCGGTGCACAGTATTTAGTAGGTACACAAAGAAGTATAATGTGGAATAAATAGTCACAAGTTAGCTCGGGCTAACTACTTCTGTTATCTATCAAAACCTTTCTGACTCACACTTTTATCTCAATTTAATGGAGAAGCTTAGAGAATCACGGAAGATACCTTCTGGAGATCGCTCTTCATCAAAAATAATTGACTGCACGCAGGCCAAGTCAGGATTCTCCAGGGGATCAATTTCTGATGGCGAGTTCTTCATAAACAGAGGAATCTTTTCAAATTCCTGGAGGTTGTTACGAAAAGAATGAACTATAGGAATACAATTTTCCACTGAGTAGACCCAATTCCAGGTCTCCACATCAAAGTTTTTTCTCACTCATCATACTCTGCAAATCCTCACATCTCTCCCTCCCTGGCTTCAGTGTCCCACCTGTAAAATAAGAGTGCAGAATACCTAAAGACCCTTCAGTTCGCACATTCCTACAAGAGCGGCAGTAACTATCAAACGAGTTGAGCGCTCGTTTGTTCCTGGCACTTCACCCACCCTCTCACTCGAGCTCCGCCAACCACCCTAGTGTCCAGTCGGAGGAATTTTACAAATGAGGGGACGGTCTCAGATAAGCTCTGCACTCACAAGTTTCTGACTCCAAAACCTGAACACCTAAACATACTGCCAGCTTAAGAAGACTCTCAAAGCTTCGGGGCCGATTTTTAACACACAAGTAGAAACCACCTATCCGCTGGCAGCGCCAAACCTTGGCGGTAAAGCGCCTCAGGGCCCGGGAGGCCCCAGCAGTTGGGACGACGCCCGCGCCCGCACGTGCTGAGACCCCGGGTCCGCCCACCTCCTCCCACTGGCTCTCGTGGAAGCCGCCACGGTAAGGCTGACTCTGGAACTNGGGCTCGGGAACATCACTGCTTCAAAGACATCTTCCAGGAGCCCAGCACCTGCATGATCCAGGAGCGCCGCTGGTGGGAAGTGGGCAGGTTCTCACAGCTCGGGCTCCAGCGGTGCGTGGTGGCCGGGTCACACACCCACGCGTCCCCGTGTGGCAGTGGCCAGGAGTTCCGCCAGCAGCTGGCCAGGATGTTGTCCTGGGCCTGGGCAGCATAGATGCACACCGATGCTTCTGGGTCATGTCTCAAGTTTTCCAGAGCTGAGTTATGGGGAGGAGAGAGGTCACTTGTTAAGTCTAGGTCCCCAGCTGAGTCTCACACCTCATCCTTCTCACTTCATATCTTAGCTTGGGTACTCTGCTCAGCATCCCCTCATCTCCCAGCTCTTCAAACTGTTCGTGTCTTTCAAAGCTTGGATCAAAACCTGCCTTCTCCAGAAAGTCTTCTTGGACTGCCCAAGCCTTCCTTCATGCTCCCATCAGCTTTCCCAGTTATGAAATTAATATGCCCCCTTAAGAGTCTGAACTACTTGCNTCGGGCTCCAGCGGTGCGTGGTGGCCGGGTCACACACCCACGCGTCCCCGTGTGGCAGTGGCCAGGAGTTTCGCCAGCAGCTGACCAGGATGTTGTCCTGGGCCTGGGCAGCATAGATGCACACCGATGCTTCTGGGTCGTGTCTCAAGTTTTCCAGAGCTGAGTTATGGGGAGGAGAGAGGCCACTTGTTAGGTCTAGGTCCCCACCTGAGTCTCACACCTCATCCTTCTCACTTCATATCTTAGCTTGGGTATTCTGCTCAGCATCCCCTCATCTCCCAGCTCTTCAAACTGTTCATGTCTTTCAAAGCTTGGATCAAAATCTGCCTTCTCCAGGAAGTCTTCTTGGACTGCCCAAGCCTTCCTTCATGCTCCCATCAGCTTTCCCAGTTATGAAATTAATATGCCCCCTTAAGAGTCTGAACTACTTGCTCCGCACTAAATGGTTTTTTATCCTGTTTTCTGAGTCTGGTTTCCTGGATTGTAAGCTCCCCTAGCAGGTGGACTGTGTGTTCTGTGTCTTAGAGNAAAGTCTTCTTGGACTGCCCAAGCCTTCCTTCATGCTCCCATCAGCTTTCCCAGTTATGAAATTAATATGCCCCCTTAAGAGTCTGAACTACTTGCTCCGCACTAAATGGTTTTTTATCCTGTTTTCTGAGTCTGGTTTCCTGGATTGTAAGCTCCCCTAGCAGGTGGACTGTGTGTTCTGTGTCTTAGAGACTCCACAGTAGCTAACATGTATTCACCTGGGTCAATGCTAGCACAGCTGGACTGAGCTGAAGCCCCTGGCATTGGATCGTAACCTTCCCCTCTCCCATTCCCCGCTGTAAGCCTACTCATTCCCACACTGGCTCTGGAAATCTCACCAGTGCAGGACAGGACTCACCAGCTTTAACTTCATTCATACGGTCTTCCATCATGCTGCTGTCCATACAGGGGACCAGGGACCCTTGAGCATAATCCAAGATGTGAGTGGGTCCATCTCCTGATTCTGACCCGCCCCCCCCCCAAGACCAGACCTCCTCGGAAAAGCTCTCCTAGTCCCACAAACGAGGACACAAACAAAGAACTTCGTCTTGACCCTGGGACAGATTCCTTGCAAGGGGTCCTGGGAGGGGTGGAAGATCCAGTGGGCAGAGAGGTAGCAGGACAGAGACAGGAGCAGGGCCGTAGCTGACTCCAAGAGGTGGTCCTAGGAGACCCCCTCCCCANCAAACAAAGAACTTCGTCTTGACCCTGGGACAGATTCCTTGCAAGGGGTCCTGGGAGGGGTGGAAGATCCAGTGGGCAGAGAGGTAGCAGGACAGAGACAGGAGCAGGGCCGTAGCTGACTCCAAGAGGTGGTCCTAGGAGACCCCCTCCCCAGGCTGGTCTGTAGTGTCCTCGTCCAAGACTCAGGGAGGTGCTGCCTCGGTCCCCACTCTCCAAGGAGCAGTAACAGGAGGGTACCAAGAGCCTCACATACCTTCCCCTCAGGTGGTTGGTGGGGTCCCTGGAGAGGCTGAAACTCAGGTCCTCGGCAGCAGAGCTCAGCCCTCCCCCGCCGCAGCGGCTCCTAAAGTACCTGCAGGTCCTTGAATGTGCCCTACCTCTCAGAAGGCCCCTCCCGTACTTTGTACCTTACTAATTCCTATTTGTCCTTGAATATTCAGTTTAACGTGGCTGCTCCTCTAGGAAATTTTTCCCTATCTTGCCCCAAGCTAGCTATAAACACCTCTTTAGGCTCCCAGAGTCTCTGAGTCTGTCTCCACTTGTGTACACACTGTGATGTGTTCTACCTGTGATTCATGAACATCTCCCACCAGACGTGGGGTTTCTTCAGCTTAGATCTGCTAGGGATGGGGAAGCAGGAAAGATAGTCTGAGGGCCTTAGAGACACTTGATCAAGTGCATGCGTGTGTGTGTATTTCTAGGGCTGCTACTGCTGCTGCTGCTAAGTCGCTACAGTTGTGTCTGACTCTGTGCGACCCCATAGACACCAGCCCACCAGGCTCCCCTGTCCCTGGGACTCTCCAGGCAAGAACACTGGAGTGGGTTGCCATTTCCTTCTCCAAAGCATGAAAGTGAAAAGGGACAGTGAAGTCGCTCAGGCATGTTCGACTCTTAGCGACCCCATGGACTGCAGCCTACCAGGCTCCTCCGCCCATGGGATTCTCCAGGCAAGAGTACTGGAGTGGGGTGCCATTGCTTTTTCTAGGGCAAGAGTTCCTCAATTTCTGTAGGGTCTCACAAAAGATCTATAACCCGCAAGAGGTTAGGAATCAAAACACCAACATTCTTAGATGTGATTAGTTTGGAACAAGATTTAGAGAAGCCAGAATTTATGAAATACATCACTCTGTTTGAGGAGCTCCCCTTGAACATGTCCCCACAGCCCAAATGATGCCCCTTCCAGCTGGGCATTGCTCATCTGTCCCAGAACTGACCATGTTAACAGCTGCCCCCACATCTCCCCAATCCTGACCATCAGCATCACCTCCTGAAAATGTCTTTGTTTCTCTAGACTAAGCGCAGTGCCTGACACAGAGTAAAGGATCAATCAATGTGTGAGGCAGAAGCCAATGGATACATGCATGGATGACAGGACGAATGAAAAATTGCACATGAATTGGGCAAAGGTAAAAGGTGGGGGCTTCTCCGAGCCTCTCTGCAGTAGGGTCTCCTGCAGACCCTTAAAGGATATATGGCTGTTTGGGGGAGGGAAGGAGAGTGGCTGAGAGGAGACGGCATACCATCAGAAGTGTCCTATGGAGGATTCTGAGTGAAGGGAACCTACTTGGTTTTTTCCCCAGAAAGACAGAGGTTGGGGTTGTGGGAAGAAGGAGGAAGGTGACTGTCACTGAGGGAGAACCTTTATCTGCCAGTCTTCACATTTTAAAAAATTCTCATCCAGGCCACAAAGCAGGAGTTGATCCCTATCTTGCCAGTCACCTTACAGATCTTACAGAGGAGGCTCAGTTGGCATCAAACAGAAAGGGGATTATGGAGCTGAGATCCTAGTTCACTTCCCCCTGTGCAGACTGGTGCTTCCTGCTGCAGGGCAGGCTCCTGCTGCGCCTGGACCTTGCTGTATTGGGGGCGGGAGGTGGGGTAGGTGAAGCAGCGATTCGACTGCCTACAGATGCCAAGGTTACGACCTTGGCCCACTTCCCAAGCAGTGATCTCAGAAGAGGGGAGACCTTGCTAATTTATATCGAAGCTGTGGGCTGGCTGAGGCTTGCATCCAAAGGGAGGCATCTGCCCTGGGCCAGAAGGGCCACTGCTTCCTTCCAAGGGGAGGTTACTTCCTTCCAGGGCAGGTTACCTATAAACATGACTGAGGACTTCCGCAGGGAGGCCCGAGGGCTCCTGGCATACTCCAGGCTCTGGCTGAGGAACGTGGTGGTGCTGTCTCGATGGGTGTCCACCTGGGACAAAGAGAAACCAGAAGTGGGCCCTCAGAGGGAATAACCACCCATCCACCCCTCCCAAAGCTAGGAACCAGGACCCAGTCAGGCAGCTAAGCCCTGGCCCTTTGCCTCCTAAATAACTCTGCCACCCATTCTGGACTCTTCCAGAAGCCAGACTTCATGTTCTCTTAGCTGACTGCAACAATCATGTTAATGATCTTCCTGCCTTGAGTGTCTCCTTTTCTAATCCACCCACCTGCTACAGGACAGAAGGCAAGTTCTAAAACGCAAGTCCAGCCAGAGCTGAGAATGGATATGGTGTGTGAGGGACATGACCAAGGAGACGGGTCTGACTAGGGTGAAGGATTCAAGTTACAAAGCAGTGGGAATAAACTACAGACTTAGAAGAGTCTTAAAAATCCTTCAAATACAGACAGAAATAGGGTTTCCTTATGCATTAAAAAATAAGAAGCCAGCATCTATACTTAATAGGGCAATGACAAAGTAATGTTTTAGGCAAAATAGTCTGACAGTGGTGTTCAGGTTGGGTTTGATCAAGTAGAAACCAGGGGGCAGGCAATCTGCTAAGAGACTGTTGAGGGAGATAAAGAGAGGTCTGGTCTGATCACTCTCCTGTTGATAATCTGCATGTCAGGGAGTAATTGTGGTGTTGGAGAAGACCCTTGAGAGTCCCTTGGACAGCAAGGAGATCAAACCAGTCAGCCCTAAAGGAAATCAACCCTGAACATTCATTTGAAGGACTGATGCTAAAGCTGAAGCTCCAATACTTTGGCCACCTGATGCAAAGAGCCAGCTCTTTGAAAAAGACCCTGATACTGGGAAAGATTGAGGGCAGGAGGAGAAACGGATGACAGAGGAAGAGATGACTGGATGGCATCATCGACTACATGGACATGAGTCTGAGCAGACTCCAGGAGACAGTGAAGGACAGGGAAGCCTGGCATGCTGCAGTCAGTCCATGGGGTCGCAAAGAGTCAGACGCAACTGAGCGACTGAACAGCAGCAATAACAACGCCAGGGAGTAAACTCCTGGGCTTAGTGTGCAAAGTGTGCATGTTCTTTCTCAGCCTCTCTCTCTGCCACTGCCTCCAGGCACACCGTGCTCCAATCCCAGGTCGAGGCACAACTCTGCCCAAATCCATGCCCAACACAAGCCATTGCTCCTGATTGGAGTCCCTTCTCTCTTTCCTTCCTGATGAGTACCCTCTCATTCTTTGAGGCTCAGCCCAGAAACCGTCTCCTCCCTGAAGTTTTCCACAACCCTCCAGCAGAGCTAATCTCACCACCCCTGACATCCCTGCAGCACGTTGCAGCCTTTGTCATGGCACCTATGACCCTGGACTTGTAATTACTTATACCTGTCTCCCCCACTGGATCTGTAGTTCCCCAAAAAGCAGGGACCTTCTCACTCAGCTCAGAGTCCTCAGCACCCTGGATGGAGCTCTGCATGGTACAGGTGCCCAGAAAGTACTGGATGGATAAATGAATGAATGAATAGGTTACTGACCCCTCCCTAAAGCTAAGGCTAGAGGGTGACCTTCATATGAGCAGAACTGTTGATGCTTGGAGACCCAAGAAGAGACTGAGAATTCAGAGGTCTAATGCAGAGGTCACAAGCTGGCAGCCCACAGGCCACAAATGGCTGGCAGGGCAGAGGCCAGCGCAGTGTTTTAACCAAATTGATTGTTAATTAAAGTCTTATAAAAATCTAGCTTTTCTTGTGAAACTGAAGGCCCTGGTGAGAGTTGGCTGCATGGTGGCTGGAGCTCTCCATTCGTGCTTTCAACAGAGCCTGGCCTCTCCAGGTTACCATGGCCCAACCATTCCTACATCACTTATCTGCCCAGTCACTGGTCATGGTTAGTACTTGTATTAGCAGCAATGGCCAAACACTTCTCCAGGCCTCTTTTTCCCTCTGTAAAAGGAGGTAACAATATTAGGCACTGGATTGCAGAGGCTTTGAGCACTAATGATAATGATTATTACTGCAAAATAACAATGTTATTTTGTTTATTTGTTAGGTTGATGGGGGAATGGGGATGCTGCATGCCCCATCCAGACCTCCCTTAGGGTGTGAAGGATTTATTCCCCCAAGTACAGATTGCCTTGATGGAAGAGAACTGCTGGCCTAAAGTCACATCCCTTCCCAGGCCAGCTGGCAATCGATGACGAGGTAAACCACAGCCTCAAGACCTTCTTCAAGGGGCAGAACCAGAAACTGACAGACCATTCAATCTGTCTGGAGACCTGACTGCCAGCCCCAGTGTGAAGAATCACGACATCACGCTGGCTGAGCCTTCCCTGAAACCACACTGCAGCTTGACTCCTCTGCCACTTCCGCTCCCTGCCCTCCCTTCCACAGCGGCTCGTCCCAGGGTGCTCCCTAATAAACCTCCTGCATGCTAACCTCCGCCTCAGAGCCTGCATCCCAGTGAACACAGCCTGTGACTACAGGTAGGGTAGGTGGGCCTAGATGGCAAAGCGTCCGAAATGGTACATGAAGGAACCTGGCTACATCCTGCCGTGCAGCGTGTCACTGTGTGTAGGGCTCTCTCCTACCGCAGAATGTTCTCAGGTGTTACCTGGACAGGGGATTCTGTGGTTTAACAATTTGGGGAAACCATGAATCAACCATGAAATTTCCTCAGCACAGAGCATTTCAGAGCTCTAAGGTGCTGGGGACACTGCAAATCTCCGAGAGGAGGATAACGATGCAGTCTTTCCCAAACTTACTCGTCTTGGATCTTTTCTCTACTGCGGGGCATTTCTTGTAGGACTGCCATCACAGCGAATACGTGCTGGAAATTACGTGTTGTAGAAGAGGGAGCCGGTAGAGTCCCTCAGGCAGGGATGTGATATAGACAGACTCGGGTTTTAACCAGATCATTCTGGTAGCCTGAGTGGGGAATGGATTGGAAGAGCTGAGGTTCAAAACTGGGGGATCCACTGGATGGCTGGACCCAATCTGAGAGACATTTATGACCTGAACTAAGGGAATAATAATGGGAAGGGAGAGGCAAAAGCAGATTCAGAGGTATTTAGGATATTTAAGATTGATCAAAGGTGAAGGTAAGGGGGATTAAGAAGCCTTGGATGGTTTTAAGTTTCAGCTTTGAGGATTTAGAAGGAGAGAGAACTGATGTTGGGAAGGCCATAAGTTCAGAAGAGATATGCTGAGTTTAGTTGTGTGTAGTCATTGTGGGCAGGGGAGGGCTTCCCAGGTGGCCCTAGTGGTAAAGAACCTGCATTCCAACGCAGGAGACATAAGAGACGCGAGTTTGATCCCTAGGGTTGGGAAGATCCCCTGGAGAAGGGTATAGCAGCCCACTCCAATATTCTTGCCCGGAGAATTCCATGGAGAGAGGAGCCAGGTGGGCTACCATCCATGGGGTTGCAAAGAGTAGGACAGGACTGAAGCGACTTAGCACAGCACACACACAGTCATTGGGGGAGATGTCCAGTAAGCCTTGGAGAAGGAACACCAGAGGTGGGGAGAGAAGTCAGAGGCAAAGATGAACTTCCAGGAGCCAACAACTTGTAGGTAGTAATGGAATTGTCAGTAAGGATGCTCATGTAAAAAGGAGGAAGAGACAAGGAAAGAACTGGCCACCTCCAACATACTCATAAGACCCACTATAGTCTTAGAAACACTCACAAGGTACTTGCAAATTTTGGCCACCGTCTGCTGCTGATTGTCCCAGGGCTTCCAGCTATAAGCTTTTTTTGGCAATTCCCAAGCCATGAAGCAAGAACAGCGGAACAGCGTCTTCACACATTTCTGGGAACCAATAGGAAGAGAATACCAGAGCTATGCAATTCCAGAAGAGTTGAACTATGGTCCAGGAAAAAAAAAAAAAAAAGTACGAAACTGGATTTTGGGAAAACAATTCCTATCAATATTCGACACATACAAGGAAATTTGGCTGTTTTGAAAAGAAATACTGGCATGGGTACCTTTTGAAAACAGACTTGGCCAGACTTGGTTGCGTGATGGACTGCCTGTGTTTCTAGGCTGGGTTCTGTAAAGCAGGCTGCACCCGAGGGACTCAGGGCTATGCACACTCACCTGGCTCACCTTGGCGTTGCCTTCTTGCATAGTCAGCAGCAGGGGCACCAAGGTGCTGATCAGCTGCTCCTCCACAGCCGAGGTGCGGGGCGACCGCAGCTTCTGAACTACCTTGCCGTACAGGTTGATGCAGGAGGAGCGCACGTCCTCTCGTGACTAGGGCAGATGCAGAGGCTCAGGCTAGCTCCATCCTCCAGGAGTCTGCCTGCACCTCTGTGCCCCACGTAGAGGCTCATGGCCTTCTTCCCACTCAATCTGAGGGCCCCTCCAAGCACAAGACACAGAGACGAAGAACACTGAAGGCCACGTGATGGGGCTGATCTGGGGCTGGCTTCCCCTCGTCAGAGCCTGGGTCAGGAGCTCTGCCCGCTCTTCCCAGCAGGGACCCCACTGTCCTAAAAGGTGCCTTTGTGCCAAGTAGAAAAACGCCCCCCTTTGCTGAGACCAATTGAAGAATTGTGACCCTCCCCCCACCCCGCTTAGGGGAAGAATGGGGGAAGGGATAGTTAGAAAATTTGGGATCAACAGGTACATACTGCTGTATTTAAAATGGATAACCAGCAAGGACCTGCTGTATAGCTCAGAGAACTCTGCTCAGTATTATGTGGCAGCCTGGGTGGGAGGGGAGTTTGGGGAGAACAGATACATGTGTGTGTGACTGAGTCCCTTTGTGCCCACCTGAAGCTATCACAACATTGTTAATTGGCTATACTCCTATTAAAAAAAAAAGTTCAAAGGAAAAAAAACCGTGACTCCTCCAGATGGACCAATCACAGAGAGGCAAGTCTCTGGGGTAACAGCACACAAAAAGACCTCCCTCTGTGAGAACCAAGTAGAGAAGGAACTTTCTCTGTGCAAACCAATTACAAAGAATTTGGACCAGTTGGGACGAGCGCCCATTCCCCTGGGCTGACTCAGCCCTGCTCAGGTCCCAACAGGCCATGGGAGCTACTACGACCCCTAGAGTAGTAAAGAACTGCCCTCCAGGTGTTACGCCCCCATCCTTCCACCCTCACGGAATTCCTTACATCACTGAAGTGGGGCAGCAGAATCTGTAGTATCTCCACATAGACTGAGTTGTCCATCAGCTTCCGATCCTGCCCCTTGAAAATGGTCTTGAGGTTGTGGACCGCCTCCACCACCAGCAGCCCATCCACACTCTTCAGACCCTTCACCATGGACGGCAGGAGGGCCTGCACCTTGGCGGCCTGCGGAGAAGGAGTATTTGGGATGGGCGCTCCTATCTGGTCTGTCAAGTGAGGGGCCCAGCCTCTGAGTCACAGAGATGAACTTGGTCAAGCAAGTCCTACCTCCAGGCCTTTGCTTATGTTATCCCGCCTGCCTGGAAGCCCCTCACTCAAACTCCGTCTCCAAAGCCCTCTTTGGCCTCCCTGACTCCTTCCTAGCCTCCAACCCCCAAAAGTGGGGGCTTTTGTTGTTTCCCCACTTCGTGGCACTATCTATAGATGATACCCTGTGTTGTTAGTTTTCCGAGTCTATGTCCTGTCCCTCTAAATCATAAGCTGTAATGGCAGTGCTTAGTAGAGAAAAACACAGCACTTTTTAATGAAACACCAACAACCTGCGACTCAGCTTCCTAATCTCTAAACTAGGAATAATTACTGCTGTCTCCAGCCCCTCCTAAACATACTGCTCCTCAGGTCATTGTGAAAAATCTGAATTCGGAAAGTACTTTTCAAAAAATAAAGCATATAGGGAATTATCAAGGAATACCCATTTTACAGATGGAATAATTAAGACAGAGACAGAAATGAGCTCTGATTCCAGTCACCAGCACTGGAGAGTTGTGAATGGCCTAGCTCCATCCTTCCTCTTGTCGGGGCCCTGGCTGAGTGGGCTCTCCCCTGCCCTCCATTCACCTTTTCAGTCCTTTGAGCCAGGATGACCAGGCCTCGGATGGACAGCACCTTCATGATGGGGTCCCGGTGGCTCAGGCCTTCTGCCATCCGCCCCAGAGAGTACTCCTCAGGGATCCGCCGTACCTGCTCCATCCGGAGAAGCTGAGGGAATAAAGATGATTACTCCCCAGCGCAAGGAGTACCCTCAGGCCCCATTTGCCTCTGGGGCCTCATTCATACCTATCCACCCTCTAGTCTGTATTCTTACCATCAACAAGCTTCTAGCCAAGCTTCCCATCATTCGTGGAATGACCCAGGCTGTTCTGGCCCTTCTGTGTGGGCAGGGATGCTCTTCTGCCAGGCCTCTCACCTCCACTCTAGCCCCAGCTCACCATGCATGGCTCTGGCCAAAAGTCAGCCCCTGCCGCCATGTTTGAGGGTCCCCAGGCCTCACTTAGGCTGACTGCCCCCTTCTCTGCGCCCCTGCGGGCCTTGAACACAGAAACCTTATTGCCCCCATGTGCCTATACGCCTGCCTCCTGCATCCTATCCCCCTGGAGCTTCTTTGAGGACACAAACTGAGCCTTTCTCCTTGGGTATCAGTTACTGATGCAAGCTCTGGGATGGAGTGTGTGCTCAGGGAACCCTGGCTGCATGAGTTCACAACCAAGAAATGGTTCCTTTCCTTCTTGGAATTGTCCTCCTCCAGTGCCCACCACTGCAAGGTTAGTACCATCAGCCCCTCTTTGTCACAGCCCCAAACCAGGCATCATCCTCTTCGCCTTCCTCTCCCTCTCCCCTGCCACCTCCAGCACCCAATCAACCTTCAACTCCTGCCTGTTCATCCTCATAAGCACTTCTCCCATCTGTTCCCTTGCCCTGCATCTACTGTGACAATTGAGACCACGTGTCAATAATGAAAAGAGAAAGCTGGAGAGAGCAGATAGGACAGCTGATGAGGTGGGGGTGGGGAAGACAGGAAAGGTGGGGCTCCACCTACCACCCGCCCTCCACCCATCCATAGAACTACACTCAGCTGCTCTGCACCAGGTTCTGGGCTGTGCCTAGAGACACAGAAATGTGACAATCCTAACAGCAACAGAGCTGACTTGGGGAGTATTTCCTGCGCTGGCACTTTACACGAACTCACTCACTGCTCATCAAAACCCTGAGGTGGGCAATTCATTATCCTCGTATTGTAAATGAAGAAAGCAAGGCACAGACAGGTTCAGCAACTTGCCAAAGGTCACACAGCTCCCTTGAGGACTCCACCCACCACTGGGAGAAGTAAGTACCCCTTCAGGCACAGCATGGGGAGTCTAAGGGAGCCAGGAAAGGACATCTGAGCAACATCAAAGCACCACTGTGAACATGTTGCTCTACCACTTCTGGGGAGAGAAAGAAGGATTTGAAGCTGGAAGAGGACCCCTGTCCCAGGGAGGGAGGGCCACTGCTCAGGGCTCCAGGGGAGTGCTGGAAAGATTAAGCCTACAGTCCCTGACCTTATGGAAATACCTCTCCCACAAGGCTAACCAGGGTAGAGGAGCCAGGTGGGCAGAGCTGGTCTGAATCTCTCTTGACAGCTTGAGCTCTGTGACCTTGAAAACTGCCCCTTATCTCACCAACACGTGAGAGTCACGATTCTTGCTTTGTAGGGCTGCTGTGCAGATGAGTGGGGTCGTATACGTAAGAGGTCAGCGTGGTATTCAGCACATGGCACACCTTCAAGAAATGATACTTTCCCAATTCCTCACCAGGGTCACGGGGATCCCAGCAGAGCTGAGACTGTAGCCTGGACTCCCAACCCCAAGACACATGCATGTCCTCCTGAGGTGACACGTTCTGCTGGTGCCTGCAGAGCCAGGCGAAGTGCTTACCTGGGTACTCACTCACCCATCTGATCGCCTCTTCTTAGAGGCCTTCTTGGGGCTGGGTCTAGGGATGCCAGGCAAACATGATGTGGCCCCTCTTCCCCAGGCTCACAGTCCACTGGGGAGGCAGTGCTGGAATTTCCATGCTGCCCCTGCCCACCTGGCTGTCTTTACTCAAGGCCCAGCTCAAATGGCACCTCATCCAGGAAGCCGTCCTTAACCTTCCACTGTCTGAGCAGACAGTGAGCCTCTGAGCTCCACTGTACAGACCCTGGTGATAGCCCAGACCCACTGTGTGCCAGCTCAAATGTCACAGGAGGAGGAAGGGGTGGTGGTTAAGCGAGTGGGTTTTCCAAGTGTCATTGACTAGTGACTGGAGAAACAAAATGTGATATGTATATACAATGGGATATTATTCAGACTTAAAAAATAATGAAATTCTGACCTGTTACAACATGCATGAGCCTTGAAAACATTATATGAAGTGAAATAAGCAGGACACCAAAGGACAAATATTGGCGGTTCCATTGGTATGAAACCTAGATAGGCAAATTCATAGAAACAGAAAGTAGAACGGTGGCTCCAGGGTCTGAGGGGACCTGGGAAGGAGAGTTAGTGTTTAATGGGTAGAGAATTTCAGTTTGGGAAGGAAGATGAAAAACTTCTGAAGATGGATGGTGGTGACGGTTGCACAAAAGTGTGAATGCACGTCACACTGAAGGCACAGCCAGTGAGCTCTACACTTGAAAACGGTCAACATGATAACTTTTGCGATATATATATTACATCCATAAAGACAAACACACACAAAGCTAAAGAGTGAGTGTGTATTTTAGAGCCCAGATGTCTGGCTTTGAATCCTGGATCTGCCACTTACCAAGCTGTGTGGCCTTGGGAAAGTTACTTAAACCTGTGCCTTGGTTTCCTTCTCTATAGTAGGGGATGGAATAATATGTGCATCATAGGATTATTGTGAGAATTAGATGAATCAGTATGTGTAAAGCTCTACGAATACACCTGAAAGGGAGTCAGTGCTCGATAAAATTGTTGGCCATTATTATTGGCAAGTCTTCCCTTCTGGGGCTGACACTACCAACCTTCTCCTGACTCAACTCTCCCCAGTACCTGCTCTAGTACCCTTGTATCCTCACTCAGCTTAGAGGTCACTTCCTCCAGGAAGCCTCCCTGATGTTTCCCTCCCCAATATACCCAAGACTTTTGTTCACCCACCACAGCCTGAATTGCCCCCAGTAGCACAAGTCACTCTACAGTACCCTGTGATATAACTAGGATGTCCTCTATCTCCCCTCCCACACCAAGAACTCCTGAGAGCAGGGCAGAACCAAGTTTATATTTGTGTCTCCAATCTGGTACCTGGTACACGGCAAAGGATGGTGGTTGCCCGGGGTACCAGGGGAGTCTGGGAAAACTGAAACGGGGTGGAGGGAGGGAAAGAAGAAGAGAGATAGGAAGGAGGAGGGAGAAGACCACGAGGTCTTTTTACTCAAGAAAAATCATGTTCAGGAGAGACTCTCAAGTATTAAGTACTTATCACACAAAAGAAATGCCCAGCAATGGGAACGGAGGCCTGTGCTCCTGGGAAGGCCCCAGGTAGCCCCTGCCCCGCCCTGGGCGCCCAGTCGGTACCTCCACGAAGAAGGCGGTGGCGGTGATCTTGTGCTTCTCGTCGCCTCGCTCCAGGAGCGGGATGAGCAGGTAGAGGATGCGGCACAGCTCCTGGCAGGAGTAGTGCACCATGGCCCTGGGGGTGAGGGGAGCGGTGCCTTCAGGCTCTCCAGCCCCACCAAGGGGACCCGCTGCATGGGGGCCTGGCCCCACACTCAAGGCTCTGGGCAAGCCCCAGTCCCCTGTGTTCCTGCGTCCCCAGGGTTTTCCACCTGAACAGGATCTCAGAGGCCATTTGATCACCTTGCTTCATTTTACAGGTGGGAAAACTGATATACAGAGTGGGAAAGTGACTTGCCCAAGATCACAGAGAAAATCAGTAAGAAAGACAGGCTGTGACCCCTGAATGTGCAGAACCACTCCAGGAGGAAAAGACAGGAAGGAAAGAATTTGAGGACCCACTCTCTAGGCGCCAGGCAGCAAGCCAGACGCTTCAGTCCTTATTGCATCTGATCCTCACCATTACCCTTTGAGGCAGGTTACTGTTGTTAACCCATATCACAGATGAGGAAACAGAGGCTTTAAGTGCGAACTGCCCAAGGTCATAGAGCTGGGAAATTGTAGAGCTGGCGCCCCAACCCGGGGTTCCTACTCCAGCTGCCTTGTTCATTCTACTAAGCCAGTGATGTTCCAAGTGTGGCCCCTGGATCAGCAGTATCAGCATCACCTGGGAACTTGTAAAAAAAAAAAAAGTGTACATTCTCAAGCCTCCATCCCAGACTAACTGAATTAGAAACTCTAGAAGTGAGGCCCAGCCATCAGTGTTCTCAAGTCTGCACTATGCTCTGTTAGTCAATGAATCCAGAAAAGTGTGTCAGCCATGCACAGAGTCTGGAATAAGATAGCCTGGGTTCAAATTCTGTTACCACTAGCTGTGTCACTTTGGGCAAATCACCCAACTTCTCTGGGCCTCAGATTCCTTATGGGTAACTCTGGGGAAGTAATAGTGTTATTTCATCAGTCATTGCTGTTGTTATTGTTCAGTTGCTAAGTCATGTCTGACTGTTTGCGACCCTGTGGACTGCCGCACACCAGACTTCCCTGTCCTTCACCATCTCCCAGAGTTTGCTTGGACTCATGTCCATCGATTGGTGATGCCATCCAACCATCTTATTCTCTGTCACCCCCTTCTCCTCCTGCACTCAGTCAGTCACGGTGAGCGTTAAATGGAACAGTCTGTGAATAGACAGCTCTTTGCAAGGTACCTGGAGCATGCAAGTGCTCAATAAATACTGTTGTATCTTGAGACCCAAGGGGAGCGCACCACCCTGGACGCTCAGGGTGCAGGGCTAAGAAGCAGGATCTTCCTGCAGGAACCACACTAGTGAAATAAAGGTGCACCAGCCCCCTATCTCCTTTCCCTAAGGGAGGCTGTGTGTGGCTGAGGGGAAGAGCCCTGATCTGGGTGAGGGGGTTATTTCCCGGCCTTGCCACTTCCAGACTGTGTGTACCTTTGGTACATAACCATCCCTCTCTGAACCTTGGCACCCTCCCCTGCAAAATGTGCATTAATAATCCTTGCCCCACAAGCCAGCATAATGATAACAAGCAAACGTGTGAAACTCTTACCATATGCAGAGGCTGTTCAAAGTATTTTAATCCTCACCCCAAATCTCAGAGGTGAGTCCTGTTATTGTACTGCTGATGGGAAAACTGAGACACAGAGAAGGAAAGGAACTTTGCCCTAGGTCACACAGCTGGGAAATGGTAAGCTGGGATTCAGAAGCAGGCAGACCTGCTCTCAGACCACACTCTAAACTGCTCGGCTAGACCATCATTTCTGTATTAGCACAGGAATTAAATTAATGATGTGGTGAGAAAGGTGCTTTGTAAATACCCCAAGCAGCTCCACAATGCCAGGTACTGTTCCAACCACAGTCTGTAGAGCACGTGTCCTCTTTCCCATTTGTACTGTCTACTTGCTGATGGAGACAATACTCTGCCGATCTTAGAGAAGAGGTGAGAGAGCAAGGGAAGGGTCTTGCCCAGAAAGAGATGCAAACCCAAGTCTGTCTGAAGTCACTGAGGTCTCTTCCCTCCCTCTGACCCCTGCCCCGGGGTCCTCACCTGGCCAGCAGGGACACTCCACGGTGGTGGTTCTCTGCCTGCCCCATAAGCTCCCAGCCGCCCTGGTCCTCCAGAAAGTTAGCCTCGTATGAGCAGCCCATCTTCAGCAGTAGGGTTTTCACCACTTTGACCACCCAGCTGCCAAGACAAGGGGGGCTGAGATCTCATGTCACCTGCTCTCAGTGGGCCAGACCTTAATATATAAAGAGCTCTTACAAATAAATAAGAAAAATTACCAAAAGTCCTATATACGATTAGGCAAAGAACAAGAACAGTTGCTCACAGAAAAGGAAATAGAAATGGCATTTAAACTCAACCACATTCATAGTAAGAGAAATGAAATCTAAAATTATAGCAAAATATCTTTTTTTTTTTTTCAACTTTCAGATTGGCAAAGATGATGGCAAAGTTGTGGGGAAATGAAGTGTCATATACTACTGACAAGCTGGGTGCTTTAGCAGGTACTTCATTTCCTTTCACTCACTGATCAAGAACTTTTTCCACCATATCTTCCAGTTCCACCATAATAGTTGAACACAGAAACCTTTTGATGTACCCATTCTACTTTCAGGAATTCATCCTATGTGTATAGTCACGTGTAAATATCAAGACATATAAACAGCCACCCTCATGGCAGCGTTGCTTGTAAAAGGCTGTGAAGCACCTAAATCGAGAGGATCCTGGTTAAGTGAATGGTGGTATATTATAATCTACACAGAGAGGTATTATGTGGCTGCTAAAAATAATGAGGCAGCTCTGTGTGTGATGATCTCAAAGATACAGTATATAATAAAAGCAGAAATATGTAACTGTGTAAGGTTCACTACCACGGGTGTGAAAGCAGAGAATGAAAACACGTTGGCTTAGCTCTGCATCAACCCCGTCCGAAGGGCAAGAAAGAACCCAGTTCTTATAAAAGAAAACTGGGGTAAAGAGAGGAACAGAGACTGTTTTACCGTCTTTGAAGATTTTTACTCGTGTGCCTATATTAACTGTTCCAATTAACAAATGAAAATCAAATAGTTCAGCCTTGGTTATAAATCTAATACAAATCATATCTCTAGGGAGGGAGGAGGAAAATTGAAATGGTGATCTCCTTGGAGAAGGCTGATTCCTTCCTGCATCCAGCTGTCAGCAGAGAACATGTACAGCAGATGTTCACGAATAGCTCTTGAACACGACTGGCTCTGTCTCATAAAAGTGCACTTCTGTTTTCTTTTCTAGCCGCAGAGCTAATTTCTACCGATCAACTGCCCTAAAGACTTTCGTAAGAGCCTTTGCTGGTGGCTGTCCCTCTGCCGGAGACAGCAGGAACATACCGTACAGGGACGAAGCCAGGGGTCTGGGCGTCCTTCTTGGCATCCTTGCGGGAAGCCATGCGGCCGGGCAGGCTGAGGCCGATGTGGTAATGGACCTGAATGAGCAGGGCCAGGAGCAGCTGTGGATAGATGCGCCTCACACGGCCCATGCAGCTGTTGACGGACAGGAGCTCACACAGGCCACTGGCTGCCTGGAGGTGGAGGGAAAGCTGGTGAGACATCGCCACCCACCATCCCAGCACTCCTGACCAGGCCTGGGCTGATTCTCTAGGAGGCTGGTCCTCGATCTTTGCTCTTCTCTGGCCCAACATGGGCAAGACCAGATTTCCCCAGCACTGCATCCAGGCCCTCTGGTTGAGCCCTGCCCCAGAACAATCACAGCAACCCTTTGCTGTTGACACAGCCCTGAAAGAATCATGGTGGAAGGATTTCTTCTCACATTTAGGAGGTAGAGTCTTGACCCCACTGTACAGGGCAGAAGACAAGATCAGAGGCGGGAAGGGACTTGCCCAAAGATACCCAGCCCCTCAGGGCAGAGCTGAGGCTTGAACCCAGGTTTTCAGATTACAGAAGCCCTGCCTCTTACTGGTTCATAACATCGGTGCCCAGTCAGTGAGGTGGGATATCAGTTGCCTCTTTGTTGGGGTCTGTTAAAACTAGACTTCCCTCACTGTCTCCTCTGAGTGACTTGAAAACATGCCATCACACAGTGACCAGAGGAGTGTGTGATGCCCAGACCAAGGATGGAATGGGTGCTGGTGTCCTAGTCATAGAATTCAGTGCTGGGGGAGAGAGGCGGAGCGATCCAAAGGTAAAGCATGGGATTCAGGGGCAGGAGATCTGAGTCTGGGTCCTGGCACCACCACTCAGTAGCCGTGTGACCTTAGGTGAGACATGGAATGTCTCTGAGCATCAGTATCTTCCTGTGTTAAGGGATAATACCACCCGCTCCTCTAGCCACCAGGCATCTGTTTATTGGCTTTCCTCTACCAGATTGTCTTGCTCTCTGCTGAATCCCCAGAAACTGATGAGTATGCCTGGCACATAGTAGGTGCTTAATGTTTGTTGAATAAATAAATCAACCCAACAAAAAAAATGTTTGAGTGTCTACTGTATGCGCTGGATGCAGGCATCTCATAGATTAATCAAATGACCCACTCTATACACACACACTATTTTTAGATCACAACTGGGGTGAACTCTTCCAAGAGAAAGTATGTGATGCCTGTGTGCTCAGTCACTCAGTCGTGTCCAACTCTTTGCGACCCAGTGAACTATAGCCCACGAGGCTCTTCTGTCCATGGGATTTCCCAGGCAAGAATACTGGAATAGGTTGCCGTTTCCTTCTCCAGGGGATCTCCCTCACCCAGAGATTGAACCTACATCTCCTGCATTGGTAGGCAGATTCTTTACCACTGAACCACCTGGGAAAGAAAGTATAATATGCACAGATTTGATCTGGTCAGAGTGGGCTTCCCTGAGGAGGTGGATAGCTTAAGAGACAAGGGATGAAAAGAAGTTAGCTTGGCAGACAGAAATCTAGGTAGAGACAACAGCATGTGCAAAGGCCCTGTAACAGAAGCTAGCACAGTGATTAAGGAGACCTGACAAAGAATAATGAGGTTGGAGCTATGCAAGCAAGAGGATCAGGCCGTATAGTGAGGCCAGCCAGGCTGCAGGGCCCAGCAGCACCAGCAGGAGCTCTGCGTTACCCTCAAGGGCAATGGGAAGCCACAGAGAGAGTTGAGAAGAGCAGATGCGCATTTCTCAGTGATTGTCTTAGCTGTGATACAGATGGGAGGGGCTGCAGTGGAAGCAGGGAGGAGAATGGGCATTATCCAGCTAGCTAGGACCAGGGTGGTGCTGACAGAGCCAGAGAGAAATCTGTCTGTCCGCCCAGCCCCCTTCCCACATCAGAGCCCGTCCCCTCCATGTTCCCAGGGCCAATCTCTGAGAGTGGCAGAAGCGCTTAGAAATTTTATGCCCCTAAAATGAATAAATGAGTTACCTTATTTAATTTTCATAACTGCCATACAAGGTAGATATTGTTTCTATTTACAGATGCAGAGACTGAGCCTCAGAGAGGTGCGGTGACTTGCTCAGGTTACAAAATAGTAACAGAGCAAGGCCAGCTCTCAGCCTAAGGTGTGTGGGTCCCTGGTCATTCAGTCCCAGGCCATTCCAGGCTGCTGCGGTCACTGTAAGTAGCAGCAAGACTGTGCTGCTGGTGGTCCGGTGGCTCACAAACAAGAACCCGGGGACAGACTTGTTCAAGGCCACCCACTTAGCTCCGGGCAGAGCCGGGCACTAGAAGATGAGTGTGCAGAGCTCGGTGAGAGCAAGAGGAGGACGTGTTGGGGCAGTGATGGGGCTGCTGGACAGGGGAGGAAGCGGGCAGGAGGAGAGCTCCTCACCGCCAGGGGCACAATGGAGGCCCGGCCCTTCTTGGTCACGGGCTTCTCCTTCAGGCTGGTCAAGAGCAGGTCCAGGAGGTCTCGGACATCACAGCTGGGCTTGCGCAGTATCAGCTGTCTCCACATCTCTGCTCCATTGCTGACAGGCCAAGAGTAGGGACGGTTAGTGGGGACAAGGGCAGTGGGGCCAACCCTGCCGCCAAATTATTTTGGGAGGGAGAAGGGAATATGCCTTTGAAATCGCATCCATGAGTATGCTGAAAAATTTCTTGAATGATCTAAGAAGGCTGGGGCTAACAATGATCAAAAACCCTACTCAGGTACTTTGCCAGGTGTTTTGCATACAAGTTATGACTTCAGCAAATATTGAGTATCTGCTATCTGCCAGCAGACATGAGCAAGATATTCAAGAAACTCAGGGCCCCTGAGTTCTTACAGGGTCCCTCACAGTGGATCGTCAGTCTCATTTTACAGGTGCTGAGTTAAGGCTCAGAGAGGTAAAATCACCCATCCAAGACTGCACGGCTAATGAGCTACAGAGTCCAGAAGTGGCCAGGTCCGATGACTCCAACGCCTGTGCCTGCTCCTCTATGCCTAGGAGCTCTTCGGGGCCTGGGTCTCCCATTTGTCACATAACCTCAAGGAGCTCCCACTCCTGACCCTTAGAAGGCTATACACCAGGGACTTCCCTGATGGTCCAGTGGTTAAGAATTCGCCTGCCAATGCAGGCAGGGGACATGGGTTTGATCCTTGCATTTTGGGAAGCTTCTGCATGCCACAAGGCAACTAAGTCCATGTGCAACAACTTGAGAGTAGCCCCGCTCACCACAACTAGAGAAAGCCTGAAAGCAGCAACGAAGACCCAGTGCAGCCAAAAATAATAAAAAATTAACAAAAAAATTAAAAACAAAAAAGAAGGCAGTACACCAGTCAGGGAAAAGTATCTGGATTAACCTGCACCAGCCTATAGGTTCTATCCTGGGGAGGTGAAAAGTGCTGACAGCCCAGGGCACTAAAGGGTTAACAAAAACCTTCCATCCCCCGCCCCCCAATCTGGTTAAGAGTTGAACCTTCCATTAACTTTCCAGCTCTGTTCCCCTGGAAACCTGATAAAGATAGTATATCAACTATGTTGCTAGGCAACATTGCTTATGGTAAAAATGACCCAATTGGTAAATTGTGTCTGGGTGAAGAAGAACTGCAAATGAACTATAAGGGCCACTGAGGACACTGCTGCATTGAGCTTCTCAGGGTGCAGCGACTCTTGTGACTGGGCTTGTCCCTGTGAGAATCTGGGAGGCAAAGTCCAGAGAGCTATTATAAGAGACAAGTTCCTTTAAAGCCCAAGCCACTTAAGCCAGGGTAGCACCTACATCTTTCAACTGGGAGGCCCAGGGCCAATACTAGCATGAGGAGAGTGAGGCATCCAGGGCACTACATTTAAGGAGGTCCTCACTCTCAGGCATGCACAGGAGTGGCACTTGTGAGCGAGGCCTCCTTAAATCTCATCGCAACTCTGTCTAATCCTTCTTGCACAGGCTGCTATAAGGATACTGCCCTGTCCTACATCCTCCTGAAGTAACTGAAGTCAGATGTGGTCCTGGCAGTCTTGGGTCTGAATGCTTAGTGGCTCTAAGAAGAAAATTCCCTGGCTTGCAGTGACGCCAGAAAGGGTTAAATTCTTCTGGGTGGGAGATGGGAGTGTGTCACTCCCACACTGTTCTCCCTGGTTTCTGTGAATGATACCAGCTCTCCTGTTTAGAAGTGCACCCCCCCCTTGCACAGTTCTGCATAATTCTTTTCCATTCACTCTCAACCAACCGCCTTAAGAGGTGGATCACACACTCTGCCTTGTTTTCATTCAGAGGTGTGGGAGCATTTCCTGGGCCAGGAGCCTGGAGCAGCCAGATTTGTCTCTCTTGCCCACAAGCTGATCACCATCTGGCCACAGTCCCCTCTGCCATCAGACCAGAGCTCCCTGAAGGCTGACAACATGGAGCACAGGGCATACACTCAGCACGACTGGCTGCTTTACTGATCATGCCCACCTATTCGGGGTGAGAATGTGGGTGTTATTTTCTCCTTTTACATATGGGGAAAAACTGAAGCCCAGAGAGGGCAAAAAAGCTACCCAAGACCATACAGTATCTGGAGGCAGAGTTAGGAACAATATTCAGTTCTTTTTCCCATGGCATCATTGAAGAGCTCTGGGCTTGGAGTTGGTCAGATCTGAATTTAGGTCCTCATTCTGCTGCTTGTTCAGTAGGTTCCTAAGGCTAGAAACTTTCTGTGAGCCTCAGTTTCCTTATCTGTAGAATGGGGTTATTACACTTGTGAGAAAACAAATAAATGTGCGGCACAGACACCTGGCAGGAAGGGCTTAAGGGCTGTCATAAGCAACATAGATCATGGAAGAGGGACCACTGGGAGGGCAAGGGACTCCCCTGGGTAGAAGGAGGGATTCCCAGCCCCGGAATAGGGGGCTGTATCAACTCTCTGAGAGGTAGTGGCTGGAAGCACCCGTCACTTGGTACCTGTCCAGTGGGAGGGGACACATGAGCAGGGCGACGACGACCTCGGTCATGAAGGAGCTGGCCAGGAGAGAGACGGGCAGCAGAGCGACCTCGCGGGCCCGCGGCTCCTGGATGTGGCTCAGGCGCACGTAGATGCCGTGCATGATTTCGGGGATCTGGGGCGCAGCCAGACCACCAGGGAGCAGGCAGAGGGCCAAGCGGAGAGGCCAAGGGGGAACAGGGGAGCAGGAAGGTGGGAGGAGGGAGAAGAGGGCGATGCGGAAGAGGAGGGCACAGAGGGGAAAAGTGGGGAGACAGGCAGGCAGAGCGCCTGCCCTTTCCCTGGAGACAGCTTGTCTGCACTGCCCTCCCGCACCCCTCACCAGATAGTTGAGCTCTTGGGGGCTGATAAGCAAGTTAAGAGCATCTAGAACTCACTCACCACCCACCCTGCCCTACCTGCAGGATTAGCGAGCCCTGTGGGGTCTCCCAAGCCCAGCCCCTGCCCCCAGGGGGCCTTACCACCTCCAGCGCCCTCTGTCGGTACCACTCCAGCACCGAGCTGAGCGTGACCTCCGAGGCTAGCTGCATCATCTCCCCCGAGTCCTTCCCCCGAGCCTCGGAGCCACCTTTCAGCCCTTCCAAGGCTGCTAGTAGCAGGTCCTTTACCTGCTGGGGCCCCAGGAAATCTCCAAATTCCTGAAACAAAGGCAGAGAGATCCTGACACACGTGGGCAGACCCGGAGTGAGTCCTGCATCGATGCACAAATGCCGCCAGACACAGGCAGAAGTCAGCAAAGGGGCCACATACTCAGTTAATCATTGAGTTTCAAACTCTTTGAGGAACTGTGACAAAAAGAGGGGGTGACATGACCCCTGCCCCTGCAGAACTGGGTGCCACATGCTATGGCACAGACCAGAGGGACAGGGAGCCCACAGGATGGACCTGTGTGGTTAAGGAGGGCATGTATAAGAATATAAGGGGGATCAAGCCTAGAGGGCTGGAAGGAGAGGAGGCGGCACTGGGGCGGGCTGGTGCTGCCCCTCCGCCCTCGTCCCCATCCCCCAGGAAGGCCCAGGGCTAGTGGGCGGCAGGTGGTCACCGCAATCACACGAAGAATGTTCTGGCATGGGCTGACAGGGTTGTAGGGCCCCAGGAAACGCTTGTTGCTCTCATACAGCTCCTTCCTATTGGTCTCTTCCTTGTCTCTGGCTCCTGCAAAACAAGAACCTTTTCAGTGAGACCTAACTACCTACTTTGTTTCTTAACTTTTTGCTAAACATGGATGTCAAATGTGCACAAATCATTGGTAACCAGCATGATAAATCTTGATGAGCACATTCATGGAGCTCTCACCCAAGTCAAGAAACAGAACACAGTTAACACCCCAGAAGGCCCTCCCATGCCCCTATTTCAGGCCATAATCCCTCTCCCCCACTCCTATTCTGTCTTCTAAACCCACAGATTAGAGCTCCTTGCTGTGGGACGTCATATAAATGGACTCCTACTCTGTGTTATCCTTTATGTCTTGCTTTCACTCAGCATTTATATGGGTGAGATTCCCCCATATTGTGGCAAGCCGCGTGGGTTCATTCATTCCCAGTGCTGTACAACATTACACAGTATGAATATGCTATGCTTTACTGGTCTACTGTGCTACTTCTGATAGACATTTGGGTTGTTTCTAGCTATTAGAGGTAGCGTTGATATGAATGTTCTAGTATATCTAGTCCATGCCTTTTGTAGGCATGTAGCTAGAAGCAGAGGCTTCCCAGGTGGCTCAGTGGTAAAGATTACGCCTGCCAATGCAGGAGACATGGGTTCAATCCCTGGGTCGGGAAGATCTCCTGGAGAAAGAAAGGGCAATACACTCCAGTATTCTTGCCTGGGAAATCCCACGGACAGAGGAGCCTGGCTGGCTACAGTCAATGGGGTCTCAGAAGGGTTAGACGCAACCTAGCAACTAAACAACAGCAGCAATAAGCTAAAAGTGAAATTGTGTCCTAAGGTGGGTAGAGGTTCTGCTTTAGAGGCTATGGCCGAAGTTCTCCACGGTGGGGACCAGTTATGCTCCCACCAGCAGTGTGTGAGAGTTCAGTGGCTTCACATCTTGCCAGTGAATTTTCTGTTCCATTTTTTCTGGGTGTCTGGCAACACCTCTTTTTAAACTGCAGTTCCCTTACCCCTGGTATTCCCAACCTCCCTTTCCTATTTTTCTCTTCTTTCTTTGTTACTCATCATCATCTGACCTACTATATATATTACTTCTTTATTTTGTTCATTGTCTTCTGACAACAAGCAGATAAGCTCAACAGGAGGACTACTGATTTTTGTTTTTCCTTCTGTGTCCCCAGTGCCTAGAATAGTACCTGCCAATTGGAGATCCTTATTTTCTACTGAAGGAAACACATTTTAGGCACCTTTCCTGAGTCTTATGGTGGTCCTACCTGGATTCCTCAGCATGTACAAGATACAAGACGTGGGCATGAGGAAGGGTCACTGAGGCAGAATAGCAGACAGATCAAGCAAGCAGGTTGTCTGCAAAAGGATAGGAGCTTGAGACCTGATATCAGGCAGTGTGCGTGCATGCTAAATCGCTTCAGTCACGTCCAGCTCTTTGTGATCTCACGGACGTAGCCCACCAGGCTCTTCTGTCCATAGGATTCTCCAGGAAGAGAACTGGAGTGGGTTGCCATGCCCTCCTCCAGGAGATCTTCCAGACTGAACCCACATGCCCTGCATCTCTTGCCTTGGCAGATGGATTTTTTGTCACTAGCACTACCTGGGAGGTCTAGTATCAGGCAGACCAAGGTTCAAATCCTAGCTTTGCTGCTTCCTACCATCCACAGGCCTGGATAAATCACTCCTTGAGAATCTAACAGTGGAAATTTGTCCTCAGAGTCATCACATAAAATACAAAATACCCATCTGAATTTCAGATAAACCAGTAATTTTAGCAGAAGTACGTGTTAAATATACCAAGAGGTATTTACTGTTTTTCTGTAATACTACACACCTCTAGGTGCAGTGAGTGCCAGCTGGGTTTCTGTGTCAGCCCTTACCACACCACTGGCTTCCCCCAGCTGTTTCAGAGATGTTCTCCCACCTACAGGTTTTAGCCACTCCAGATTCCAAGATAAGACCTGTTCTTTGTTCACTCATTCAGTACATGTTCACTGAGCACCCACCATGTGCCAGGCCCAGGGCAAGATCTTGGGCACACCATGGGGAATGAGACATAGACTCAAATGAACTATAGACTAACAGGGAAGACAGACCAAAACCCAGGACACTGGGGCTATCGCTCCTGGCTGCACACGGTGGCATGGGAATGTGAAAATGAGAATCACAAATTAAACTAGGAAGGAATAGAAGAGGCTTAAATAGAAGCATTGCTTAAATCAAAATGTGTTTGTCACCCCTGTCTCCTAGTTCTTTGGGGACTAAACTGCACAGTGATTTCCAGACCTCTTTGAACTTTTCGTTGGTCTCATCCATCTCCCACCAGTGCCTTGTTGCCAAGGGTCCACTCAATTCCTAGGCTGAGTACCTGGCTCAGAAGCCTTGTGTTAGAGGCACTCCGAAGGGCTTACGTTTTTGAAGCTCCAAGATGGTGTAGAGGATGGTAATGCCGTCCAGAGCTTCACGGCCAATCTCCTCATCAGGATCCCCGATGCGAATGATGAGCCTCCCCAGAAGAAGCCCCAGTGCCGGGAATCCCGAGGACATCTGTTTGTGTCATAATCTTAGGGACTGAGACTTAGAGACTCAATAATGCTATACAGTAAATGGTGAACAGAGCTAGATGGCCTGGCCCGGACAGCTGAATCCTCTGAGGACTGAGGACCACCTAGGAATCTCTGGGCAAATGCATGGGCTCCCTCAGAGCTGAGGACATTCTCCCGAGCAGTCCTCCCCTCCCCACTCCCAGAGCCACTCACAAGGAAAGGCGGGGTCAGAAGCACGTGGTTCAACACAGAGACACTGATTTTCACAGCCCGTGCTCTCTCATGGGCCTTCCCAGAGTTCATCCAGGGCCCCAGGGGCTGTGGGGAGAAGGGTATGACTCAGAGCTACGAGCCAGATGCTAGCCTCTGCCCCCGGATGGGCAGGACAGCCTTCACCAATTATCAGGAAGCTTCTGAGGGAGAGCATCAAGGCAACCCACCACAGCCCTCCTCCTCTTCTTAGAGCACAGGGACACATGGGGTCCAGAAGCTGAGGACAGACAGAAGACCAGAGGGAGGGCAGAGGTCAATGGGAGAGAGATGAAAGATGGAGAGTCTTGAAGATAGGAGAGAGACATAAGGACAAGAATTTAGAAAGCCAGGATATGGGAGCAGCTATCACAGGAGTCGCAGGAGTATGGGGAGAGGGAGAGGGTGAAGGAGAATGAGTTTGGGACACGACCTGTGAGAGGGGCAGGGAAGCAGAAATCTGGCACAAGATTACATCCTGAAGTCAAATCACTCTTTCTGGGTCCAGACCCCCCAGCCCCAGTTCTCCTGAGTCAATTCCCCATCCTCCTCCACCCTTTTCCTCCCTGCCCCCATACCTCCAAGGTGCTCTTCAGCCCAGCAGGAGTGGGGTCCTCAACAAAGAGGGCATTGAGAAGTGTCTGCAGGGCATCCAAGGTCTGGCAGTAAAGTATCTGTGAACACGGAGGGGACCAAGTCACTAGGGAGCCTCTGGGGCAGACCCCAACCCCAGGCAACCCCTGATGTGGGTCAGAGGAGGAAGGGGTACTCAAGCCCAGGAGTGCTGCTTTCTAGACCCACCATGTGAGACTAACCTTGATGTGTGATATTGGGCAACTGGCTTCCCCTCCATGGGTTACAGGTTCTTTATGGAAAAACTGGTAATTATTATCCGTGGACTCCTTAGCTTACAAGGGTAAAAAGCAGAGGCCCAGGGAGAATCTATTGAGAATTACAGAGAATCTACCACAGGCCAGGTGATTGCCTCATGATTGGCACAACCCTATCACTTTGTCCTCAAAGTGTTTTTCTCGTTGTGCAAATGAGAAGATGTTCTTTAAAAACTATTTATTTATTTGACTGTGCCTGGTCTTAGCTGTGGCATGCGGGATCTTTAGTTCTTTAGTTGCAGCACGTGGGATCTAGTTCCCCTGCCAGGGATTGAACCCCAGCCCTCTGCACTGGGAACTCAGAGTCTTAGCCACCAGACCACCAGGGAAGTCCTGGGAAGAGACACTTTTCCAAGGTCACAAAACCAAAGTTTCAATTCATGAGGAGCATGTGAAGATGGGTGGGAAAATGCTCAAGAACCGTGGGGGCTAGATCAATGGACAACCAGCCCTACTTGTGTTATTGTCTCCGAAGAAGTGTTCTGAGTCTTTTTAAAATCTCCACTCCTAGATCCAAATAGATTTTCTAAGTTCCCCCTTCCAGGAGTCAGCTTTCTCCTCCCTGTTTGTTCCTTCCCCAGTTACACCACAGTCCTGAAATTGCCTTAGGACGGTGCAGGCATAACACCTACACAAGGCTAAGGGGTGTCTTTGAGGCCCTCTCTCCCTGCCTCTCTTCTTCCCATTATCTCCACAGCTTCCTTCCAGGTTGTCTTTGTCCAGGCTTCCTGAGTCTGAGCACACCAGGCTTACACCACAACCACCAAGGAAGCTTTGTTCACCAACTCCCTCCTCCTACCTGCCCATCTGCAGTCCATCACTGTGCAGCACTGACCTCTGCTGGCCTAGCCTGGTACTACAAGAAGGCTGCAGGCTCTCTTCCTACCCATACCTGCCTCCCCTTTGGGTCTCCTCTCAAGTGCTCCACCTCCAAGACCCAGAGCCATCACGCTGTGGCTGGTCTGGCTGCAACTGCCGTCTCACCTCACCCTCTGGACTCCAGCCACTCTGCCTCCTTATCATCGTCGCAGTCATCGTTCTGTTCGTCCTCAGGCTGCTGCACGGGCCGTTCCCTCGGCCTCTCGCTCTCCCTTCTGCCACCCCTTTCAGCTAGTTAACTCTTCTAAACCTCCTGCCTCTAGCATCATGACCTCTGAACCCCAACACGGTCAGGTTCCCTCCATTTCAGGCTCTTAATAGTATCATGTGCTTCTTGCTTGCACCAAGTACTGTTGTAATTCTGCATTTATTTGTATGATACTTTGATAATCTGCCCCTCAGCCCTACAGTGTCTCAGCCCTGTACTTCTGGATTAGGTATTAGTTAAAATTTGCTGGATAAAAGGATGTATGCCTGTGTCCCATCCAGAGCTTAAATCTCTCTCCCTAACCTCCCCCACTGACGCCATTCCACATGAGGGGTCTCCTTGATCATTCTTCCAGGGACCATCCTGCAGGGGGTTGAAGGTGCTTGTGAGAGCCCCTTGAGGTTCTACTTCCAGGCCTCAACCCAAACTTGCCCAATCCTCAGGCCTTTTCTTCTTAATCCTGGCCACCTCCTGAGCCGTGCCAACATCTGCCCACATCCTTCTCATGGGGCAGAGCCCAATGTGGACAATGCTTCAGATGAGGGATCCTTTATTCCACAGACTCACTCATTCACCAAGTATTTGTCAAGTGCTTGCTCGCGCCAGGAGAGGGGAGGTGAATTGCCCAAGCCACTTAAGTAGAAGGCTGAAGATTCCAATCTACCTCTCATAATGCCCTTCCTCTCCTGCTGGGAATCCGGGGACGTGCCTCCCTCTGAGGACACCAGTCAGCCCCAAGGCCCTGCTTAGGAGGGCTCTGCCTCACCTGTAAGGCATCTGCCTTGGCCTGGTCTTTCTCCTGCATGGCCTCCACAGTGGGCAGGGAGAACACACTCTTCACGCACATGCTCACCAGCTCCGACCGTTCCTGCAAACCCAGGACAGGCTGGGAACGACTGGGGAAGAGACAGAAAGCGAGGGCATGGAGTGAGGGGCACCTGAGGCTGGAGGCTGGAAGTGAAGGGTGCAGGGCTGGGACAAGGGCTGAGATTCAGATCCACAGAAGGGCGAAATGAGGTGAGGAGGAGGATGGCGGTGGGGTACAAGTCAGATAGCCCCGGCAGGGCCTGGGCAAAGGGAAGGGGAAAGGCCTGGGGCTAGGAAAGGGCTACACACAGCAGAGAGGCCTCTGAAGATACAGGCAGAGCCTGAGGATTGGGAAAGGGGCTGAGGGTTGGGAAAGGGGCAGGGGTCACCTCAGCTGGGTCAGGGTCTCCATGGCCTGCTGGCGGACAGAACTCGTGAGAGAATCCAGCGGCTCCTCCTGGATCTGCTTCTGGATGGGGGACACGGAGGTGTCAGTGAGGGGGACAGGCCACCACAGACCACCAGCGCCACAGCGACTCCTCAGGGAATGGGGCCACTCTTCAGCCTGGGCCAGCTCCACTCCCGGCCAGGCCTCCAGTGGAGGGAGCCAGCTGATTGCTCTAACTCGGTCCAGAGCCCACAGTTCAAGGCCTTCAAAACGAGCCTGACCCGCTGCACACATGCAGGGCTCAGCAAGAGCTGTTTCAGCAGCCCTGTGGTAGGGAAGTTTAAACCATGGATTGGCCACCAAACACCATGCCTGACCCTTGAAAGTGGTCCAGTTGAGTTCCTTTAAAATGTCCTTCCGGTTAGTTCTCACTTTTGATCTAGCACCAATGCCCAGCAGGTGCCCAATTAATGTTAATTGAATGAAAGTATCAGAGGCACGGATTTTTTTCTCTCTTTATAGCTAACTATTGATATAATTCTGGAAACTTCAGTGGCTGTCCCAGCCCAGACACTCCGGTGGATAACTGAGAAGTGACTGCATTCNCTAGCACCAATGCCCAGCAGGTGCCCAATTAATGTTAATTGAATGAAAGTATCAGAGGCACGGATTTTTTTCTCTCTTTATAGCTAACTATTGATATAATTCTGGAAACTTCAGTGGCTGTCCCAGCCCAGACACTCCGGTGGATAACTGAGAAGTGACTGCATTCAGCTGAGAAAAAGGAAGTTCCTCCAGAAGTTCCCCCACCAGAGGAACCATGGGGGAAGTAACATAATGATTGCTCCCGGGGGGCTAAGATTCTACAGCGAACTAACCTTTGGGTTGTGTCCTCCATTGACAGGTTTTTTTATCAGTCACTTGTGAGATATTAAGAGTGAGACTTAGAGAAGGGAAGTGACTTGGCCAAGCTCCCTCAAGGTAGGTGGGGGGCAGTTCAGGGTGGAGCTGAGACCCAGGCCCAAGTATCTGCGCCTTGATGTCCTCTGCCCACCCCACCCCAACCCCACCTCATCAGTGCGTGGGCTCAGGACGTCCACCCTCTCCCCACCCTGATGCCACAGACCCGCAAGCTGCTTGCGCACCATCATCTTCTTCATCAGGGTCTTCTTCTCGTCCTCCTTGTCCAGCACACTCTGGCTCTTCTGGAGGCAGAGGGCACTCCCGACCTCAGGGGCAGTAGGGGGCGAAACCACAGGGTGAGAGCCACACGGAGCCCAGCCCTGGGGCTGCCCTTACACCCTGTCTTTGCACCTGCCACTTGCAGTCAAGCTGCCTGTTCCTCCCCAGCTGCCAGCCCCCAGCATCAGCTCAAGAGAAGTGAGAAACCACAAGGGAACTCGGGATGAGGGAGGGGAGGTGGTGGTAAAGGTATGAGAAGATGAGGGTGGCAGCAGGTTGAGGATAGTCCCTGTAGGTCAGATATAGGGGAAGACCAGGTATCAGGTTCAGATTGCAAAGCACCTGTCAACTAAGAAGAGGCAGGAGCTGGTGGGACAGAAAGGGTTCCAACACCTCAAGTTGAAGTGTCATCGTTAGTGATACCTCGTGAGGGCCTTGTAGCATCTACCCTTTGTAAGGACACCCACTAGTCGGATTAAGGCATCCTGCTACCGGAGAGGGAATACCAATACCAATGTCCCATTAATGTCCCATTAGTTAATGTCCCATTAATCTATTAGTTTTCTTTATCGTAAGGTAGAAGAAAAAAAAAAAAACATGAAAGAGACAAAATATATTGTAAAGAAAGCAAAACAAGTGTATCTGATGGGCAGTACAGTGGTTCAAAGATGCTACAAGTTCTTCCCCATTCCACCGGGCAAGAAGACAGGTTGTATGGCCTGGCCTAGGCCGGTGCCCTGCCTCCAGACTCTGTCTGCCAACTAGGCTCACCCACATTCCGTGTGTTACACTCACTACCAGCCTGTCCAGTCTTCTCCCACTGGCCCTCACCAAATCATGAAGATGCTGGCTTTCTCTGGCCTCCCAAGGCCTGCTACATGGCCAAGACCCAGGCTGGGCCTGTGTCCTGAAAAGGGCATTCCCCTTTTATAGACCTTCACAATTCATTCAGTTGTTTAAAAAACAAAAAACAATTGTTATCAAGCATTTAGGATGTGCCAGGCACTGCTCTAGATTCTAGGAATACTGCTGAGAATAAGACAGAAAAAACTCCCTGATTTATGGAGAATGAATTCCAGTGCGAGAGACTGACAAGAAATAAGATAAACTAATAAAGCCACAGAGCAGAGAAGAATCCGGCAAAGAGAGAAATGCTGAGGGTGGAGTGGGAGGTGGAGGGAAAGGGCATCCCAGGAATTCGGTGGCGGGAGGTGGTTTGGCAGGAAGCATACCAGAGCCATTTTGCCGCGATCATCTCTCTGCCCTGGCACCTCCACCAGCCGTGAGGCCACTTCATCGGAGGCTCCTTCATGTCGCAGTTCCACTGAGGAAAGAAGAGGGAGGGTTAAGATCCAGCGCAGCAGAATCCCATCTCCCCTTCCCCATGGGCTCCTCCAAGACTTACTTCCCCAGCAGCCAGACTGAGCCCCTCTCCCTAAAGCCCTTCAGGGGCACCCCGTGTCCCAGAGCATAAGGCTCGCATCCTTATTAGCGCCTTCAAGGCCCCGCCGGATCAGTCTCCCCTGCCCACCTCCGCAGCTCCCTTTCCCCTACTCTCCTCTTGCTCTCCATGCTCCCACCACGCTGGCCTCCTTCCAGGCCCAGCAGGCTTTGCTGCCAGGCCTCTGCACAGCCCTTGTCCTCTGCCTGGGCCTCTGNAAGGCCCCGCCGGATCAGTCTCCCCTGCCCACCTCCGCAGCTCCCTTTCCCCTACTCTCCTCTTGCTCTCCATGCTCCCACCACGCTGGCCTCCTTCCAGGCCCAGCAGGCTTTGCTGCCAGGCCTCTGCACAGCCCTTGTCCTCTGCCTGGGCCTCTGTGCTGCTGCACCCCCTTGCCCAGGTAGAGGACAAGGCCCGCTTGCCCACCACTCCTCAGAGCGGCCTCCCCTACCTTCAGAGTAACGGCGGGCCCACTGTGACCCTATCATGCATCATTCGGCTCTCTTCTCTTGGTTGTTATCACACTTTATAGTTAAACTCTTATTTGTTATAGTATCGGCTGGCCAAAAGTTCATTCAACTTTTCCCATAACATCTCACGAAAAAACCTGAATGAACCTTTCGGCCAACCTAATAGATAATTGCTATTNAGTGGCAGGAGGTGGTTTGGCAGGAAGCATACCAGAGCCATTTTGCCGCGATCATCTCTCTGCCCTGGCACCTCCACCAGCCGTGAGGCTACTTCATCGGAGGCTCCTTCATGTCGCAGTTCCACTGAGGAAAGAAGAGGGAGGGTTAAGATCCAGCGCAGCAGAATCCTATCTCCCCTTCCCCATGGGCTCCTCTAAGACTTACTTCCCCAGCAGCCAGACTGAGCCCCTCTCCCTAAAGCCCTTCAGGGGCACCCCGTGTCCTAGAGCGTAAGGCTCACATCCTTATTAGCGCCTTCAAGGCCCCACCGGATCAGTCTCCCCTGCCCACCTCCACAGCTCACTTTCCCCTACTCTCCCCTCACTCTCCATGCTCCCACCACGCTGGCCTCCTTCCAGGCCCAGCAGGCTTTGCTGCCAGGCCTCTGCACAGCCCTTGTCCTCTGCCTGGGCCTCTGCGCTGCTGCACCCCCTGGCCCAGGTAGAGGACAAGGCCCGCTTGCCCACCACTCCTCAGACCGGCCTCCCCGACCTTCAGAGTAACGGCGGGCCCACTGTGACCCTGTCATGCATCATTCGGCTCTCTTCTCCTGGTTGTTATCACACTTTATAGTTAAACTCTTATTTGTTNTGGGCCTCTGCGCTGCTGCACCCCCTGGCCCAGGTAGAGGACAAGGCCCGCTTGCCCACCACTCCTCAGACCGGCCTCCCCGACCTTCAGAGTAACGGCGGGCCCACTGTGACCCTGTCATGCATCATTCGGCTCTCTTCTCCTGGTTGTTATCACACTTTATAGTTAAACTCTTATTTGTTATAGTATCGGTTGGCCAAAAGTTCATTCAGCTTTTCCCATAACATCTCACGAAAAAACCTGAATGAACCTTTCGGCCAACCTAATAGATAATTGCTATTTTGTTAGCCCCACAATTCCTCATCTTTCTTCTGGTGGCACAGCCTCTGTCTTCCCTGCAGGCTATTCATTTCATATAGGTAGGTGAAGCTATAAGGCCCACCCATCACCCCTCTTCAAATAAGGATGGGCTTTACTCTTGAAATCAGTACAATATTCTAAATCAACTGCTGCTAAGTCACTTCAGTTGTGTCCAACTGTGTGCAACCCCATAGATGGCAGCCCCCGTCTGTGGGATTCTCCAGGCAAGAACACTGGAGTGGGTTGCCATTTCCTTCTCCAACGCGTGAAAGTGAAAAGTGAAAGTGAAGTCGCTCAGTCGTGTCCAACTCTCCGCGACCCCATGGACTGCAGCCTACCAGGCTCCTCCGTCCATGGGATTTTCCAGGCAAGAGTACTGGAGCGGGGTGCCATTGCCTTCTCCGATAAATCAACTAGACTTCAATAAACACACAAATGAATGAAGGTGGATCTGGAAACCATGCTTGCTCAGTAAGAGATTCCCATGCCCCCAGCCACAGTGATTGGTCCAGGTGTGGGCACTTGGCTGAGCAGGGCCCATAGAGTCCTTGACTTAAGGCAGTGAGGTGAAGCCCAAGGAGAGAGGCCCTGGAGCTTCAGGGACATCTTGCCCACCAACCTCTGGGGGCTGTTTGAGGATGGAGTCAACAGTGAGAAGCAGAGACATCTCAGTGGTAGTGAATATAGCTAGCACTAAGACCTTGGCTTCTTCTAAGCACCTTTGTCCACTAAAGGGAAAAAGGCTCCTGGGAGAATCAGGTGATTCAAGGACTCAGGCAGAGAAAGTGCAGGTGAGTCTGAGACATTTTCTACCAGAAAACAAGGAAATGAGTCCAGAAATTGTGAGGATATGTCAAAAAGACAAAAAAGCTTGCTCAAAGAGTACTCCTTGGTCAAACGGGGAAAGCTTCAGTATCACAATAAATGATGGTAACAACAGATTATATAGTCTATTGAGTAAACTAAGAAATGATAAGTCCATGCTAATATAAAACAAGAAATAACTAAATTGAAAGTTTGATGAGAAATAGGATATTTACATAGTTTCAAAAGATCTCTCTAGTATCTTTTGCGTGTTTATGACAAAGGGGTAAATAATGACTTTATGGTGGAAAACCTTGGCAGCAACCACTGAACTCAAGTGATCAAAGTGAACATCACCAGTAATGGGACAAATCAAAACCAAACACCACCAGACAGAATGCAGTGAGAAAACCCAGCATCATGTCTGTGCTGCTCCCACCAAAGATGCATGACGTGAATCCAACCATGAGAAAACATCAGACAAGCCCCAAATTAGGCAGATCTTATAAAACAGCTGGCCTATGATCTTCCAGAGTATCAAGGGCATTGCAGTCAGGGAAGATCTGATGGCTGAGGGAAACAAAACAGATGAGTCAGAAAAGTGCAGAAAATGATTCTGACCTGGATCCTTTTTTAATAAAGGATACTTCCGGGACAATTGGTGACATTTGAATGGAGCCTAAGGATTGGATGGTAGCAGTGTATCAGTGTTAATTTCCTGATTTTGATGCTTAATTTTTATCCTTTTTTTATAAGAAACACATACAAATTCAAGATTGATAGGGTATCATTTAGCAACTTATCAATTCAGAAAAACATTTTATACTGTACTTTCAACTTTTCTGTAAGTTTTTTATTATTTCAAATTTTTAAAAGAATGATGGATAAATAGAGGCATTTTCAGTAAAAATGGAAAGAGTTTGCATCAGCAGAGCTCACTAAAGCAAAAGGGCGTACTTCAGCCAAAAGGAAATTAATCCCAGATGAAGGTCTGAGATGCAATAAGCAACTGAAAAAAAGAAGAGGTTAATATTTGGGTAAATATAAGAACATTAACTACATAAAATAATAATAATGTTCATAGAGTTAGGAAAAAGAAAAGATAAAATTAACATACATTACCAGGAGAGCATATAAATGGGAGAGGAGGCGTTAAATGAGATTAACATGTTTAAATCATCTGGGAGGAAAATAAATGCATTGACTAGTTTGGACATTGTGATTAATTAAATATACACATTGCAGCTTCTAGAGAATCAGTAACAGACTTTAAACAGTATATAACTTCCACACAAATAAGGAAGAAAAGAGGGAGGAAAAGCAACTCAAAAACCAGAAAAGGAGAAAAAAAGAAATATAGAGCAAGCAAAATAAAGAATACAATTGCTAGTCAACTATAGACCAATTAGAAATTTTAAAAATTTTAACTATGCATAATTATATTAAATATGAATGAACTATGGGTTGGAAACAGTATTATCTAGTTCGCTTTTTTGATCTAGATGCCATTTCACTGTTTGTTTGTTTATTTTTGGCTTGCTGTCTTTGTGGCTGCATGGGCTTTTCTCTAGTTGTGGCGAGCAGGAACCACTCTCTGGTTGCGGTGCGCGGGCTTCCCACTGCGACGGCTTCTCTCCTTGCTGAGCACAGGCTCTATAGGAGCTCGGGCTTCAGTAGTTGTAGCACCTGAGCTCAGGAGTTGCGGCTCCCCGGCTCTAGCACAGGCTCAGTAGTTGCGGTGCACAGGCTTGGTTGCTCTGAAGCATGTGGGGTCTTCCCAGATCAGGAATCCAACTCTTGTCTCCTGCACTGGCAAGTGGATTCTATACCACTGAGCCACAGGGTAGCCCCAGAAACAATGCTACATAAGTTGATTTGTAGATTCAATGACGTTCCAGTGAAAATCTAACAGATTTTTATTTAGTTTTATGGAAATTGACAAGCTGTTTCTAGAATTAAAATGGAAAAGTAAAGCACCTAGAATAGACAATCCTGACAAAGAACAAATAGACAATCCCGACAAAGTGGAGGAGTCTCACTACTAAATATAAAGACTTACTCTAGAACACGGTAATTAAAGGCAATGGCTAAGGATAGACAAATGGAGGAATAGAAAGAGTCCAGAAATAAACCTACACGTACACGTCACTTGATTTACCTCAAGGTGACACTGCAATTCAGTGGGGGAAATTTTTTTTTTTCAATAAATGCTCCAGAGCAATTAGATATTCACGTGGGGGGAAAATGAGCCTTTTAAATTCCTCTCTCAAACTGTTTCCCAAAATTAATGCACAATGCACTATAAATGTAATGTGAAAGACAAAATGGTAAAACTTATGGAGGAAAATATAACACTATTTTCATAACCTTTGCATATATATATCAGGATTATATAAAGAACTTCCACAAACCAATAAGATAAACCAAACCGATAAGAAAAAGACAACACAAATTTTTTAAATGAACAGAAGACTTGAACAGGCACTTCATTATAAAGGATATACAAATTGACAATAATCATACTGAAAGATGCTTAATATCAGTAATCATCAAAAAATGCCATTGAAAACCACATGGAAATGGCATTAGATACCCACCAGAATGGCTAAAATTTTAAAAACTGACTACCAAATGTCTGTGAGGATGTTGAGCGATTGGAAGTCTCACATGTGAGAGGGTAAATTAATTCAACTACTTTGAAAATTTTGCAGTATCTATTAAAGCTGGACATGTGGTTTGCTATGACCCAAAAATTTCTCTTCTAGGTGAAAAGGAGTATCTTTGCATAACATGTACAAAAGGGCTCAAAGTAACTTTATTCATATTATCCAAAAAGTAGAAAAATTCCAATGTCTATCAGAATGAATCAACAAATTGTGGTAAGTTCATAATATAGAATACTACAGAACAAAAATAAGAGTCAGCTATGACACATGCAACTGTGGGTGAATCCGCTAGACATCATGTTGGGCTAAAGAAGCCAGAATCAAAACAGTGTAAACAACAGTAGTTACTGATAGAAAGTTAAAAAAAAAAAAAAAAAAAAAACCAGACAAAACTAGTCTATGTTGAGACAAATCTGAAGAATTGTTCCTTCTGTGACTGTTGATACCTGAGAGCATTCTTGACCCCATTTGCCATTTGGCAATGTCTGGAGACATCTTTTGTTGTCACAACTTGTGTGGAAGGATGTTCCTACCAGTATCTTCTGCAGAGTCTAGGGATGCATCTTACGATGTGTAGAACAGCCCCCATACACCCACACCCACACAACAAAGATCTGTCTACACAAAATATCAATAGTACCAAGACTGAAAAACCCTAGGCGAAGAGCCAACTCATTGGGAAAGACTTTGATGCTGGGAAAGATTGAAGGCAAAAGAAGGGGATGGCAGAGAATGAGACGGTTCGATAGTATCAGTGACTCAATGGACATGAATCTGAGCAAACTCCAGGAGATAGTGAAGGATGGGGAAGCCTGTCATGTTGCAGTCCGTGACTTAGCAACTGAACAATGAACAACCCCAGAAGAAGGGGAGCTGATTGGAAAGGATCACAAGGGAAGGTTCTGGGATGCCAATAAAGATCTGGGTCTTGATCTGGGTGGGAGTTACCAGTGTGTTTATGTACGTAAATATTCATCAAGCTGTACGCTTAAGATTAGTAATGCACTTTATATATTTTACTAATACATGTTATATATCTTGGAAAACTTTTTAAAAGACAAATACAGTTTGAAAATACATTGTTTTTAAAAATACAAATGGATAAACTTATCCTACTAAGAAACAAAGATTGATCCTAAATAGCCAAAATAATCTTGAAAAAGAACAAAGTTGGTAGACTCCTATTTCCTCCTTTCAAACTTACTACAAAGCTGTAGAAACCAGACAGTGTGTTACTGGCATAAGGACAGACATAAAGACCAATGGAATAAAATAGAAATAAATCCTCATATATATGGTCAATTGATTTTTGACAAAGGTACCAAGACCTTTCAGTGGAAAAAGAAAGCTCTTTTCAATACACAGGGCTAGAAAAACTAGATATCCACATGCAAAAGAATGATGTTGGACCCCTTCCTCACACTGTACACAAAAATTAACTCAAAGATTAAACTTAAAAGCTAAAACTATAAAACTCTTAGAGAACATAGGGAGAAATCTTCATGACATTGTATATGGCAATAATTTCTCTTATTTTCAGACTACAGAATTATTCCACTTTATTCAGCTCAAAAAATACAATTCTTTTCTTTTTTACATGTTGTTTGTTTTTAGTACTTTAGGGAAGAAATCGTTTTTTAAAAGAACTTTTAAAATGTTCGATGCAGGATGCAAGATGCTTGGGACTGATGCACGGGGATGATCCAGAGAGATGGTGTGGGGTGGGAGGGGGGGGGGTCGGGATTGGGAGCTCATGTACACTCGTGGCTGATTCATGTCAATGTATAGCAAAATAAATACAGTATTGTAAAGCAAAACAAACTAAAAAATAAAAATTTAAAAAAAAAAAGAAAAGAAAAGAACTTTTTATTTTGTACTGGAGTATAACCAAAGGCAAAAATTTCTTATACACAATACCAAGGTAACAGACAATAAAAGAGTAGATGAATTGATTCTCATCAAATTAATCACTTGTGCATCAAAGGACAATGTCAAGAGAATGAAAAGACAACTCACAGAACTGGTGCCAATATTTACCAATTGTGTACCTGATAAGGAATTAATGTTCAGAATATATAAAGAACTCCTAAACTCAACAACAAAAAACGACTAAGTCTGGGGACTTCCCTGGTGGTCCAGTATCATGACTCCATGCTTCAAATGCAGGAGGCATGAGTTTGATCCCTGGTCGGAGAACTAAGACCCCACATGCTGTGTAGCATGGCCACAAAATTAAAAATAAAACAACCAAATTTGAAAATAGGCAAAAGACAATATACAAATGTCCAATAGGCATATTAAAAAATGTTCAACATCATTTATTAGTCATTAGGGAAAGGCAAATCAAAATCACAATTGAAATATTACTTCACACTCTTTAGGATGGCTATTATAAAAATGTTTTCTAAAACAAAAAAGTGCTGGCAAGGAAAGATTAGTAGTGCAGCAATAGAAACCCTTGTACATTATAACCTCTGTACACTGTTGGAGGGAATGCAAAATGGTACAGCTGGTATGGGAAATAATTTAGCATTTCCTCAGAAAGCTAAACAAGAATTACCATATGATTCAGCAGTTTCACTCCTAGGTATATATCTAAAGGAATTGCAAGCAAAGATTCAGAGATTTTTGAGCTGATGTGTATAGCAGCATTATTCATCTTCGTCCATGGACAAATAAAATGTGGTACATTCATTGGAATACTATCCAACCACAAAATGGAATGAAGTACTGATTCATGTTACAACATAGATGAACGTTATGTGAAGTAAACCGTATACAAAAGAACAAATGTGCGATTCCATGTCATGAGTTACCTAGAGTAGGCAAATTCATAGAGACAGAAAGCAGGTTAGAGTTCATGTGGGACTGGGGAGAGAGGGACAGGGAGTTACTACTTTATGGTAAGACCTTCTATTTGGGATGACAGACAGTGGTAACTTAACACAATATTGTGAGGTGACTAATGCCACTGAATTAAACACTTAAAAATGTTTAAAATGGCAGATTTATGTTATATATATTTTACTACAATTTTTAAAAGATTTATCATGTAATATACCAAGAGCCATTGAATTGTGTACTTTAAGTGGGTAAATTGTATAGTATGTGAATTAGATCACAATAATAACTGGACTCCACAAGGAAAGGAATGAAGTTGAACCCCAATTTCACTCCATTTCACTTGAACAGATGCATATACTATTAACATTCCAACAAACATTCCAGAGAGATTTTTTTGAGGACATAGACAAACGTATTTTAAAATGTATACAGAAGAATGAGAGTGTTTGAATAGCCTCCAGGGCATGATGTGGAGGCTGTTGTCCTTGGAATAATTTTAAGAACTTTAAAAAGGGATTCTTTCAGATATGAATGCATATCTATAAAGCCATGGTAATTTTTAAAAATTGCAATGTGGTATTGGTAAATGAACACATAAAAATATATGGAGATATAAATAACTGGGAAAAGCTCTTTACAACATCAAAAGCTGATGGATTCATTTACAGAACACTTGCACACCAGAAGTGAGTCAGGGGTTCCAGACAGGACTCCAAGGCTTCACTTAGGTGGGAACCTCAAAAACTCAAGTCTGCCTGCTCCACTGGTCAAACTCTGACCTGAGAAGCCAGACCTGAAATTCATCAAGAAAGAAAAGAAGGTAAAGTTAGATGACTTGTAATCTGTATAGGATGAAAGTATCATTATATGGAATATTATATTACAGTTAAGAAAACTGAAGCTCAGAGAGATCAGGTAACTCGCCCCAAGTCACACAGCAAGCAGGGGCTGAGCTCTAGATCTCTCGTGTATAATTTATGTATTGCATGTTATCCAATACATGCTGTGTTCTTCCTTTCCCCTCTCCTTAAATCTGAATAGAGTTCTTCCAGGTCGGTGTCCTCTCTGGGGCTGGCACTCTGGCCTTACTCACCCTGAGGGATGCTCTGGAAGGCCGTGGAGTCCTTATTCATGGTGTCGCCAGTGGGGAGCCCTGGTGGGAACTGGCCCACCTCCACACTAGTCATCTCACTCCAGCTCCCCAGAGTCCCCTCAAGAGGCATGGTGTGGATACTGCTGTCCTCGGAACACCCCTGCTGGCTGCTCAGTGTCAGGGTGGAGGTGTCACTGAAGATGAGGCTGGAACCCAGGCTCAGAGTCTCCTTGGAGCCCAGGATCAGGGTCATGCACGAGGGTGGTGAAACGGTGGAGGTGGGTCCATGGGTGCTGGAGTGCAGGCTGACTACATCGTTGGAACCAGGAACCAGGGTCAAGCACGAAGCCTGAGTGACGGTCACGTTCAAATCAGACTTGGGGTTGCCATTTGAAGCCACGCTGATAGTTCCCTTGGAACTTGTGTTCCAGACTGCACCAAAGGCTCTTTTTGAAACAGATCCAGAGATGTTATGTGAAACCAAAGTGATGGTCTCGTTCGTGTCTGGCATAAGGGACTCAGGAGAACCTGAAGCCGCGTTCAGGTCCAGTTTGTATATGTTCCCTGAGCTCATGCCGAGCAGCTGTTTGGAGTCAGGATCCAGAGAAAGGGTTGAGGCTGAAGTAAGCAGAGTTTTTGAGCCTGGCCTGGAGATGCTGTGGCCCAGAACAAGAGAGTCTTTGGAATAAGGCCTTATAAATGAGCTTGTCTCAGGCCTGGAAGGATTGGAGTTGCTCTGACCCAAATCAAAAAGATTGCTTGAGAGAGAGTTGACAGCCTCCTCTGAATTTGGCCCAGCATGGCTCCCTGAGCTCATACCCTGGGCCTCCATAGAGCAGGGGCTCAGAATGAGGTTTGAGGCTGGACTTAGGGTCCCCTGTGAGTCAGGCCTTGAGAGATAATTGGAATCCAAAGCCAGGGCTTCACCAGAATGGGCAGCAGTGATCTGGAGGGAACCTGAAGTCGTGGACCTGCTGTCATCAGGTCTCGGGGCCTCCTCTGAGACCGGAATCAGAGTTGGATTAAGGTCTGGAGCAAGAGCCACGCCAGGACTCAGGGATGGATTCAAGACAGCAACCAGGTCCGTGTCCAGGCTGGGCCCAGAGATGATGCCAGAGCCTAAACCGGGGGCCTCAGTGGAGTTGAGATTGGGTATCATGTTTGTGTCTTCACAGAGGACCAGACTAGCCCCTGGACCCAAGGCCATGCCAGGTCTGGAGGTCTGTCAGTGCCACTGCCCCCTTCTGTCCAATAGCTGACTGTCGAGCTCCCTGCAGTGCTCCTGAGAGAGAGTAAAGGCAAATTCAGCCTCACCTATTGAAACCTTTCCAAGACTCCCCGTGGATGACCTCCATGACCACGCCCAGCCCACCTGTCCAGCTCTGTCCTACATGACTCTCCCCCAGCTCTCTCAGCTCCAGCCTCATCCCCTGTATTCCCTTCTTTGACCACACCCCCCTCCCTTTCAGCTCACAGTCCTTAAATGTAGTTTCCCTGGCCTGGAATCTCCCCCTACTCTCCTCACTGATCCTACTCCTCCAAGCAAATGATACACGGCACTTTATTCCAAAGACTTGTTTAGTGATCCAGCCCCAGCTGGAGATGAGTGGGGACACTGGCGAGAACTATGCACATCTTAGTCCCTGGGGCATCCCCAGCACCTAACATAATACTAGGTCCACCTACACAAATGAGGAACCTCTCCCACCTTAAAGTAGAAAGGGAGAAAGAAAAGTCTCCTTATTCACTCCTTCCAGCCAACCCCTAAGTTGCTAGAACTACTCTGTGAATGGCTGTGGCACTAGGTGCCCAAAGGAGCCTTGGCAGAGATGCCTACTGCCCTTAACAGTTTGTTCCGGGTGAGGCAAACTAAATGGAGGAGAACCTGAGGATATCATCCAAAGCAGAGCCTGTCTCAGCCCAGAAATCTCACTGCTGGGTGAACTCCCCAAGTCCCCCACCCCATCCCACCCCAGAAAGGCTAGACAAAGGAGGAAACTCTCCCACCTTACCCTACCCCAGCCCCACACCTGGGCCACCCTTCCTGTGGGAATCGTAGGACAGCTCACCTGCATGCTTGGTGTTCTTAAGCAGGAGTGGGCCCCTGTGAGGAGAGGTGAAAGGAGATCAAGTCAGGCAAGAGTGGCTTTTTCGGTAATTGCTGAGCAAAGTCTAAGGGCCAGGCACACACTTCTGCTAACAAAATCCCCCTGCGTGCACACGCACACACACATACACACAGAGTCCTGCAAGTTAGATATGCTTATTCCATTGTATGCTTAAGGAAGGGGAGGTCAAGGAGGTCAAGGGGAGGAAGGTCACCCCCCGGGCTCTCAGGGAAGCCAAGACCACCTCTTTATGCCACTTGACTGCCTGCCCTCCATGGCTTCCCACTGTCTTCAGGACAGCATTCCAAATCCATAATGGGACCTAAAAGGCCTTTCTGCATCTGGCCCCAAGTCCTTTTTCACCCTTCCTGCCCCTTCATACTCCCTCTACCTCTGTACCTCCTCATTCCAACATCCTTCAACTTCTTTGAGTTTCTACAGAGCCACACGCCCAGGTTAGATCTGGCCCTCCACAGGTTGAGCACCCTTCTTCAGTCATTTTCCCTAGCTAACACCTACCGCTTCATCCCTTCAGATTTCAGCTTATATGCTACAAGCCTTCCAGGTCCCCCAGACAGGTGAGGTCCGCCTGTAAGTTCCCAGGGCATTTTGTCCCCTTCCCCTTTCTTGGCACACAATATCTGGTTTCCTCACTAAACCACAAGATCCACAAGAGTCTAGCACCCCCGCCCACCCCAGAACCCGAGCTCCACAGCAAGAGAAGCCACCACAATGAGGAGCTCGCACACTGCAATTAGAACACAGCACCTGTTCGCCACAACTAGAGAAAGCCCTCGTGCAGCCACAAAGACCCCGTGCGGCCAAACATGGCAATAAATAAATAAAATAAAAAGGAGTCTAGCACAGCACCTGGCACACAGTAAATGTTCAGTAAACGAGCTTGTTATTTCATGCTTTTGTCTCTTCTTCATTCATCCATCCATTCTGTCACCAGCTCATTTCCTCAGGTATTCATTTCTTATTCATTCAGGCACTAACTCACTCACAAAAACATTTACTCAAAAAAAAAAAAAAAAAAAAAAATTTACTCATACCGCACATTTTGCTGTGCACCTTGTGGCTTGGCTTTGAAAAATACATAGATTTATAGTCAAGTTGTCCTGGGTTCAAATCCCAGCTCATCCTCCTAATAGCGTCAGTAACTTGGACAAGAGACACTCCCCTCCCCCCATCCTCCTCGTCTCTAATATGGGGAACGTAAAGCCTGCCACCCAGGGTGGTTAACGTCTCAGCGTCAGGCATGGAGCCCACTTGGCCCTCTGAAGGTCTTCTCTAAATTAGTTACTCATTCTGTTACTCTCTGTGAGGCATTACGAGCAGAGTAAGGTGCTTGGAACCCAGTGGGACCTTCCTTCACCCCCCAAGCCAGCAGTTTATGCAGAGCTTTGTAACTTGCCTCAGAGGAAGGAAGTTTCACCTACCATCAGCACCAGAGGTGATTTTACCCTGAAGCTAATGAAATTTAAAATTTCAAGGCTCCTTGCTCATACAATTCTTTTCCAAAGGGCCTGTACATAATTTTGTATTCATAATTTTGTCTTCTACTTAAACAGGAGCCTCAAAATTATAAAAAGCCTCAAAGCTCCAAAATACCCTGGATCATCCCTCCTGTATTCTCCTCTCTGTACACATACATACACATCATATTTATCAAAAGGAGGCATTTTCAACCTGGAAAAAATTTGAGTCAGGTATAGCCTATGATTTTGGAAGGCCTACCTGATTTAACCTGTGGAAGAACATAAGCTCTACTCCTCTGACACAATAAATGTACAGTGCTGGGTCAATGGGCAAAAAGCCATGGGTCTCAAGCCAGGCTGACCCTCCTTTATCCAGAAGAAAAGAGCAGATCTCCCTCACTTTCTATTCCCTCAATCCTCCACTTCCACCATGCAACACACAGGAGAGTCTTCAGAGCCTAGGTAGGCAGCCCACATCTTACCTTCCACCAAAGGGACACTGTGCATTAGGAAGATGGTGGTTGTTGAGGTGGAAGCCAGGGGAACTAAACAAGGTTGCTAAACAGCTGCATATTGGCCTTTGCCCCTTCTCCTCCTGGAGCCCCCGTTGAGGAGAAGAGAGGGTGGCAATAGACCACCTAGCCTGATCAGAGACTGAGAATCATTGACTGATTCCCATCCTTTCTCCTTCACCTTTATGAAACCTTCCATGCCCTTGAAAAGGGTTTCTGGTGCTCTCAGAAAGAGGAACTATCAGTGGATCTTCCAGTTCCTCATTGAGAACATGTTTATCAGATGTATGGGCCTGAAATGCGTCAGGCACTTGTATGAGCATGTATACACGCATGCACACACACACATCTGACATTGTTGTACCTCGGTTCTAGAAAATCCAAACAGACTTTGCCATCATTCCTCCAAATCAGATCCTCTTATTCTGTTACATTGGAAGGCACTGGAACCATAATCCAAGCCAGACACAATATCATCCTTGACTATACTCTTCTTGATTTGCTGAATCCAAGTTTTGCCAAGTTCTGCTAATTCTGGCTCCAGAAAATTCCCCAAGTATCTTCTCATATCTCCATCAGTTCAGTTCAGTTCAGTCGCTCAGTCATGTCCCACTCTTTGCGACCCCATGAATTGGAGCAGGCCAGGCCTCCCTGTCCATCACCAATTCCCGGAGTTCACTCAAACTCATGTCGATCAAGTCGGTGATGCTATCCAGCCATCTCATCCTCTGTCGTCCCCTTTTCCTCCTGTCCCCAACCCCTCCCAGCATCAGAGTCTTTTCCAATGCGTCAACTCTTCGCATGAGGTGGCCAAGTACTGGAGTTTCAGCTTTAGCATCAGTCCTTCCAAGGAACACCCAGGACTGATCTCCTTTAGAATGGACTGGTTGGATCTCCTTGCAGTCCAAGGGACTCGCAAGAGTCTTCTCCAGCACCACAGTTCAAAAGCATCGATTCTTCCACACTCAGCTTTCTTCACAGTCCAACTCTCACATCCATACATGACTATTGGAAAAACCATAGCCTTGACTAGAGAGACCTTTGTTGGCAAAGTGATGTCTCCGCTTTTGAATATGCTACTAGGTTGGTCATAACTTTCCTTCGAAGGAGTAAGCGTCTTTTAATTTCATAGCTGCAATCACCATCTGCAGTGATTTTGGAGCCCAAAAAAATAAATTCTGACACTGTTTCCACTGTATCCCCATCTATTTCCCATGAAGTGATGGGACCAGATGCCATGATCTTCATTTTCTGAAGGCTGAGCTTTAAGCCAACTTTTTCACTGTCCTCTCTTTCACTTTCATCAAGAGGCTCTTCACTTTCTGCCATAAGGGTGGTGTCGTCTGCATATCTGAAGTTATTGATATTTCTCCAGGCAATCTTGATTCCAGCTTGTGCTTCTTCCAGCCCAGCATATCTCCACAACCACTGCTAAACGCTAGTACAGCTCCCACTGCTTTGAGACTCTGTCTTGGAACTCCCCTATCCACAAGGGTCCCTATGCATAGGGGTCGCTCCCAACAAACCATTTTCCAAGTTGAGCACAAAATTCTTCCTCTAAAATTGCATTCAATAGTAGGGTACTGGCAAAAATATAGAAACATAGGCTAATGGAATAGAACTGAGAATCAGGAAATAAATCCATGCATCTATGGTCAACTGATCTTTGACAAGGATGCCAAATCTGTTCAACAGGGAAAAAATATTCTCTTCAACAAATGATGGTGGGATGACTGGAAATCAACACCTAAAAGAATAGAGTTGGCCTCTTTCACACTAAATATAAAACTTTAATCACAATGGACAAGAGACCTAAATATAAGAGCTAAAATTATAAAACTTTTGGAAGAAAATATATGGATAAATCTTCATGACCTTGGATTTGGCAATGGTTTCTTAGATATGACACCAAAATCACAAGAAACAAGAAAAAAATAGATAGATTGAACATTAGCAAAATTAAAAACTTGTATATCAAAAGGCACTATTAGAAAGTGAAAAGACAACTTACAGAATGGGATGAAATATTTATGTCATATAACTGATTAGATCTAGTATCTAGAATAATAACTAACAATATCTTACAACTTACAACAAAAAGAGAAACAACCCAATTTAAAAAATGGGCAAACAACTTGAATAGAACACTTTAGTCATTAGGGAAATGTAAATCAAAACAACATTAAGATAACACTTCGCACCCACTATGGTGGTTATAATTTTAAGAAATGGAAAATAGCAAGTGTTGGCAAGGAGACAGAAAAATTGGAACCAGCAAACATTGCTGGTGGGAATGAAAATTATGGGCCTCTATAAAAACCAACCTGGCTATTCCTCAGGAAGTTAAACTAGAATGGCCATATAATGCAGCAATTTCACTCTTATGTATATACCACAAATAACTGAAAATTGATGTTCCAACCAAAACTTGGACACAAAGTTCACAGCTGCAGTATTCACAAGAGCTAAATGTAGAAACAACCAACATGTCCATTGCCTGGTAAACAGATTAAAAAAAAAAAAAACATGATATATCCACACAATGAAATATTATTTAGCCATAAAAAGGATTGAGTACTGATACATGCTAAATATGGTAACCTTTGAAAATATTATGCTATGTGAAAGAAGCTAGATTCAAAAAATTACATATGATATGATTCCATTTATATGAACTATCTAGATAGTCAAATCTAGAGAGATTAATAGCAGATTAAAGCAGACAGACTGCCACGGGCAGGAGAAATGGGAGAATGGGAAGTGACTACTTAATGAGTATGGGGTTTCCTTTTGGAGTGACAAAAATATCCTGGAGCTAGATAATGGTGATAATTGTGCAACATTATAAAGTTACCAATTGTCACTGATAGTAAATTCTACGCTGTGTGTTTTGTACAACAGTTTTTTGTTTTTGTTTGTTTGTTTAATGCATGTAACAGATAAGAGAGAGTCCCTTGGACTTCAAGGAGATCAAACCAGTCAATCCTAAAGGAAATCAGTCTCGAATATTCATCGGAAGGACGGATGCTGAAGCTGAAGCTCCAATACTTTGGCCACTGGATACAAAGAATAGACTCATTGGAAAGGACCCTGATGCTGGAAAAGATTAAAAGCAGGAGGAGAAGGGGACGACAGAGGATGAGATGGTTGGATGGCATCACTGACTCAGTGGACTTGAGTTTGAGAAAGCTCAGGGATTTGGTGATGGACAGGGAGGCCTGGTGTGCTGCAGTCCATGGGGTTGCAAAGAGTCATACATGACTGAGCCACAGAACTAAAGTGAAATGAACAGACAAGAGGGCATAGACTTACTTTTCCATGCTCTTTCTTTGTAAATACAACTAAATATCCCAGAAATAGTTCAACAGACAACCAAAATCAAACCAAAAAAAAGGACTCAAATCTAGAAAGATGGCAGTGGACTAGCTAGAAATCTCAGGGCTGGAGGGATGACTGGGTGGTAAGTTCTCCAGGGTTTTCTTTTTATCTCCCACATATTCCAGACTGGGTACCAGAGAGTCCTGTAACACAGATCTGCCAAGAGCATAAACACACTTGCAAGAAAAGAAAACCCGTTTTCTCTGACCAAAGGACCATTAAGAGAAACCCAACAAAGAAAGAGTGCTGGGGGGAGCCCCACTCCCTACTCCATACCCAGGGCAGCAGGAGTTTAATCCGTCTGCAGTGGCAGTGACAGTAGAGCCTTGTATCATGGGCCAGCCACTGAATGGCAGAAAAGTTACTAGGACTCACAGCTCCCGAACCCCACAGGGACACAGTTGGCCCAGAGAAGTACCTCATTCCCCTGCAGATAACAGTACAAATAAACAGGAGCTCCAACAGCTGAAGAACAAAGCAGGCTAGTGCTCTGGAAGCTATCATTGAAACCATGGGCCAGCAAAGTAGGCCCGAACCTACACTATAAACCTTAACCTGCTAAAATAAAAGTTTTAAATAGGCTCCAGAATCTCTTAACATAATATCCAAAATATCAAGGATACAATAAAAAACTGCTTGTCATACCAAAGACTAGGAAAATAGCATCCTGAAAAAAGATAACAGGTACCAATGTTGGGATGAAACAGATGTCAGAATTTGTGAAAATAACTTTAAAGCAGTCATAAAAATACTTCAACAAGCAAGTACAAATCCTCTTGAAACTAATGATAAAATAGAAAATCCCGACAAAGAAATCAAGGTTATTTTAAAAAATTCAGTAACCAAAATTAAAACAGAAATTATTTTTAAAATTCAATAACTGAAAAAAAAAATTTTAGCTTGCTGGATGAGCTCAATAGCAAAGTGAAGATAACAAGATAGAATCAATGAACTTGAAGACAGACTAATAAAATGTACTTAATCTGAACAGCAGAGACAAAATAGACTAAAAAAAACTGGACAGATTCTCAGGTATCTATGGAAAAAACAAAATATCTAATATTCGTATCATCAGAGTTCTGGAAAGAGAAGAGAAAAAGTGTTGAAAATTTTCAAAGTAGAAATGACTGAAAACTTTCCAACTTAAGGAAAGATAGAAACATACAGATTCAGGAAGCTAAGAAAATCCAAAATGGGACAAACCCAAAGAAACCCATGCCAAAATACATCATGATTAAACTTCTGAAGACTAAAAGCATTGAAAAAATTATCTTAAAAATGATCAAAGAGAATTACCTATAGGAGAACACTAATCTGAATGAGAGTAGATTTCTCATCTGAAGCCATGAAGGCCAGAAAGAAGTGGTACCCATTTTTTAAGTGCTGAAAGAAAAGAAGTCAATCACAACTTTTATAACTGGCAAAGTCATTCTTCGAGGATGAGGGGAAATAAAGATACTCTTAGACAGTACTCCCCTGTTCAATGGTTAAGACTCCCTGCTTCCACTGCAGACAGCACCGGTTTGATCCCCAGTAGGGGAACTAAGATCCCACATATGCTTACATAGTGTGGCCAAAAAAAATGATAAAGGAAAAATATGTGTAAATTCAACCGTGCCATCCCCCTCTTAGAACCCCTCTGTGACTTTTCATGGCTTTTTAAACTGTGGGAGGTGTGGGTTATATTTTCTAAAAGACAGATTCCCAGGGCTTCCCTGGTGATCCAGTGGCTAAGAATCCATCTTACAATGCAGGGGACACTGGTTTGATTCCTGGTCTGGGAAGATCCCACATGCCTCGAGGCAGCTAAGCCTTCAAGCCACAACTAGGGAGCCCACAGCCCTACAGGCCGTGCTCTGCAACGATAGAAGCCACTGCAATGAGCAGCTCAAGCACTGCAACCAGAGAGTAGCCCTGGCTCGCCACCACTAAAGAAAGCCCACTCAGAGCAAAGACCCAGCACAGGCAAAAACAAAAGCTAGCTGATTTAAAAAAAAAAAAAAAAAAAATCTCAGGCTTCACCCCTAGAAATTCCACTCTGTAGCTCTGAGGGGACCCAGGAACAAGCATTTATCAAGCCCCTCCACTCCTCCCCAAAGTGATCATCACATAGCTGATGGAAAGGCCACAAGTGGAGACACTCGGATCTTCCATATGATGTCTGTGTTTCATTTGCCAAGAGTCTCAGCCCACAGGCCTTACCCTCCATCTCTTCAGCTACATCCATCCCTTCCCAAGCCACACGCTTGAGCCGCTTTCAAACTTCTTCTGGTGCTTCCAGTGGGGCCTTTGCAAGTANTCGGATCTTCCATATGATGTCTGTGTTTCATTTGCCAAGAGTCTCAGCCCACAGGCCTTACCCTCCATCTCTTCAGCTACATCCATCCCTTCCCAAGCCACACGCTTGAGCCGCTTTCAAACTTCTTCTGGTGCTTCCAGTGGGGCCTTTGCAAGTACCCTTTCCTCTTCCTGAAGACTCCCTCAAGACTGCCCATCACTTCATCACTCCCCTGGCTAACATCTAGTCACATTCCAGATGCCAGTTTAGGGTTCCTTTCCTCTAGGAACATTCCTAGGACCCTCAAATGTGGCTGAGGTGCCCTCCTCGTGTGATCACCTGTATCAGAGAATTGCTCTGTTTACCTGTGTGTCTCCAGTTTAGAAAATGAGCTTCATGGATATCTATTACCCCTGTTTTCCCAAGACATGGCACCATGCCTAGTACCCAGAGAAGATTCAGAAAACATTAACAGAATAAGGAAGGGAATGAATGACAACTCTTCAAAACAGGTACCATCGTCCTCATTTACTGGCACGTAAATTCAGACTGCTCAGGGGACATAAGGTAGATTTTTACAAAGCCTCCTGCAAGCGGCAGAGGAAGGATTCAAACCCAGGTATTCTTAGCTCACAAGTTTCCCTAGAGGATCCCAGAGATTTCCGAGGTCTGAGTCACTCAGTGAGACCACATCTTCCCACTTCTCATTCCTTATTCCCTCTGCCACTCTTAGGCCTCTGTGATGTGTTGCTGCTGCTGCTGCTAAGTCACTTCAGTTGTGTCCGACTCTGTGCGACCCCAGAGACGGCAGCCCACCAGGCTCCCCCCTCCCTGGGGTTCTCCAGGAGAGAACACTGGAGTGGGTTGCCATTTCCTTCTCCAATGCATGAAAGTGAAAAGTGAAAGTGAAGTCGCTCAGTCGTGTCCGACTCCTAGCGACTCCATGGGCTGCAGCCTACCAGGCTCCTCCATCCATGGGATTTGCCAGGCGAGAGTACTGGAGTGGGGTGCCATTGCGCTTCAATTGTGTCTGACTCTTTGCAAACCCATGGACTGTAACCCATCAGGCTCCTATGTCCATGGGATTCTCTAGGCAAGAATACTGGGGTGGGTTGCCATACTCCACCTTTTTTAGGGGATCTTCCTGACCCAGGGATTGAACCTGTGTCTCATGTCTCCTACATTGACAAGCAGGTTCTTTATCACTAGCACCACCTGGGAAACTCTCTTAGTTCTCTATCCTACAGGAAAAGTCCAGTAAAAACAACACATCTCTCCTAATGCCCAGCTATAATGCACAAATCCAGGGCTTTGGAGTCAGCTGAACTTGAATTCAAAACCTGCTCTCTCTCACCAGAGGTGTGAGTCAGGGAAGGAAGCTTCCCCACACTGCATGTCTATCTTAATAGTCAATCCATGAAATAAACATAGAGAATAAAATATGATAATGCACATAGGAATTTTCATAGCATCTGGCCCCCAGCAGTTTCCCCAGTAAATGTCCATCCTCACTGTCCCTTCCTCCCTCCCTATGGGTGAGGTTGGGTGGGGGCCTTGAGAAAAAGACCAAGTCTGGCCTTCAGTTCTCTGCACCTTCTCCCTCTAGTCTGTAGTATTCCCTCCCTGGATCTCCCTCTCCCTCTCCTCCCCCAGACTCCCATCCACCACATTCTCAGAACTTGATAGCCTAAATGCTTTGTCCATGAGCTGTAAGCAACTGTTGTAAAGTTCAGTGCCTTACCTCCACCTGGGGTACCCACATGGTAACAGAAAATTCAGCCTTAAGTCAAAGGTACGAAGTTCTAAGAGTGGAATTACAGCTAGAGGGAGACTTTTACCCAGGGGGGTGGGGTCAAGGTGGTAACTGCCTTGTGGAGGCTGTGGCGGCTGCCCCCACCCCTGGGACTTTCCCAGAGCCGCCTCTCTGCTTACCTAGGCTCCCCCCTCCAGCTCTGGTGTTGCAGTCTTTGTGACGTCACCATGACTCAGAGTTCCCAGCCAATGAGGCCCCTTCTATGCCTACACAGTCGGAAGAAGCAGGGAGATGTCCTTTCTAAGAAGGAGGCATCTTCAACCCCTCCACCACTGCCTGGAAATGACCTAGCTCAGACTAGCTCAGACAAAGTCTGACTTCCTCACCTGGCATTCAAGTCTTCTCATCAAATCCCCTCACCCTGCAACTCCATTGTTGCTGTTCAGTCGCTAAGTCAGGTCCACCTCTTTGCGACACCGTGGACTGCAGTACGCCAGGCTTCTCTGTCCTTCAGCATCCCCCAGAGTTTGCTCAAACTCATGTCCATTGAGTTGATGAAGCCATCCAACCATCTCATCCTCTGTCCCCTTCTCCTCCTGCCTTCAATCTTTCCCAGCATCAGGGTCTTNAAAGCATCAATTCTTCGGCACTCAACTTTCTTTATAGTCCAGCTTCCACATCTCACATTAAAGGATATTTACTCCTTGGAAGAAAAGTTATGACCAACCTAGACAGCATATTAAAAAGCAGAAATATTAGTTTGTCAACAAAGGTCCATCTAGTCAAGGCTGTGGTTTTTCCAGTGGTCATGTATGGATGTGAGAGTTGGACCCAAACTTCAAGGTCCAGATCAAATGCCACCTCCCCCAGGAAGCCTCCCAGATGCCTTAGGCTTGGTCAATCTCTTCTCCCATGGCCCTAACACTGCACCCAGATTCTAAACGCCTCAGAAGAATCCATGTCATATTCTCCCTGTGGTTCAGGGGCCCCAACTGATGAGTGTTGATTGTTCAGGAACACTCAGTCATCTTTCCTCACTGAGATACCTCGAGGCTGTATATCCCCACTGTCTCTCTCAGGGCACAGTGGGCAGAACTCCCTGCAGCACCAGCTCTTAAGATCACTGTTCCACATCTGAAACGTGAGTGCTTCCTCACGACCTCCATTTCTATCCTTACCATATAGGAGGAAGGTGTAAGCAGATATGGTAGGGGAGACATGCCCACAGAAAGAGAACTGGGCATGACTGTCTTGACATAAGAGAAGCCGTTTTGTGATCTAAGCCTGGCCCCAATGCTTGTCCTTGAACAGGTCTCAGTAATCAACAATCTTACGGGAAGTAAGGGAGTGTAGGAACAAAGCAAAAGCCCTCAAGAAACAGTAGTTCAGATAAAACAGAGTCCTAGTTCTTCCTCAAGGGATGTGTGTAAACAATCTGACAGGGAGTTCTGCCAGAACTAAGGCTTCCACCCAGGGGGAGGATGGGATGTTGACCTTTCCTGATCTTCAGGGTTTCAATCGACTAAAACTTGGATTCTGTCATCATTAGCCCCAGTTCTACGCAGAATTTTCCTCTGTGCAAGCCCCTCCATGAACATACCTGTATCCTTTCTTACATGCTGCAAATAATAAATCCTCCCTTCTCTGAATTTTTTGGCTTGGTTGTGTCTTTTGACTTGGCAGCGAAGAGAGGTGAACCCAGTTTTCCTGTAAGGGGCCAGGTAAATGAAGTAACCCAGGAAAGAGAGGCTGGGCCTGGGTGGACTTGTGTGGTTCTGAGTGGAATGGACTGGGAGGTCATGTGGCTCTGTGGTAGGGAATGGAGGGTGGGAAGTGTGGAGGGTTGCTGAATCTGGACGGCCCCAGCGCTAGGAACAGGAGAGGCCCCCTCCAGCCACTCCTCAATAGCAGCTTCCAGAATTATTCTCCAAAATGCGAAGCTGAGCCTATCTCTCTCCTGCTTATCCCATAGACAAACTCTCCTGGTTGTAGTCAGGCTCTTTATCAGGGCGACCCAGCCCTGCTAGCCTCTCCAGCCTTCTCTCCCGAGCATCCCTGTCTCCCACCTGGCAGGGTCCAGTCCCACTGCACAGCTGCCTTCCCAAGCAAGCCCTTCTGCCACACGCTCTGCTCCCTCCACACACACTGCCCCCTCATCTAGAACATTCTTCCCTAGCCCTGGTCCCCTGTGGCTCTCCAAGTCCTCCATGTTTCCCCTGAAAGCCACGCGGTCCGCCCAAGAGGCCGGGACTCCTCCCCTGTGCTCCCAGTTCCTTTGCGTCTCTTGGTCCATCAGGCCCCACCTCGCAGGCCCTGCTATTGCCCATCTTTTACTTTACAGGCTGTGAGCTCACCCAGGCAGCATCAGCTCTAGAATGGTGGCTCCACCCAAGAGATGCTGGGGCCCCTGACAACCCCCATGTTCTCCTCTCCCACCATATGTCACAGGGGGCTGATGGACCCCCAGAGCTGGCATGGTGCCGGGCACAGAGTGGGGCTCAGTACCATCATCAATTATCTGTCTCATGAGGAGTGTCATAGGCAGTGGGGTTCTTTGTGGCCTAGAGACCGACCCAGAGCTCTTCCTCCTGCCAAAAGCCAGAGCTGATAAAGTTCCTCTTCCTCAAAGGCAGCCTGCAGAGGCCACAGAGCCGAGAGAGGCAGCTAAGCTAAGTGCCTCAGAATCCACCAGCATCCTTCCCGGGGGTGGACAATACACAGTCTGCTGGGAAGAAAGACCCAGGCTCATAACCCAGCTCAGCTGCTGGCAGACTCCGGCTCCCTTATCTGAGATGCGGAAGCGACGCTTCCCCCACAAGACTGCAAGACTGTCCCGAAGACCAAAGCAGCACACCATTCTAAAGCTGATGGCAAGCAGCACCCTGTGGGACTTCTGGGAACAGAGGCCTTTATGTCCCTCATCTCTTATAGGCTAGACCCAGGCTCCATGACCTTCTCTTGGTTCCAACTGTCGGAACAGTTGCTAATGAAGGAAGGAACAGCAACAAAACCACCTGAGGGAAGATTAAAGGGACCACAGAAGCTTATCAAGATAAGGAGACTGGATCACCTAAGACCCTTTTATTGTTCAGTTGCTCAGTAGCATCCTTACGACCCCATGAACTGCAGAACGTCAGGCTTCCCTGTCCTTCACCATCACCGTGTCCACTGATTCGGGGATGCCATCCAACCATGTCATCCTCTGTCATCTCCTTCTCCTCCTGCCCTCAATCTTTCTCAGTATTAGGGTCCTTTCCAATGAGTCAGCTCTTTGCATCCGGTGACCAAAGTACTGGGGCTTCAGCTTCAGCATCAGTCCTTCCAATGAATATTCAGGGTTGATTTCCTTTAGGATGGACGGGTTTGATCTCCTTTCTGTCCAAGAGACTCTCAGGAGTCTTCTCTAGCACCACAGTTTGAAAGCATCGATCCTTCCGTGCTCACCTTTCTTTATGGTCCCGCTCTCACGTCCGTACGTGACTACTAGAAATACTATAGCTTTGACTACATGGACCTTGTCCTGCACATGCCCTAATCTTGCCAGCAACCTCACCCTTCTGAAACTCTGCAGAGGAAGAAATGAAGGCTGCTGCTGCGTTGATCTTCATCACGTCCCCCTGCCTGCCTGTGTAGCCTCTCTTGGCTCATCAGGCAGGAGACACAGTTCTTGAGGCGCTAGCTTCAGGATTTCCCTTTGCCAGGCAAAGTAATAAAGCCACTCTTTGCTTCTCCTTAGTAACTCTGTCTCCATATTTTTGTTCGGCATGGTGCACAGAGAGCCAAGATTTAGGCAACAAAATGAGGGCTGTTCGTACATGGAGAGCCTAGTCAATTATAAGAGCTAACTTCTAGATTTTTCTTTCAAAAAAGAGATTTGGCTGTCTAGTGTTAGATATTGTAACCCCAAAAAAGTGACCATCTCACTGTAAATGGAGTGTGGACACTGCCCTCTCCAACATCACCTTTACTCTTATAGTCGAGTCTGGCAGCACCCTGCTGTCCTATAGGCCTCCATCTCCAGGCAGAGATGACCACCCCTTTCTTCTCTAAGTGAGACCTTTCTATTGGCTCCCTGGGCCCTCCCCACCTCTTGTCATTCTATCCCACAGCACTTAACTGATTTCTCTTCCCCCACCATCCCTAAAGTCTGTGGTCCCCAAAAGTCTGCCTTCACCCCCTTCTCTCTTTGTTTTGAGCGGGAAATGATGCTCACAGCTTTGTGATTTGTCCAAGAGTCCTAGACCTCTACATCCTGGGCAGCTCTTAAGAGATGATCCAGAGGAGGCCTGAATGAAATCAATCCCGAGCTTCTCCTTACTTCCCAGATTCCCTGAATCTGCCTACCTGGGCATCCTTCTAGTCATTCCTACACACACACACACACACACACACACACGAGTAACCAATGGCTCTACTGGATTTCTCTGTGCACCGCTGTAAGTCCCAAACCACATGGACATGACAGGTGATTCTTGGACAGATTTAAATTCCAGGGTCCCTGAAATAGGGACATTCTCTAACTGCCTTCCTATACCAGGGACCATAGGACACCCTCTGTGCCAGGCAGTGACTCAGTCCCTCCCCTATGGACTCAGGAGTGGCCTGCAGCAACCCAGGCCAGCATGCCAGTCCTATCAGTTTCAATTCCAGGTAGATAATCTATCTGGGATGGAAGGAAAATTCATGCTCTTTGGGCAGATCTAATCTGCTCCTGTCACTCACCCTTGCCTGAACTTTGTGACTCTCTGGAACAGGGCAGAAAGAAGGAAGGACCAACTAGGTGCCTCCTTTTATGCAGGGGAAGAAAACCTCCAGGTCTTCAGGAGAGCAAGGTCAAGCCGGGTCCAGATCCCTGGCCCCCCAGCTCTCAGGCTGGAGCAGACAGGCAGCCGGTTGCTGGAGGGGAGGGCAATGGTGGCTCCATCTAACATCTGCTGCTGTCTCTTACTGTGCTCAAAGGTCATTTTGGAGGTGGAGGGATTTTCTGCTTGACCTGTTAAGATCCTGGGGGAGAGAGAGGAGGAGGAGCACAGGAAGGTAGGTGGGGCCTCCAAAGCTGTCTTTTGGACATTCAAAGCCTGCAGGAGCTGTCCTGCCAAGGGAAGACTTAGGTGCTGTTAAGCCTCCTACCTTGCACCCGATCCCAGCTCTCAGAGCCTCAGGAGACACTACCCTTCAGGGGGTATTCTCCCCAGAGGGTCATCATGGCCAACAAGAAGGGATGCTGGAAGTGGGCTATTGTCGGTGGTGTAAGTGCGGCTGTGGTATTCGCCATCGCGATGGTCCTGGGCTTCTCGCTGCAGAAGAACTCCATCTTGCCAGGTAGGAGCCCCCCGTCATGCCATCTGCTGGGCTCCCTCCATCCCTCACTCTTTGCCCCCATAAGGTTCTGTCCCCACTACAAACCTGATGGCCTCTGCTCTCCTCCCTGTTGTTGTTCAGTTGCTAAGTCGTGTCCAACTCTTTGGGACCCCATGGACTGTAGCACGCCAGGCTTTCCTGTCCTTCACCATCACCATGTCCATTGAGTCGGTGATGCCATCCAACTGTCTCATCCTCTATTGCCCCCTTCTCTTCCTGCCCTCAACCTTTCCCCACATCAGAGTCTTTTCTAGTGAGTCAGCTCTTTTCATCAGGTGGCCAAAATACTGGAGTTTCAGCTTCATCATCAGTCCTTCCAATGAATATTTAAGGTTGGTTTCCTTCAGGATTGACTTATCCTCCACTCAACAGCTCTTCTTGCCCACCAAGATTGGATCTCCAATAAACAGTCTCATGAGCTTTGCTTCCCTTCCTCTTTACCAGGCTTCAGCTATCCTTCCATGCTCCTGGGTGAACACTCCTTATTGGAGGGTCATGCAGGCATCACACTCAGCGGACTGGGCTGAACTTACCCTCACAGCCCTGCACCCTCTCCTGCCGAAGGGCCTTCCACCCACCTGGGGGCCTGGGAGCAGCCTCCCCTCCTGCTGCCTCGTGCCTGTATCTTCAGTCCTGTGCCTCTGCTTCCTCCTTGCCATCCTCTCTCTCCACTCCCTGTTCACCCTAACCTCTCAGCTCCCCCGCTCCTGCTGGACCGCTGCCTCAGCCCGCCCCTTCCCACACAGTCTCTGCCACCAGCCTGCTCTCGCCAATCCATGCTCGCCCTGCCACTAAGGAGCACTTTCTAAACACACACTTGTTTGCTATCTCCAGCGTATACCCCACATTTTTTTTTTTTGCTGGAACCCAGGGAATACCAGACCACCTTATTTGCCTCCTGAGAAATCTGTATGCAAGTCAAGTAGCAACAGTTAGAACTGGACATGGAACAACAGACTGGTTCCAAATGAGTAAAGGAGTACGTCAAGGCTGTATGTTGTCACCCTGCTTATTTAACTTACATGCAGAGTACATCTTGTGAAATGCCAGGCTGGAGGAAGCTCAAGCTGGAATCAAGATTGCTGAGAGAAATATCAATAACCTCAGACACACAGACGACACCACCCTTATGGCAGAAAGAGAAGAAGAACTAAGGAGCCTCTTGAAGAAATTGAAAGTGGAGAGTGAAAGAATTGGCTTAAAATTCAACATTCAGAAAACTATGATCAGTTCTGTTTGCAATTTTTAAGGAATCTCCACACTGTTTTCCATAGTGGCTGTACTAGTTTGCATTCCNCCAAAGAATACCCAGGACTGATCTCCTTTAGAATGGACTGGCTGTATCTCTTTGCAGTCCAAGGGACTCTCAAGAGCCTTCTCCAACGCCACATTCAAAAGCATCAATTCTTCGGCTCTCAGCTTTCTTCACAGTCCAACTCTCACATCCATACATGACCACAGGAAAACCAGTAAGGATCAGGCCCCACCAAGTTGTCACCTTGGCCAAGAAGAAAGTTCAGGGCCCTAACCAAGCAGTGCCCAACAGCAAGGAGCATGCAGAGGTACCTGTCAGTATAGCCACAGAAGTGGGAAGGACCCGAGGCCCAGTTTCCCCCCTGCGGGTCCTGCTAGGTCCCCGGGGTAGGTCTATGGGAGGAAGGTGGCTCCACAGCTGGGGTAGGGATCCTGAGCGGAAGCAATGGTAGGCCAGAGGTAGGCTGGTGAAGATGGTCCCTCTGGACCAGATGTCCCACTGGACATCTATGTGGATGGGAGGGACCAGAGCTAAGGCTTGGGAGGCAGACAGAAGTGGGCTCAAATTCTACGTTTTACCATTTACCGAAGGAGTGGTTTGGGACAGTGACTATGTTGGTCACCACAACTGTTAGCTAAAAAGGTGCATAATTTAAAAGTTATGAGTTAAGTTTTATCTGAAGCAAAATCAGGACTGCAGCCTGGGAGGCATCNTGGGCTCAAATTCTACGTTTTACCATTTACCGAAGGAGTGGTTTGGGACAGTGACTATGTTGGTCACCACAACTGTTAGCTAAAAAGGTGCATAATTTAAAAGTTATGAGTTAAGTTTTATCTGAAGCAAAATCAGGACTGCAGCCTGGGAGGCATCACCTGATGTAGCTCTGAGAGACTGCTCCAAACAGGTCGTGGGGGAAGGTCAACATAAAAGATTTTGGTGAAGGGGGAGTTCAGTGCAACCAAATGCTTACATTACAAGGGGTTTTCTCCTAGTCACAAGGATCTGATGTCATCGTGAAGGGATTTAGTGCTTTTATAGATACGAGGAGATGAAAGGAATAATACCCACTTATCTAAAGACCTGTCAAACCAGGTTCCCCGGAGCACAGAGTAGCTCACTCCACCCTGCACTCCCTCAGCGGGTGTTGAAGGGTCACCAGCTGCAGCAGCACCGGATTCAGTCTCCACAGAAGCAGAGGGCACATGCCCTTGTAGCTCAGTCAGCGCCAATGCTCTTGGCAAGTGCCGATTTCGAGTTGACAGTGCCCCCTTGTGGCCATAAACCAACCATACTTGGTGGTGGTTTCCTCACTAAGTCGTGTTCACCTCTTGCAACCCTATGGAGTGTAGCCTGCTAGGCTCCTCTCCTCTGTCCATGGGATTCTCTAGGCAAGAATACTGGAATGGGTTGCCATTTCCTTCTCCAGGGGATCNGTGGCCATAAACCAACCATACTTGGTGGTGGTTTCCTCACTAAGTCGTGTTCACCTCTTGCAACCCTATGGAGTGTAGCCTGCTAGGCTCCTCTCCTCTGTCCATGGGATTCTCTAGGCAAGAATACTGGAATGGGTTGCCATTTCCTTCTCCAGGGGATCTTCCAGACCCAGGGATGGAACCCAGATCTCCTGCATTGCAGACAGATTCTTTACTGACTGAGGAAACTTGGGAAGGCATTTCATGACCACTTTGTCCCGAATTGCTAGGAAGGCTCATTCCCGATTCTGAAGGTTTTTGTTGATAGGCCACTCAATGTGCTATTACTGGACTAGGTCCTAATAGTCAAAGATCTCTGGACACCTGTCTTCTAGTTATGGTCCAAAAAAGTAAGATTCTCTCTCGTTGCATCTTCTCATATTTTGAGTTACACTATTATAATCATTGATCATATATCAAGCTACACATTTGATCAACTGCTTCAAGTTTAGTCAACATTATTTTCTTTTATTTTTTGTTTGTTTGTTTCAACATTATTTTCATTGGAGGCTCAGTCAATACAAGAAACAATAATCTTGTAAAATAGGCAAAATGCAAAAATACAACTAACAACATTAGCAGAATTATAAATAAATATTTCAGCCATGAGCCTCCTGCACCAAACCAGATTTTTTTTTTTTTCTAAACCAGTTTTTTAAAAGATCGTCAAGAGTAGGGACTGGATCACTTAAGGCAGAAATCTGATTTTTCATGTGGTTCATCAAATGTGTTACATTAAAGGATTCATCAGGGATGAAAACACAGCGTTCATCTGAATTACAGCACAGGTGCCTCCCTGACATGCTGCAATGATGTCAACAGCTGAGGGTTTTGTAGTACCACCTTTCTCATCATTGAGACCTCAGAGTTCAATAGGTTAATAGTCTGGTTACTATCATTTGAAGTTTGTTGAGTGAAAGTTGTTAAGGCTTCAATATGATCAATTACACCCTCCAATCCCACTGAAGTCACGAAAAATAGCTGCTAACTGATCATACCAGTAGAATACAGATATCTTGACTCATTGAGCTTGCATCAACGTTAGACTTGCTTAGTTACCTCTAATTTGTTATGTATATGACCTTGAGTTCATGGTAATCTCAGGCTACACCTTCCTATCCATTCCAGATGCCAAAGCCATTAATTAAAACCACAAATCCACCAAATTCCATATCAGTCACTCTCTCTAAGGGTAATAGTAGGCATGATTCACAAGGCACCCAGCCTAGTTTCATAATATTACTAGGTTGATTATTCTTAGAGGAGCTTTTAAACTTAAGTGACCATAGCTTGGTGTTAACCATATAGATCCATCCCATAATTGTGCGAATTTTCCTTTTAGTAGATAAGAGGTTACAATTTTTGATTGAGACTTAGCTTGCCATTCTAATTGGAGTTTCAGTGACCCTAAGAGAAAACTTAAAACTATGGCCAGGGTCAGAGCAGGTATTATTAATTGGCCAGGTGAGAGGATCCCATATAGTAATATCATGAATAGATAGAACAGGACTAAATTATTTTCTAAAATAAATTTGCTAGGGGCTATCCAACCCAAGATGGAGAAGCTGTATACAGTCAACAAAAACAAGATGAGGAGGTGACTGTGGCTCAGATCATGAACTCCTTATTACCAAATTCAGACTCAAATTGAAGAAAGTAGGGAAAACCACTAGACCATTCAGGTATGACCTAAATCAAATCCCTTATGATCATACAGTGGAAGTGAGAAATAGATTTAAGGGCCTAGATCTGATAGACAGACTGCCTGATGAACTATGGAATGAGGTTCGTGACATTGTACAAGAGACAGGGATCAAGACCATCCCCAGGGAAAAGAAATGCAAAAAGGCAAAATGGCTGTCTGGGGAGGCCTTACAAATAGCTGTGAAAAGAAGAGAGGTGAAGAGCAAAGGAGAAAAGGAAAGATATAAGCATCTGAATGCAGAGTTCCAAAGAACAGCAAGAAGAGATAAGAAAGCCTTCTTCAGCGATCAATGCAAAGAAATAGAGGAAAACAACAGAATGGGAAAGACTAGAGATCTCTTCAAGAAAATTAGAGATACCAAGGGAACATTTCATGCAAAGATGGGCTCGATAAAGGACAGAAATGGTCTGGACCTAACAGAAGCAGAAAATATTAAGAAGAGGTGGCAAGAATACATGGAAGAACTGTACAAAAAAAGATCTTCATGACCCAGATAATCATGATAATGTGATCACTCATCTAGAGCCAGACACCCTGCAATGTGAAGTCAAGTGGGCCTTAGGAAGCATCACTATGAACAAAGCTAGTGGAGGTGATGG
>SJYA01000401.1:396031-423768 GCA_006410615.1 Neotragus moschatus | reverse complement strand
CAACATCCACTGGATCATGGAAAAAGCAAGAAAGTTCCAGAAAAACACCTATTTCTGCTTTATTGACTATGTCAAAGCTTTTGACTGTGTGGATCACAATCAACTGTGGAAAATTCTGAGAGAGATGGGAATACCAGACCATCTGACCTGCCTCTTGAGAAATCTGTATGCAGGTCAGGAAGCAACAATTAGAACTGGACATGGAACAACAGACTGGTTCCAAATAGGAAAAGCAGTACATCAATGCTGTATATTGTCACCCTGCTTATTTAACTTATATGCAGAGTACATCATGAGAAATGCCGGACTGGAAGAAACACAAGCTGGAATCAAGATTGCTGGGAGAAATATCAATAACCTCAGATATGCAGATGACACCACCCTTATGGCAGAAATTGAAGAGGAACTAAACAGCCTCTTGATGAAAGTCAAAGAGGAGAGTGAAACAGTTGGCTTAAAGCTCAGCATTCAGAAAACGAAGATCATGGCATCCAGTCCCATCACTTCATGGGAAATAGATGGGGAAACAGTGGAAACAGTGTCAGACTTTATTTTTGGGGGGGCTCCAAAATCACTGCAGCTGGTGACTGCAGCCATGAAATCAAAAGACGCTTACTCCTTGGAAGAAAAGTTATGACCAACCTAGATAGCATATTCAAAAGCAGAGACATTGCCGACTAAGGTCCATCTAGTCAAGGCTATGGTTTTTCCTGTGGTCATGTATGGATGTGAGAGTTGGACTGTGAAGAAGGCTGAGCGCTGAAGAATTGATGCTTTTGAACTGTGGTGTTGGAGAAAACTCTTGAGAATCCCTTGGACTGCAAGGAGATCCAACCAGTCCACTCTGAAGGAGATCAGCCCTGGAATTTCCTGGAAGGAACGATGCTAAAGCCGAAACTTCAGTACTTTGGCCACCTGATGTGAAGAGTTGACTCACTGGGAAAGACTCTGATGCTGGGAGGGATTGGGGGCAGTAGGAGAAGGGGACGACAGAGGATGAGATGGCTGGATGGCATCACTGACTCGATGGACGTGAGTTTGGATAAACTCCCGGAGTTGGTAATGGACAGGGAGGCCTGGCATGCTGCGATTCATGGGGTCGCAGAGTTGGACATGACTGAGCGACTGAACTGAAGTGAACTGAACTGAGTGTTCAAATTAGCCCTGATAACAAGGGTAGATTGGTCCCAACAGGGATTGTTCTTCTGGGGAAATGGGGGTGTCTTAGTTTGCTTAGCCCCAGGCTGTTGATTACAAGAGAAAAGTCCTGGACATAAGGGAACTTCAGTCCATTTCCCTATCCTGTGTTAATAAAAATCTGATATTTTTAGGTCACTTTTCTTGTCACTGGATCATAACTATAGGTTGACCAGTCATTTGAAATTTTTTTCCGAGGGGTTCCCAGGTGGAGTGTAGAACCTTAGAGGAAGAACTTCCCATATAAGCTCAAACAGTTTGTACCAGATGTCTGCATGCTCAAACCAAACCAGAACCTCATCAGCCAGGAGTCACACTCCAAATAAAATAATAAGGCAAAAGGATGCCCAGAAGTCAAAAGCCAAGTGGTAAGAGTGCCCTCAAAAGATGGCAAAATGATTGCCCCAAAATCAAAAGTCAAATGGCATAAATGCCAAATGTGACTTCCCAGTCCCACTACACCTGTGACCTGGCGGAGTCAGTGCTAGCAGCTTTTTTCGGTTCTGATATAGTTTCAAGCAATTTCTTGTTGGTTTCCTGCAAAGAAGTTACTCTATAGTTTCCTTTCTTATACACTTCTAGATACCAAGCAAAGTAGTTGGCCAGCCTTTTCTAATTGTGGGCACAAAAATGCCAATTTTGGAATATCAAAAGAGCCCCAATTTGGCCGTTTTATGTTGAGAACTCTTTTAGTATAATTTCCCCAGTTAACGAGGTCCTTGCAAGTACCAGCTCCATAAGTACTGCACACGGATCTGGCTGGAATATTAGTCAGAGGTTGGCTTTCTGACACCCCTCTCTGTGTTTGAGATTCTGTTTTCCACTTTAAGCTGAATTTGTCAGGGATAAAGACCACTAGTGAAACCGTGTGGCGGGCCTGTGTGCTGCCTGTGAGCTGAACTCCCCCAGGAGTCACCTCAGGGTCGCTTTAGCTCCTCTCATGTGTCTTAGATTCTGCGTCCAGAACTCCATGATGCTCAGGTCACTGAATGGCCAGTTCTTAGGTGCGACCCCCAGACGAGCAAGTATGTTAACTAATAGCTGAGTTTCCCTATGGGACCATTGTACTGTACAAGGACTAGGCCTTCACCACTCCCATAAATTTCTCAGTTACTTGAGAAAACCCTGGCTGCCCAGTAGAAGCCTTGTCCCTTTTCTTCAGAGCAAAGCTCTCATATATTCTCACGTTTGCCCCGACAAAGCCTATAAAGGCAGTCTAATTGAGGGAAAGTGTCAGATCAGCCTCTTACCTAAGCACTCAGCCAAGTGGTCCCTACAGCGGAACAACGTTGGCGTCTTTCAGCGGAGCCCTGAGTATTCCTCAATTTTTTTTTAATCGATGCCCTCTGCCCCGGGACCTTTTCACTGGATGGGCTTTCTCTGGCATCTTTCAGCCAGTCTCCCACCCAGTATCTTCCTACTGTGTGGGAATTTCTTAGTATTTTTCAACCAAGCCCGAGTCAGTGTCTAGATCATGAGTGGTATACCCCGGATATTTCACCCGGGCCCTCTCCACTATCTTTCCAACTGAAAGTGGACAGGTAACCTGCTCCACAACCAAATAAAACTCAGAATCTCAACCAATACAGGAGATTCGAAAACCAGGAGAGACTTACCCGAATTCATCTGCACTCCCCGAGGAGGCGGATGGGCTCAAAGGGCCACTGCTGGTACCAAGGCTCTGGTTCCTGGTGAAGTTCAGGTGAGGAAGGACATCCACTCTGGGTCCTTATTTGGTTGTCATAACTGTCTACTAAAAAAGATGCACTGCTTGAGAGTTGTGAGGCGTTTTTATTTGGGGCAAGATGACTGCAGCCCAGAAAGCAGCATCTCAGATAGCTCTGAGAGACTGCTCCAAAGCGGTAGTGGGGGAAGGTCAATATATGATTTTGTTGAAGGCAGAGTTCAATGCTATCAAGTGTTTACTTTACAAGAGGTTTTCTCCTAGTCACAAGGATCTGATGTCATCGTGAAGAGATTTAGTGCTTTTCTGAATGATTAAAGTGTTAGTCACTCAGTCGTGTCCTACTCTTTGCAGCCCCATGAACTGTAGCCCAGCAGTCTCCTCTGTCCACGGGATTCTCCAGGCAAGAGTACTGGAGTGGGTTGCCATTCCCTTTTCTAGGAGATTTACCCAACCCAGGGATCAAACCCTGGTCTCCTGCATTGCAGGCAGATTCTTTACCATCTGAGCCATCAGGGAAGCATGTCAAATTCCCTGGATAGGGAACATAAAATCTGTTTCTGAAAATATTTCCCTGATAGCTCAGTTGGTAAAGAATCCGCCTGCAATGCGGAAGTCCTGGATTCAATCCCTGGGTTGGAGAGATCCCCTGGAGAAGGGAAAGACTACCCTCTCCAGTATTCTGGCCTGGAGAATTCCATGGACTGTTTAGTCCATGGGGTGGCAAAGAGTCANAAAATCTGTTTCTGAAAATATTTCCCTGATAGCTCAGTTGGTAAAGAATCCGCCTGCAATGCGGAAGTCCTGGATTCAATCCCTGGGTTGGAGAGATCCCCTGGAGAAGGGAAAGACTACCCTCTCCAGTATTCTGGCCTGGAGAATTCCATGGACTGTTTAGTCCATGGGGTGGCAAAGAGTCAGACATGACTGGGCGACTTTCACTTCAAAGACTTGTCGCACCAGGTTCCCTGCAGCACAGAGTGCCTCACTCTACAGGAACTCCTTCAGGGGGTGTTGAAGGTCAACAGCTGAGCAGCACGCTAGCAGTCTTGGGTTCAGGGTCTGCACACTCAGCCATGGCGCCCTCTGCCGGATGTGACGTGTAGAGCGCTTCGTGTAGGGGGGAGGGGGAGGGCCTGGGAGCTTCCTGGGGGCTCCCTGTGGAAAGCAGCACTCTTCAGCTGACTGCACCTCTGAGGACCAAGGCTCCTCCTGCGGAAGCAGGCACCTGCTCCTGTCCGCATCTCTTCTTCCCGCAGACCCCAGCCCCGCCACCCCAAGGTGGCTCCCAGATTCAGGATCTGGAAGGCCCCGAACAGGTGTGAATGGTCGTGCAGGAGGAAGCTGGATCCAGGTGCTGATCACAAGGAGGCAGGTTAGGTCCATCCACCTTTAGTCCCCCTCACTGAGCATTTGCTGGGTCCCTGCTCTGCACCAGCTCAGGAAGAGGTGTAGAAACGAGTGAGACACGGTCCTGAGTTCAGGGGCTACCAGCATCTCAAGGGAGGCTGCCGGTGCAAGTCAAGCAAGGCAGCAGCTTCAGAGACTCACCAGGACTGAGACCTGGGTTCCAGCCCTGGCTCCCTCTCAACGTACCGCCACCTTCCCCAGACCGGACCAGGCCCATTTTAGATGGGGAAGGAGACCTCTCAGCATCCATTCTCTTTNAGTCAAGCAAGGCAGCAGCTTCAGAGACTCACCAGGACTGAGACCTGGGTTCCAGCCCTGGCTCCCTCTCAACGTACCGCCACCTTCCCCAGACCGGACCAGGCCCATTTTAGATGGGGAAGGAGACCTCTCAGCATCCATTCTCTTTAGCTACCCTCTTATCTGCCCAGCTACCCAACTGGGGCCTGACTTCTCTGGGCCTTGCTAGGCCCCAACCCCTCTGGATCCCTCTCTCAGTATTCCTGGGTAACCAAGTTAAGACAAGAAAATCATAGAAATAAAAGTTACCTTCATATAGCTCTTCACAGTTTACAACCTGTTTTTGTTTTTTATTTAATTTTTATTTTTTTAATACAACCTAATTTATGTCCACGTACTATAGTTAAAGCCCAGGGAGATTCATCCCCATCTTTTCAGTGAGGACACCAAGGATTCCGGAGCACTGGGCCACAGATATAATATGAGGATGAAATGGGACAGTGCAAAGTGCCTGAAACAGTGCTGGGGACAGCCTGGCACTCAGCTTCCTCTCTCTTCTGGAAATCCAGACACCTAGGCTTTGGAGAGGAGAAGGCAATGGCACCCCACTCCAGTACTTTTGCCTGGAAAATCCCATGGACAGAGGAGCCTGGTAGGCTGCAGTCCATGGGGTCGCTAGAGTTGGACTCAACTGAGCGACTTCACTTTCACTTTTCACTTTCACGCATTGGAGAAGGAAATGGCAACCCACTCCAGTGTTCTTGCCTGGAGAATCCCAGGGACGGGGGAGCCTGGTGGGCTGCCGTCTATGGGGTTGCACAGAGTCAAAGACGACTGAAGCGACGCAGCAGCAGCAGCAGCAGCAGGCTTTGGAGAAATTTACAAAAATTCTCTGCAACCCTGTGCAAGCTCTTTTACTTTTCTGGACCTGGGCTGCTTAAACTTAACTTTTTTCTCTTTTGGCTGCACTGTGAGGCCTGTGCGATCTTAGTTCTTCGACCAGGAACCAAACCTATGCCATCCGCACTGGGAGGACAGAGTCTAGCCACTGGACCACCAGGGAAGTCCCTGATCTCAGCTTTTTCTATCGTTCATTTATCCAGTCTTTTACCATCCAACAAACATTTCTGAAGCTCAATTTTTAGCCCTGCTACCATCTTGGCACTGGAAATCCAGGTGATGGGCACCATAGACCTGGAGCCTGCTCCTAGCCCTCAGGCTCAGGAAGGATGGTGCTATATGAGTAGTTACATGGGGGCTGAGCGCTCAGAGGATAAGCTGTCAGCCTGACTTTGACTGAGTGTGTGGTTTAGGGATGGCCTCCTTGATATTTTAAGCCAACACCCACAAACGAGCTGGAGGCGGCCTAGTAACACTGTGGAGGGAAGAGTGTTGCCATGGCAACAGCCAGGTGTAGGAGCCTAGAGATGGGAGACAAGATATTTGAGCTTCGAGGCTCAAAGTGCGGTCTGTGGACCAGCAGTCTGGGCATCACTGGGGAACTTGGTAGGTGTCTTGGGCCCCACCCCAGATCTCCTGAGCAGAACTTGCATTGGAACAGTTCCCGGGTGGTTTGTGTACACACTGATGTTGGAGAAACAGAAGTAGATGGAAGCTAGATATTGAGGGAGAGGGACTCGAGGTGAGATGGCAAAGTTTCCCAGGCCTGGTCCTACAGGACCTCACAGACTATGGGCAAGCATTTGAACTGGATTCTCAGAGCTACGGGAATTTTGATTTTTTAACAGAAGTGACAGCACTGGGTACATGGAACAGTCACTCTAGCAGCTATATGCTAAATGGACTTGGAGGGAAGCAGGGCTGCAAGTATAAAACAGAAGAGACCTCTCTGATGCCAACTGTCTTCGATGGCGCAGGAGCTCATAGCGACCCTACCCACCCTCCACTCCACTCACTGATCAGAGAGCCTGGCCTGCTCTTCCCAGTCTGCTTCTCATTCAAAGTCCTTGACTCCCTTCTGGCCTGAACTCTCCCAACGGGAATCACACAGCCACTGGAGGCTTTAACTGCGTACATTTAAAAGACAAAAATAACAATTCTCAATGCTTTATGGGTGCCTGGAGATGGACCAACTTATGTACTTCTGGCAGGAATATGAGTTATATGCATTTTTCTAACAGTACTTTGATAATGTGGGCTCTAAAAATGACCCTGCAGACTTCCCTGGGGATACAGCGATTAAGAATCTACCTGCCAATGCAGGGGACATGGGTTCCATCCCCGTTCGGGACTAAGCTGATGCGCCGCACTGAGCCTGCATGCTGGAACACCTGAAGCCCATGCGTCTAGAGCCTGTGCTCTACAACAAGAGAGGCACTGCAGGGAGAAGCCCACACAGCAATGAGTAGCCCCTGCTTTCCACGACTAGAGAAAGCCTGCTCCCAGCAATGAAGATCCAGCACAACCAAAAATAATTAATTTTTTTTTAAAAAGACCCAGCATAGCCCTGACTCAGATTCCTCAAGTCATGGTAAAAAAATACCCAGAAGGTCAGAATAAAATATACATCATTATCTGTTAGTAACAAAAATTCAGAGACTACTGCGTCTTCCTAAAAATTTAAGAGTCTCAGTAATGGCAGAGGAGTGGCTGACTGAGTCAGGGTGACTGCTCTCAATCAGGGCTTTTGCAGCTTTTTTCTTTTTCATGAAAAGATTGTGAAAATGTGTCAAAATTGAAAGAAAAAGACTAAAACTATAAATGCTGAGTGGTCCTAACTGTGGAAAAACTATACATAGATAAAAATGGAAGAAAAGTGCTATCGTGTGGGAAATGAATCATCAGTCTATATTTGGTTTATTATTTTTATTTATTAAATTAAAATAAATAAATAAATAAAAATTTAAAAAAAGAAAAAAATGGAAGAAAATACATCAAAAAGTGAACTATGATGGAAATGTGGGTGAATATTTCCCTTTCTGCTTTTCTGTATTTTCCAAATATTCTATAAGTGTGTAATGCTTTGAAGATGAGAAAAATTGCTTTAAAAAGTTTCTCTGTCCAATGGAACAGGTAATGTCATGGTCCTGGAGGCAGACATCACAATAGAAGGGCTCGGCACAGTCAACGAGACAGGAGTCCCCATCATGGCGCACCCCCCAGCCATCTACAGCGACAACACCCTAAAGCAGTGGCTGGAGGCTGTTCTGGCCTCTTCCCAGAAGGGTAAGGACTTCTGTCAGCCCCTCCCCAGCTGCCCACCCCTCTGGTCCTCAGGCCACACGGGCAGGGGTCCCTCTACTAGGAGACAAGTCCAATGACTGTCAGGAGTTGCTCTTGCCTTAGCTTTCCAGACCACTCTAGAGGCCTGGGCTCAGGGAAGATGGGTGAAATGAGGGATGTATAAGTGTAGGGTAAGCTGCAAAGGGCCAAACAAGAGCATTCAGGCTCTGAATCCACAGAACTGGATACAACATGCTCAAAGCCAATTCCACCTTCCCCTCTCCTGTCTCTTTGCCAGTTTCTGTCAGAATCCAGGCATCACCCTAATGTGTCTCCCTCATTCCCTGCATCTACTCAGCTGCTGCATCCGCCAATTCTAACTCTGAAGCCTTCCCCTGATCCAGTCCCACTCACATCATCTTTCTCTTGGACCTCCTTTCTCACTGGTGTCCTGCCTCCAAACTCAGCCCCTACCCGGGTGAGCTTTCCAAAATGCTTACCATCATGTCACTCCCCTGCTTTAATCCTCTATGGCTCCCTATGTTGTCAACATATTATGATCCCCTTGGCCTGGCTTTCTAAATTCTTCTCTAATTCTTCAGCCTGACTCTGTGCTATTCACGCTTGGGTGGCTTGGGGCCCTCTGAGCCTGCCTGTCCAAGAGTCACAGTCCCTTTTCATCAGATTCTTGATAATACCTGCACCAGCCCCAACTCCCAAGCCCTTAGCCATCATTTGCTCTTCCCCTTGGCGATGAGGGATGGAAGAGCACTCCTACACGGGCGAGTCTTCCTCCCCAGGAGAGCTCCGCCTGTTTGGAGCCTTCTTCACACCCACCCAGAATTCCGTCCCTGTCTCCCCTCCCACCCCTGACACACACAGCACACCTGCTCTCTCTGTCCCAGGAAGTCATGGCTTCTGTTTCCCTCTTCCTTGAGCACAAGGAACCAATTTCCCAAGCCTTTGGCCCTCTCCCCACAGGCATCAAACTAGACTTCAAGAGCATCAAGGCTGTGGGCCCCTCCCTGGACCTCCTTCGGCAGCTGACAGAGGAAGGGAAAGTTCGAAGGCCTGTGTGGATCAATGCCGACATCCAGAGGGGTCCCAATGTGGGCATCTCAATAGAGATCAATGCCACACAGTGAGTGTTTGCCTCTCTGCTCCAGCTTGTCCAGTCTGTTTCCTTCAACATCTGGTACAGCAGGTGCTCAGGGGACCTTTGCTGAGTTTGCCTCCAGCCACACCATGTCATCTGACCTCTGAGCCTTCACACATGCTGTTCCCTCTGCCTTGAATGCTCTTCCACCATTTACCAGTCAACCAGCCATTACCTGCCCCAGAAACTCCCCTGACGTCCAAGGCTGCTGAGGACCCTCCCTTACACTTTCTCCTAACAGTCCTGATTTCACTGCGCTCTCGCTGTCAGATTATGGATTTGTGCCCTACTAGAATGTTTATTCGGAGAAGGCAATGGCACCCCACTCCAGTACTCTTGCCTGGAAAATGAACAGAGGGGCCTGGTGGGCTGCAGTCCATGGGGTTGCTAAGAGTCGGGCACAACTGAGTGACTTCACTTTCACTTATCACTTTCATGCATTAGAGAAGGAAATGGCAACCCACTGCAGTGTTCTTGCCTGGAGAATCCCAGGGACGGGGGAGCCTGGCGGGCTGCCGTCTATAGCGTCATACAGAGTCGGACACGACTGAAGCAACTTAGCAGCAGCAGCAACAGAGTGCTTATTCCTGGACAGCAAACAGTGACCAGGGCAACCCTTGGCCTGCTAGAAAAGTCTATAAAGCACTAACTCCTTCCCCAGCCTCCCTTGCCCACCCCACAANGCTGCCGTCTATAGCGTCACACAGAGTCGGACACGACTGAAGCAACTTAGCAGCAGCAGCAACAGAGTGCTTATTCCTGGACAGCAAACAGTGACCAGGGCAACCCTTGGCCTGCTAGAAAAGTCTATAAAGCACTAACTCCTTCCCCAGCCTCCCTTGCCCACCCCACAAACAACCCCCAGGTCCCAGCACTGCCAACAACAGCACTAGGTAGCACCAGCTGTATGGTGCGCTCAAGTTTACAGAGGGCCGCATAAAAGGAGAGAATATATCTGAGTTCATCTTCCCACAGAAATGCTAGGTTAGGAGCGTTTTTTCTTACCATTTTGCAGATAAGAAAGCTGACAATAATTGAGGCTCCGTCTGTCGAGTGTTTATTATCTGCACACACACTGGTTTAAGTAGTCTCATTGTAGAGTGCCATTTAACTCTTAGAATGAGAATGAGGTAGGTACTATTATTTTCATTTTGGCAATACAGCATATCCTACCGAGGTTAAATGACCTGCCTAAGTCTAATAATTGGCAGAGCAAACATACAAAGCCAGGTCCTTCTGACTCTAACCTCCAGCTCTTTACAGTCCGTCTCCATTAATCCATCCACCCATCCATCCATCAAACCATCTTTCCAACCAGTCAGCTAACAATCCATCCATCCAATATTTATCAAGTCTCAAACTGTGGTGCATTTGGTAAGCAGCAGTTTGAAACTGTAGTCAGTGGCCCAAGATAAAAAAAAAAAAAATGGTTGATCTTCTTGTAGTGAGGTTACTCAATAATCTGGGGAAGGGGAGAGAGTAACATTATTTGCCTATTAACATTTGTAAGAGTTCAAAATCTGAATGAAAATTTTGAATAATATCTGAAAGTTCAGAGACTCTCACAGCTGCTAGAGCCCAGATCCCACACCCAGAGCTTTGAACTGCATGTCCACATCCACGTGAGGACGTTTGAGAAGTCCCGTCCTGCCTGAAGGGATGCCATTTTTAAGAATCAAAGAGGTTGGGTGAACTGCCCAAGGTCATAAAGTCAGGACTGAAATGAAGGCCTCCCCAGCTCCAAAGTCCATGCTCTATCATGGGACTTTGAGCAACTCTGAAGCCACCCTGTTCTTTAGGACTGTGCTCTAATGTCTAGATGCCATAGACCCTGCCTCTTCCAAGCACTCTGATGGGAACCCAGGAGATGAGGGAGGGGCTCTAAAAGACCAGCATGTCTGATTCTCTGCAGGTTCCTGGCCTTGGTCCAGGAGAAGTACCCTGAGGCAACCCTGTCTCCAGGCTGGACCACCTTCTACCTGCCCCTTTTCCCAAACGTGACGTACACACGGGCCATGGTGGAGAAGATGCAGGAGCTGGTGGGAGCACTGCCCCAGAAGGTGACCTTCCCTGTGCTGGCTGTCNAACATTATTTGCCTATTAACATTTGTAAGAGTTCAAAATCTGAATGAAAATTTTGAATAATATCTGAAAGTTCAGAGACTCTCACAGCTGCTAGAGCCCAGATCCCACACCCAGAGCTTTGAACTGCATGTCCACATCCACGTGAGGACGTTTGAGAAGTCCCGTCCTGCCTGAAGGGATGCCATTTTTAAGAATCAAAGAGGTTGGGTGAACTGCCCAAGGTCATAAAGTCAGGACTGAAATGAAGGCCTCCCCAGCTCCAAAGTCCATGCTCTATCATGGGACTTTGAGCAACTCTGAAGCCACCCTGTTCTTTAGGACTGTGCTCTAATGTCTAGATGCCATAGACCCTGCCTCTTCCAAGCACTCTGATGGGAACCCAGGAGATGAGGGAGGGGCTCTAAAAGACCAGCATGTCTGATTCTCTGCAGGTTCCTGGCCTTGGTCCAGGAGAAGTACCCTGAGGCAACCCTGTCTCCAGGCTGGACCACCTTCTACCTGCCCCTTTTCCCAAACGTGACGTACACACGGGCCATGGTGGAGAAGATGCAGGAGCTGGTGGGAGCACTGCCCCAGAAGGTGACCTTCCCTGTGCTGGCTGTCATGGCGAGGGCCGCCTGGCCCCACTTCAGCTGGCTGCTGGCCCAGTCTGACAGGTGAGAACTCCCAGGCCCCTGCCACAGTCCCGACTCCCTCCAAACCTACTCCCAGTCCTGATGCCCCAACAAGATCCCAGATGCTGATGGTTAGAAGGGTCTTCATGATCATCTGGCCCAACCTCTGCTGGTGCTCACATCCTCTGCAATATCCCTGCTTTCTGCTTGTGCACTTCTGAGACAGGCAGGTCACTATACCTGAGGCAGCCTGTCCATTGGAAAGTGTTGCTTGATTGTTATTACTATCTGTTTGTTTATTTTGGACCACACTGCACAGCATGCGCGATCTTAGTTCTCCAACCAGAGATAAACAGGCATCCCCTGCAATGGAAGCAGTCTTACCCACTGGACCACCAGGGAAACTCCAATAAGAGTTTATATTGAGACTCAATTTGCCTCCCGCAGCCTCCTCCCCAGGGAACCACCTGTTCCCTGAGGGTGTACAAACTGCACCTAGAGACTCTGCCCCTAAGAGCCCTGTGGGATTGAGGAAGCCCGCCCTCCCCCCGGCTCTGTACTGCCCCCAGCTGCCCAGCCCCACCTTCCTCAGACTTTCCCCACTGGGCCCACTCCCTTTCCTCTTCTTGCCTGGCCTCTAATCCACCCCCACCACTCGCAGCTCCATGCCCATTTCTTCTCTTTGTCTCTTTCCTGAGAGAGGACCCACAGATAGACACTCCAAGTGAAGAGGCAGGCCAGTCCATCTCTCCTCCTCCTCAGCCTCTGCTCTCAGTTACCCAAGGCCTCTGCAGCTTCTTCTGCCCCCAGGAAGGGGGTAGTGCCCAACTCCGCCCCCACCCCCAACTCTGGTTAACTTCTGAGCATGGGAGACAGGCTGAGGGCTGCTGGGCACAGACAGGCCCTAAGCTGACTCTCTGGACCCCAGGTACACCCTCACGATGTGGCAGTCGGCCTCGGACCCCGTGTCAGTGGACGACCTCCTCTACATCCGGGACAACACTGCCACCCACCAAGTCTACTATGACATCTTTGAGCCTCTCTTGTCGCAGTTCAAGCAACTCGCCAGTAGGGAGGGGTCCGTGGAGGGTGGGAAAGGGTGTATGTGTATGCGTGCTCAGTTGTGTCTGACTCTGTGATCCCATGAACTGTCGACCACCAGGCTCCTCTGGCCATGGGATTTTCCAGGCAAGAGTACTGGAGTGGGTTGCCATTTCCTCCTCCAGGAGGAAGAAAAGGTGGTGAAGTGGATTCTGCCCACCAAAGCACTGAGCTATGTGGGGCGGAGCACTGAAAAGGGAAAATCCTACATGGGATAAGAGGAAGGGATCATTTGAAGCATACATTGTATGCCAGACCCTGCGATGGAATGCTAAGCTCCATAGATCTGTGAAGCACGGATTCTATTTTACAAAAAGAAAAACTGAGGTTCAGAATAGTTATATAATTTATACAAAGTTGTTCAGCTTAAACGTGGCACAGCTCCTACTGGAAACAGCAAATTCCAAATCCCAGATGCTTCCCCTTGCAGTACAGTTCCTCTGGTGGTCGCTCCAGCATTTCAGAGAACGGCTCCTCCACTGTACCTGCTAATCAAGGATGCTTGTTCCTTTGTCCAAAGGCCCTGTTCCCTTGACTCCAAACATAGGAGAGCCTGCAATCAGGCCATCTCAAGGGAACCCATCAGACCCAACATTCCTGCTCTGGGAGCCATCTAGGTGAGGGGGAGGAATATCAGCTTTGGGGCCCGACTGACCTGGCTCCATCAGGCTCCAATCCCAGCAACCCTGCCCACTGGCTCTAGNGGTCTGAAGCCTGTCCCCACAGAGTGGAAGGCCTTACCTGGTTGCTAGGATCCCAGGGGACAGAGAGGGGCATCTCCGCCTGCTTACAGGACACGATGTACTTCCTGGGAGAGAGGGAAGATGACAACCTTGGTCCCTCTGGGGCCCACCTCTTCTCAGCAGGCTGACCTGACAGTGCCAGGCCCTGTGCTCAGCCCAGCAGGGTGGGAGGCACCCCTATCTGGCGAGGGAGACTGGGTGGGCACACAGAAGACAGCAGCCGAGGACACGCACACTCAGAGGTGGGGACTCGCAGGGAAAGGTGTAGACCCGTAACCCTCGCCCTAGTGACCTCACCCTTGTACCTCAGTGTCCTCATCTGTAAAATGGGATCAGTAGTCACACCTGCCCCCTCATGGGGTCATCAGAACAGTACTGAGCGTATGGTAGTCAGTCAGTCAGTTCAGTCACTCAGTCGTGTCGGACTCTGCGACCCCATGAATCGCAGCACACCAGAACTTCCTGTACATCACCAACTCCCGAAGTTCACCCAAATGCACGTCCATCGAGTCGGTGATGCCATCCAGCCATCTCATCCTCTGTCCTCCCCTTCCTGCGCGGGTGCAGGAGGGCCGAGAGGAACCACTCCACGTTCAAGGTCAGGAGTAGCAGTGGTGAGGAGATACCCCTCACCCAAGGTAAGGAGCAGTGGCTGCACTTTGCTGGAGCAGCCGTGAAGAGATACCCCACGTCCAAGGTAAGAGAAGCCCAAATAAGATGGTAGGTGTTGCAAGAGGCATCAGAGGGCAGAAACACAAACTAGAAAACTAGTCAATCTAATCACACGGACCACAGCCTTGTGTAACTCAGTGAAACTAAGCCATGCGTGTGGGGCCACCCAAGACGGGCAGGTCATGGTAGAGAGGTCTGACAGAAAGTGGTCCACTGGAGAAGGGAATGGCAAACCACTTCAGTGTTCTTGCCTTGAGAACCCCATGAACAGCATGAAAGGGCGTGTGATAAACCCTCTGTAAATGCACATTTTTCTTATTAATATCAAATGGTGAACCGTGGTGTGTTTACAACACTTTCAAGCTTGTAAAGTGCTTTGACAGTGGTCATTCACACCTGGATTTGCATCTAATAGCATTGCTCATCTCCTCTCAGAGCCTTTGTTTCTTTATCTGCAAAAGGGACATCAGAATCAACGGGACTCAAGATGTAAAATTGGCCACACCAGCCCGGGTTCAAATTCTCATTCTGCCAATCATTCCTATCTGTGTGCCCGTGGACACAAAATCCCTCTGTCCTCAGCGTCCTAACCTGTACAAGGGGCTGGTAAGACCACTGTGTCAAGAGGCCAAGACTAGAGACCGCCTGGATGTAAACGCCCAGCCCAGGGGCAACACCAAAGACAGATGAGTTCCCAGAGGCAGGGAGCAGACAGGGAGTTGAGACAGAACTGAAGCTGTGTCCCTTCCCACCACCTGCCCTCCACTTGCCTGTCTTGGTGGATCTTCTTCCTGGCACAACCAGCTCGCCCAGCCCCCATTACCGCCTGCCCTCCTTCCCCAAAGGGCCCAAGGAAACCCTCCCTGCAGTCCTAAAGCAGACTTCAGGTCGCATGGGGCAGCCTGGACAGCTCAGTGCCTGGTCACTGAGGTCCAGCCCCAGCTTTCCCTCACACCCGTGAGTGACTTTGGGAAAACCACCCGCCCTCACTAAACCTCCTTTCTCCTCCAAAGGGGCTTGCTATGGGCAGGCGCACTTATGAAAAGTTTCCCATGCAAGACTCCCACCAGCCTCATGACAGCCCTCTGTGCATGGCACTAGCACTGCCCCCTTTTATTTTATTTTGGCAGTGCCGTGCAGCTTGTGGGATTTCAGTTCCTAACCAGGGACTGAACCTGGGTCATGGCAGTACTTTGGCCACCTGGTGGGTGGAGCGTACTCATCTGAGAAGATCCTGATGCTGGGAACGACTGAAGGCAAAAGGAAAAGGGGACGACAGAGGATGAGATGGTGAGTTAGCATCACCGACTCAATGGGCATGAATTGAGGAAACTCAGGGATGTAGTGAAGGATGAAGGAGCCTGACATGATGCAGTTTATGGGGTCCCAAAGAGTCAGACGGGCTTCCCTTGTGGCTCACAGGGTAAAGCGTCTGCCTGCAATGTGGAGACCTGGGTTCGATCCCTGGGTTTGGAAGATCCCCTGCAGGAGGATATGGCAACCCATTCCAGTACTCTTGCCTGGAAATTCCCATGGATGGAGGAGTCTGGTAGGCTACAGTCCATGGGGTCGCAAAGAATCAGACAAGACTGAATGACTTCACTTTCTTTTCTTTCTTTCTAAAGAGTCAGACACGACTTATCAACTCAACAACAACAACAATTAGATGTCGTTTTTTCACGCAATCAGTTTTTGTTTTGATTTAACTGTCTCAAAAATGAATATTTTATCTGATCATGTAACTGAGCAGGACTCTATGGGGCCTTCCCGGGATAGAACCACCTCCTCCTTTTCTCTTGTTTTCTACCTGTCTCTTGTTTATAGGAAAACTTTAGCCTCCTAGGCCTTCTTCAAGTTCCAAAGAATAAATTTAATCAGAGAAAATGCAGAAGCAAAGGAAAACAATCAAACAAGACAAAATAATAAGTTTAGCCATTTAACAAAGTCATGGACCTTTTGTTCCTCCTCAAGGGCTATAGATAATATCCTGACCCATGTCCTTTTAGCTGTTTTGCAGAGAGTGGAAGCTCCACCAGGTAGAAGATGTTAACTGTGTGCTGCCCATAAGCGTGTAGACCCTAGTCCACTTGGAACCAGAAGATTGATGATGTTGACCCCCAACTACCTCACCATCAGCCTATCAGAGGAATGTCTACCAGCTGATCACACACCCCCAACCTCCCTCCCTCCCTCTCTCACCCCGTCTTTAAAATCTTTTCTCTAAAGCCATTGGGGAGTTTGGGTCTTTTAAGCACTAACTGCCTAAAGTCCTTGCTTGGTGCCGGATAATAGATGCTGCACTTTCCTTCATCGCAACCCAGTGTCAGGAGATTGGCTTGACTGCACACAAGGGGGCGAGCGGACCCAAGTTTGATTCAATAGTGATCATTTTTAAAATTCAATCACAGACCTTCCATCTGGGATCAATTTCCTTCTGCCTGAAGAATACCCTTCATAAATTCCTCAATAAGAATTTATTAGTGATGGGGTTTCCTGTGGTTGAGAGTCTGCCTGCCAATACAGGGGACTTGGGTTCAATCCTTGGTCCAGGAATATCCTGCACACTGTGGAGCAACAAAACCTCTGCACATCAACTACTGAGCCTGCACTCTAGAGCCTGGGAAGCGCAACCGCTGAGCTCCGGAGCTGCAACTCCTGAAGCCCCTGGAGCCCCTGCTCAGTGACAGAAGAGCAGCCTGTGCACTGCAGCAGAGAGTAGCCCCCACTCGCTGCAGCTAGAGAAATCCTAGTGCAGCAACAAAGACCCAGCACAGCCAAAAACAAAACAAACAAATAAAATTTTTAGAAAACAATTTATTAGTGATACTCAGCTCTTGTTTACAAAAAAATATCTTATCCTCATTCTTGAAACTATTGTCACTGCATGCAGGATTCCAGGGGGTCTGTTACTCTGTTTTAGCACATCAAAGGGAATCTCCCACGGCCTCTGGCTCCCATTGACATATCTGCTTCATTATGCCACTGGAATCATTTCCCAGTCTCATCTCCTACCATTTCCTCCTACACAGTTTCTGCGTTAGCAACGCAGTGGTTTCCCCAAACTCACAGTAACGTTTCTTACCTTTATGCCTTTTCTCAGGCTGTTCCTTCTATCCAGAGTGCTTTTTTTCCTCCCTTTCATCCCCATTTCCTCTGCATGACTCCTACTTATCTGTCAAAACCCAGTGGTACCTTCTCCAGGAAGTCCTCCTTGAGCCCCTCCCCACAGCTCAGTAGGACTTTCTCTCTGCTCTTGCAGCATAGACCAGAACTTATTACCGTGTGCTATAAATCCCTGGAAACCTGATGGTTTCCCTCTCTGCACTGAGAATGCTTTAAGAACAGAGACCATGACTTACTCATTTTGCACACCAGGTACCCGAGGCCTGGTACTTTACCATACATAGAGCCAAATATACTTGGCAAGTATTTCAGTAAGTATTTCCTGAAGAAATGTTTTATTCTCCCTTTGGCCTCCCAAACCTCACTCTTGCCCTGTTCTTTAACACTTAATCTGTTCTCTGCCACCTCCTCTCCATGGAGGCTCTGCCTCTGAGGCCGTGGCTGAGCTGAAGTCTTGTCCTCCATCTTCATTCTCTGCCTTCCCTAGAGCATCTGCTTTATGATGCTCAAACTTAGGAATTCTCCTTCCTTGATCTCTGGAGCACTTCACTCTGCTTGTTCTCTTCCTGCCCCAGATTTTTTTTCTCTTGTGTTGTTTTCCGTGTCCCCATTCCCTAACTCCCCTCCCCCCCCCAAAAAAAAAACTCTTTACATCTGCGTCCCCTGGGATTCTGGGCTTGGGTCCCTCCTCTCTCACTTGGGATCTTGTCCATAATCCTTGCTTCAATTATGGTATCCCTGCACATGGCTCCTGAATAAGTCAGAGTCCAAGGTGGAAAGGAAGAAACCATACTAAGTATTTCTTCCCAACCCAGGGATTGACCCGGGTCTCCTGCACTGCAAACAGATTTTTTACCATCTAAGCCAGCAGGGAAGCCTCATTTAAAACAGAAGAAACAGGGACTTCCCTGGCAGTCCAGTGGTTAAGACGTTTCCATTGCAGGGGACACAGGTTCGATTCCTGGTCAGAAGCGAGTATCCCATGCCTTGCAGCCACAAAAAAAAAAAAAAAAAAAAGGAAAATAGTTTCATGATGATAGTGAGGAGCCAAATGGGAAAATACACTGTCTCTCGCAGCCTCTTACTCCAGCCAGTGCTTCCTTTGGCTGACGCAGCTGGAAGGCAGAGACAAGGGTCAGCGTGTAACTCAGTGCAGGACCAGGGAGAGCCAGGAGTAGATCTGCAGACACCCTGGGCTGAGACTAACATAGCCCCATCCCTGGGCTTCTGGCCCAGCTTGTTCACCATCTCACATCCCACCTGTAACTCAGCACGTCTTACTTGAAACTCCTTCCCACAAAACACGTTCCTCCTCCCAGCTTTCTTATTTCTATCAGTGGTCCCTGATTCTCCAAGAGACAGGCTGAAACCTTCCAGCAAAGCCTCTGACTCCTCCCTCCCTCTCCTCCTTCCTGCATGTGGTGTCATTTTCCAGGTGCAAAAGATTCTTTGATGAAAATATGCGCAGATCCTCCCCTTTCCTCACACCCAATTCAGATCTCCTCTTTCGCTTGTTTTGTGTGTGTGTGTGTGTGTGTGTGTGTGTGTGTGTGTGTGGCATGCGGGCTTTCTCTAGTTGTGGCACACAGGTGTACTTGCCCCACAGCACGCGGGAGTTTAGTACCCAGACCAGGGATCAAACCTCTGTCCCCTGCACTGGGAGGTGGATTCGCAACCACTGGACCACCAGGGAAGTCCCTTCTGGCTTCTAACAAGAGCTTCTTCGCTGGGTTCCCTACTTCTGTTAACCTTTTCCTGATTCATGCTACACCACAGCCTGCCCATCGCCAGTGAGTCAAAGATGACTTTTTCCACCCTGCAGCCTTACTGCCCCACCACAGGCTCACTCAAACCTCAGGACTTAACAGCCTTCTCCCAGTTCCCCTAGGATGTCCTGCACTCTCTCCTTCTGAGCCTTGGGTCATCCTGCCGGTTATCTGCAATGGCACTTGCTCTTTGCCTCTCCCCCACCGGAAACCCCACCCAACCAGGCAGCTCCACACTGACCTAAATCTTAGGGAATGAAGTTTTAATAGCAGATTCCAAAAGCCTTAAAAATGTGCCATTCTTCATGTACACCTGAGACGGAAAATTTTAATTAATAAAATTAAAAAATAAAATTAAAAAAAAGTGCAATTCTACATCTGAGAATCAGGCCTAGAACATCATCAGGAATATGGCCAGAGAAGCTCACTGAGCATTTGCTTATTAATAAAAGACTGTAAACAATCCAGGTATCCAACATGGAAGGTAATGGTTCCATAAACTAGGGAAACAGCCATTGAATGAGATTTTATGCATCTATTAAAAAAGAAAATTGCAATCATATGAGGAAACGCTCATATTGTATATGCGAGGGAAAAGCAGATTACAAACTCATTATAAATTATATACATACATGAACAGCAACACATCACCTGTATCAAGCATTTGATAGGTACCAGGTACTGTCCAGAGTGATTTACATGCGTTTATTCATTTAACCCTCAGGACAGCCCTACAAGATAATAAGTGAGGAAGCTGAGGGACCGGAAGGTGAAGTGGCTGCCCCAGGCCACACAGCTAGTGAGTGTCAGGGCTGGGGGGGAGGACAGGCAGCCCAGAGCTTATGCATTTGGGCATGCTGTCCCCCACCAGCAGTGGAAACCCAACCACTTTTTTTAAAACAGGCAAATATAAATATTCCACAGGCCAGATTATACTACTTTAAAACCTAACAAATACAATAAATGTTGGGATGTGGTACAGAGCAATATCACAAGACAATTCTTTTTGAAGGTTGTTTTTTATGTATGTATAGAAAAAATGCAGAACAATAAACATCACAACTTTAATAACAACTTTCTCAGAAGGACATTATTTTTTTCTTTTCTTTTTTACTGCCTTTGATTTTTCTTCAAAATCTGCAATATGTATGTATTACTAGTTTCCTGGTTTGGGGTTTTAAAGACAGTGTGTGATCCAATTGGGGCAGCAGCTGTGCCGTATCGGTGCCTCTGTCCTCGACATCTAACACGGCAAATGGCACAGAGCAGGTGCTGGGTAAACAAGAAATGGGTGTCCTGCAGTTACAGACCCTGCCTCCTGCACAGTCACTCTGGAAAGGGATTGCAGGATAATGTGAGTCCACGAAGCTCAAGGATGTGAAACAACAGCAGGCAATTTTCACAGAAAAGAGGCTACAAAGTATAGGAAATCATTTCAATGCTGCATCCTTAGGACTCGGTATCCACTTTTCTCTTCGAAACTAAGTATTTTGAGTGGTTTATCATAAATGTACAATGATAGTTGTGAACATCAGTTGATTTGGAGGGGGAGGGAGCAGGAGCTTGAGAACTGAGTGTGTTGGTTGCCTTGCTGCTTAAAGATCAGCTGGAGAAGGGATAGGCTACCCACTCCAATATTCTTGGATCTCCTTGGTAGCTCAGCTGGTAAAGAATCCACCTGAAATATGGGAGACCTGGGTTCGAGCCCTGGGTTGGGAGGATCCCCTGGAGAAAGGAATCTGTACCAGTATTCTGGCCTGGAAAATTCCATGGACTATAAAGTCCATGGAGTCGCAAAGAGTCAGACAGGACTGAGCGACTTTCACTTCATACTTTCTTAAATAAAATGGCCACAGTGCTTGCCCTTGAACAGGTCTCAGTAATCAACAGTCTTAAGGGAAGTAAGGGAGTGTAGGAACAAAGCAAAAGCCCTCAAGAAACAGTAGTTCAGATAAAACAGAGTCCTAGTTCTTCCTCAAGGGCTATGTGTAAACAATCTGACAGGGAGTTCTGCCAGAACTAAAAGGCTTCCACCCAGGGGGAGGATGGGATGTTGACCTTTCCTGATCTTCAAGATTTGAATCAACTAAAACTTGGACTCCATCATCATTTGCCTCAGCTCTATGGGGAATTCTCCTCTGCTCAAGCTCCTCCATAAACATACGTGTACCCTTACTTACAACTTCTTCTGTTTTGCTGTTCCTGGAGATGCTGCTTTGGGAAAGTAATAAATCCTTCTCGGGGTCTTTGGCTTGGTTCCGCCTTTTGACTTGGCACCGAAAAGACGGTGAACCCTGTTTTCAGGTAAGGGGCTGGGCAATTGAAGTAACCCAGGAAAGAGAAGCTGGGGCTTGGTGGACCTGTGGTTGTTCTGAGTGGAATGGCCTGGGAGGTCACGTGGCTCTGTGGCAAGGAATGGGGGGGTAAGAGGTGGAGAGGCGGGCCCCCTCAGCCATTCCTCAGTAGCAGCTTCCAGAATCATTCTCCCAAATGCGAAGCTGAGCTTATCCCTCTCCTGCTTATCCCACAGACAAAGGCTCCCTACGCCCTCCTGGTTGCAGTCAAGCTCTTCATCAGGGTGATCGGCTCTGCTCACCTCCCCAGCCTTCTCCCCGGAGCACCTCTCTCTCCCACCTGGCAGGGTCCAGCCCCGCTGCACTGCTGCCCTCCTGGGCAAGCCCTTCTCCCACATGCCCTGCCCCCTCGACACACGCTGCCCCTCACCTAGAACAACTTTTCCTAGCCCTGGTCCCACACGGCTCTCCAAGTCCTCCACGTCGCCCCTGAAAGTCACACGGCCCGCCAAGAGGCTGGGCTTCCAGTTCCCCTGTGTTCATCAGGGATCCATCAGGTCCCCCCTTGGAGGCCATGCTATTAGCCCGTCTTACAGGCTGCAACCCCACTCCCGTGGCATCAGCTCTAGAACAGCAGTGCCACCTAAGAGATGCTAGAGCCCCTGACAACCCCCGTGTTCTCCTCTCCTACCATGCCCTGGGGGGCTGATGGGTCCCCAGAGCTAGCATGGTACTGGGCACAGAGTGGGGCTCAGATCAGTTTTCTGTCTCATAAGGAGTGTCATGGGCAATGGGTCCTTTGTGGCCTGAAGACCAACCCAGAAGTCTGAGCCAAAAGCCAGAGCTGAATAAAGACCCTCTTCCTCAAAGACAGCCTGCAACGGCCACATTGCTGAGAGAGGCTGCTATGCTGAGTGCCTCAGAACCTGTCAGCATCCTTCCCAAGGGTGGACAACACACAGCCTGCTGGGTGGAAAGACCCAGGCTTATACCTCAGCTCTGCTGCTGACCAACTCCCACTCTCTTGTCTGAGATGCAGGAGTGATACTTCCCCAACAAGAGTGTCACAAAGACTAAATAAGCACACAATTCTAAAGCCGGTGCCAAGCCAGGGCCCTGTGGGATACCTGGGCACTGAGGTCTCTTTGTCTGTCATTTCTTATAGGTCAAACTCCAGGCTCCACGACCTCTTGGTTCCAACTGGCAGAACAGTTGCTAATCAAGGGAGGAACAGCAACATAACTCCCTGAGGCAAGATTAGAGGGACTATAGAGGCTCATCAAGATAAGAGACTAGATCACCTGAGACCCTGCGAGCGCCCTAATCTTACAGCAACCCCACGCTTTAGAAACTGCAGAAGAAGGGATGAAGACTGCCCCTGCCCTGACCCTTATCACACACTCCTGCCTGCCTAGGTAGCCTCTCCCTGGCCACCAGGGAGGGGAGCACACTTCTTGAGCAGCTTGCCCGCTGTGTTCCTCCTTTGCCTGGCGAATAAAGCCACTTTTTCCTTCTCCTCCATAACTCTGTCTCCATATTTCTGTTCAAAATTGGTACACAGACAGCCAAGATCTTGGCAACAAAACAAGGGCTGTTTGTAAGTGGAAAGCCTAGTCCACTGTAAGAGCTAAGTTCTAGACTGTCTCCAACATCACCTTTACTCTTATAGTCAAGTCTGGCAGCCCCTCGCTGTCCTATGGGCCTCCATCTCCAGGCACAGATGACCACCCCTTTTTCCTCTAAGTGACCCTTCTGTTGGATCCCTGGGCCCTCCCCACCTCTTGTCATTCTATCCCACAACACCTAACCAATTTCTCTTCCCCTACCATCCCTAAAGTCTGTGGTCCCCCAAAGTCTGCCTCCACCCGCTTCTCTCTTTGCCTTGAGCAGGAAAAGATGCTCACAGCTTCGTGTTTGGTCCAGAGTCCCAGACTTCTACATCTATTCCTTCCTGGGCAGCTGCTCTTCAGGGACACCCAGAGCCCCCATGACCTGAGGACACCTGAACCAAACTCCCTCCTGACCTTCTCCTTACTTCCCAGATTCCCTGGATCTGCCCACCTGGACATCCTTCTAATCACTCTTACACACACACACTCAAGTAACCAAAGTCCCTGCTGGATTTCTCTGTACACTTCTGCACATGATAGCTGATGCTTGGACTGATTTAAACTCCAGGGTCTCTGAAATAGGGACATACTCTAACTGTTTTCCCACACCAGGAACCATGGGACACCCTCTGGGTCAGGCAGTGGACTCACAAGTGGCCTGCAACAGCCCAGGTCAGCATGCCAGTTCTATCAATTTCAATCCCAGGTAGATAATCTCTCTGAAAATGAAGTCTCTCAGTCGTGTCCAACTCTGCAACCCCACAGACTGTAGACTATCAGGCTCCTCTGTCCATGGGATTTTCCGGGCAAGAATACTGAAGTGGGTTGCCGTTGCCTTCTGCAGAGGATCTTCCTGACCCAGGGATTGAACCCATGTATCCTGCATTGAAGGCAGACTCTTTACCATCTGAGCCACCAGGGAAGTCCAAAGTAGGGCTCGTCCAGGATTTGAACCCAGGACCTCTCGCACCCAAAGCGAGAATCACACCCCTAAACCAACGAGCCACTAATCTACCTAGGATAGAAGGAAAATTCTTGTTCCTCTGGCAGATCTAATCTGTTCTTGTCATTCACCCTTGCCTGACCTTCCAGACTCCCTGGGACAGAGCAGAAAGAAGGAAGGCCTCCTTTTATGCAGGGGAAGAAAACCTCCAGATCTTCAGGAGAGCAAGGTCAAGCTGGGTCCAGATCCCTGGCCCCCCAGCTCTCAGGCTGGAGCAGACAGGCAGCCGGTTGCTGGTGGGGAGGGCAGTGGTGGCTCCATCTAACATCTGCTGCTGTCTCTTACTGTGCTCAAAGGTCATTTTGGAGGTGGCAGGATTTTCTGCTTGACCTGTTAAGATCCTGGAAGAGAGGGAGGAGGAGGAGGAGGGTGGGAGGTAGGCGGGGCCTCCAAAGCTGTCTTTTGGGACATTCCAGGCCTGCAGGAGTTGTTCTGCCAGGAGGAGATTTAAGCGCTGTCAAGGGCCCTTCCTCCCTCTGGATCCCAGCTCTCGGAGCCTCCGGAGGCTCTGCCCTTTGAGGGGATTCCCCTCAGAGGGTCATCATGGCCAACAGGACGGGGTGCTGGAGGTGGGCCGTTGTCGGTGGCGTCGGTGCGGTTCTGGTGCTCGCCATCGCGATGGTCGCGGTCTTCTCGCTGCAGAGACGCACCATCCTGCCAGGTAGGAGCCCCGAGCCGTGCCATCCCCCACCCTCTCCCCCGGTGAGGTTCTGCCCCATCCACAGCCCTATTGGCCTCTGCTCTCCGCCTCATTGTTGCTGCTGTTCAGTCACTAAGTCGTCTCTGACTCTTTGTGACCCCATGGACTGCAGCACACCAGGCTTCTCTGTCCTTTACTCTCTCCCAGAGCTTGGTAACAGTCATGTCCTTTGAGTCTATGATTCTATCCAACCATCTCATTCTCTGTCGTCCCCTTCTCCTGCCTTCCATCTTTCCCCTCATCAGAGTCTTTTTCAGGGAGTCCCTCTTCTCATCAGGTGCCCAAAGAAAGTATAGGCATTTCAGCTTCAGCATCAGTCCTTCCAATGAGAGCTCAGAGTTGGTTTCCTTTTGAATTGACTACCAAGACTTATCCTCCACTCACAGCTCTTCTTGCCCACCAAGATTGGATCTCCAAATAACAGTCTCATGAGCTTTGCTTCCCTTTCTCCTTACCAGGCTTCAGCTATCCTTCCATGCTCCTGGGTGAACACTCCTTATTGGAGGGTCATGCAGGCATCACACTCAGCAGACTGGGCTGAACTTACCCTCACAGCCCTGCACCCTCCTCTCCTGCCGAAGGGCAGGCCCCCACCTGGGGGCCTGGGAGCAGCCTCCCCTCCTGCTGCCTCGTGCCTGTATCTTCAGTCCTGTGCCTCTGCTTCCTCCTTGCCATCCTCTCTCTCCACTCCCTGCTCACCCTAACCTCTCAGCTCCCCCGCTCCTGCTGGACCGCTACCTCAGCCTGCCCCTTCCCACACAGTCTCTGCCACCAGCCTGCTCTCACCAATCCATGCTCGCCCTGCCACTAAGGAGCACTTTCTAAACACAAACTTGTTTGCTATCTCCAGCACATACCCCATTTTTTTTTGTTTGTTTTTGTTTTGGGGCTGGCACCCAGGGTCCTTTACAACCAGATCACAGCCCTCTTTTCCAATCTTGTCCTATCTCATTTCTCTGTATCTGTACCAAATCAATGGCCATTCTTTTAAGCAACCACATTTCCTATGGCCAACCCTTTTTCTTATACTTTCCTCTCTGTCTGGAATAACCTAGTCCCCTCTTTTGGTTAAATTTACACACCCATCCTTCTAGGTCTCCCTTAAATGTTCCCTTATCAATGAACTTTCCAATGTCCCCAGGCTGGTCCAGAGCATCCTTGTGCTCAGGACCCCACATATTTCTCTCTCACAGCACTGATGACTCTGGGGTCCACTGTCCATGCTAGATGGCAGGCTGGACAAAGCCCTGGGGCCCAGAGAGGGTTAGTAGGATGTACAGACAAGATTCCTGGGCTTGGGCAAGAACTGATGCTAACAGCATCCTTGGCCTTGATTCCAGGCTGTGAACAGGATGGGACCTGCCGCTCTGATGCAGACATGCTGGACTACCTGCTAAGCTTGGGTCAGATCAGCCAAAAGGATGGCCTGCTGGTCACCTGGTATCACGGTGCCAACAGCAAGAAGCAGATGAAGGCTGCCCTCAGCAGTAAGTCCAGTTGCCAGGATGGGGCAGGCTAGGGCAGAGTAGAGAAGATGGAGGGAGGGTGGAGGCAGGGCTAAGGCAGCTTTACCTGTGAGGTAGCATTAGGGTGGGTATGGCTGCATTCTTGCCATCATCCACTTGAGAAAGGAAGGGTTCACTGGTTACCTGACGGGCTCAGGTTGTTGGGAGATGTCTGGGTCCAAGGTCATATCTTGCTGTCATCTTCTCAAGGTGAAAGGAAGGGGCCCCAGATTTGTGCACTCTTCAGAAGTGAGTTTCAGACTCAGTGGCTCTGGTGTGGGACCTGAGAATTTGCATTGCTAGTAAGTTTCCTGGTGGCACTGATGTTGTGAGCCTGGGATTACACTCTGAGAACCACTGCTCTACCCCAAATCCTCAATTTTAGGGAAGTTAGATACTGAGTGGGAGCGGGTCTTGTCCACGGTCACACAGTAGGTCTGAAGCTGAAGAAGACCCAGGCTCAAGGCCTCCGGCTCTTACCTCCTGCAGAGCCACCACAGGGGGCCTGGGAGTAAGAGACAGGGAAAGGTTTGCTGAATGAATGAATGAGTCCTTAGAGAGCCTTCTTGGAGGAGGCAGGCTTGGTGGTCAGCAGAGCGGAGGGCTTCCGCAGGCTGGGTGGAGCCAATGTGCTACTGCTTCAGGATTCCGAGGCCAATGGTCAGACTTGGGTGAGAGGGGGGAGCTAGCGAACCCTGGCAAGAGGGAGAACTCATCTGGGAGATGAGGCCTGAGGGAAGGCAAAGAGGCTCTGCCAGCCCCAGGCTCATCTCAGGTAAGCCCTCGGGCAGCAGATAAAGGATCAGGCCCCACCAAGTTGTGACCTTGGCCAAGAAGAAAGCCAAGGGCCCCAAATAGGTGGTGCCCGATAACCAGAGTAACCAGTCAGTATAGCCACAGGGGTGGGAAGGACCTGAGGCCTTCCACAGGTCTGTGGGAGGAGGGTGGCTCCACAGTGGGGCAGGGATCCTGAGGGGAAGCAACGGTAGGCCACAGTGAGGCTGGTGAAGTCACACCGGACATCTATGTGGATGGGAGGGGCCAGAGCAAAGGCTTGGGAGGCAGACTGAAGTGGGCTCAAATTCTACATTTTACCAGTTACCAAAGGAGTGGTTTGGGACAAGTGACTTCACCCATCTGTAGTTCAAACCACTTCCTCTGCCATAAGTGGACTGGTAGGATGAATCCAGGGCACTTTTGGTCATGAAAGAGGTCAATATTAGTAATTATGCTGAAACAATAGGAATACCCCAGACTGAGTGATTTACTCCGTGTAGGTGATAATTGAAACACAGTGAATGCAACACAACGGATATTTTATTATTTACCTCTAGTAAGTGAGGGAAAGGGGGCACAGAGAAGCCAAGTAACCTGTCCAAGGTCACACCGCTTGCAAGTATTAAAGCGGGGACTGAAGCTGGCAGTCTTGGGTTCAGGCACGGGGAGCCACGGTGCTCCTCCTCCCGGATGAGATGTGTAGAGCTCATGGCGGGAAGGGAGGGAGGGTTTGGGAACTTCCTGGGGGCTCCCTGTGGAGAGCAGCACGCCTCACTTGTCTGCATTGTTCAGGACCAGGGCTCCTACTGTGGCTGCAGGCACATGAATCTTCCCTCATCTCTTCCTTCATACCACCCCCACCCCCCCTCCCCCTCCC
>SJYA01000401.1:381805-394816 GCA_006410615.1 Neotragus moschatus | reverse complement strand
CCCTCCCCACCTCCCAAACAAGATGGCTCCCAGATGCTGATCCAGGTGCTGATCACAAGGAGGGAGGTTAGGTCCATCCACCTTTAGTCCCCCTCACTGAGCATTTGCTGGGCCCCTGCTCTGCACCAGCTCAGAAGAGGTGTAGAAACGAGTGAGACACGGTCCTGAGTTCAGGGGCTACCAGCATCTCAAGGGAGGCTGCCGGTGCAAGTCAAGCAAGGCAGCAGCTTCAGAGACTCACCAGGACTGAGACCTGGGTTCCAGCCCTGGCTCCCTCTCAATGTACCGCCACCTTCCCCAGACCGGACCAGGCCCATTTTAGATGGGGAAGGAGACCTCTCAGCATCCATTCTCTTTCAGTTCAGTTGCTCAGTCGTGTCCGACTCTCTGCGACCCCATGAATCACAGCACCCCAGGCCTCCCTGTCCATCACCAACTAACGGAGTTCACTCAGACTCAACATCCATCGAGTCAGTGATGCCATACAGCCATCTCATCCTCTGTCATCCCCTTCTCCTGCCCCTAATCCCTCCCTACCCTCTTATCTGCCCAACTACCCAACTGGGGCCTGACTTCTCTGGGCCTTGCTGAGCCCCAAAACCCTCTGGATTCCTCTCTCAGCATTCCTGAGTAACCAAGTTAAGACAAGAAAATCATAGAAATAAAGGTTACCTTCATATAGCCCTTCACAGTTTACAACCTGTTTTTTTTGTTTTGTTTTGTTTTTAATTTTTATTTTTTTAATACAACATAATTTATGCCCACGTGCTGTAGTTAAAGCCCAGAGAGATCCCCATCTTGTCAGTGAGGACACCAAGGATTCCAGAGCACTGGGCTACAGATATAATATGAGGATGAAATGGGACAGTGCAAAGTGCCTGAAACAGTGCTGGGGACAGCCTGGCACTCAGCTTCCTCTCCCTTCTGGAAATCCAGACACCTAGGCTTCGGAGAAATTTACAAAAATTCTCTGCAACCCTATGCAAGCTCTTTTACTCTTCTGGACCTGGGCTGCTTAAACTTTTTTTCTCTTTTGGCTGCACTGTGAGGCCTGTGCGATCTTAGTTCCTCGACCAGGAACCAAATCTATGCCATCCGCACTGGGAGGACAGAGTCTTAGCCACTGGACCACCAGGGAAGTCCCTGATCTCAGCTTTTTCTATCATTCATTTATCCAGTCTTTTACCATCCAACAAACATTTCTGAAGCTCATTTTTTAGCCCTGCTACCATCTTGGCACTGGAAATCCAGGTGATGGGCACCATAGACCTGGAGTCTGCTCCTAGCCCTCAGGCTCAGGAAGGATGGTGCTATATGAGTAGTTTTATGGGGGCTGAGCGCTCAGAGGATAAGCTGTCAGCCTGACTTTGACTGAGTGTGTGGTTTAGGGATGGCCTCCTTGATATTTTAAGCCAACACCCACAAACAAGCTGGAGGTGGCCTAGTAACACTGTGGAGGGAAGAGTGTTGCCATGGCAACAGCCAGGTGTAGGAGCCCAGAGATGGGAGACAAGATATTTGAGCTTCGAGGCTCAAAGTGCAGTCTGTGGACCAGCAGTCTGGGCATCACTGGGGAGCTTGGTAGGTGTCTTGGGCCCCACCCCAGATCTCCTGAGCAGAACTTGCATTGGAACAGTTCCCGGGTGGTTTGTGTGCACACTGATGTTGGAGAAACAGGAGTGGATGGAAGCTAGATATTGAGGGAGAGAGGGACTCGAGGTGAGATGGCAAAGTTTGCCAGGCCTGGTCCTACAGGACCTCACAGACAATGAGCAGGCATTTGGATTGGATTCTCAGGACTAAAGCCAGAGCTGTTTTGAATTTTNTGCACACTGATGTTGGAGAAACAGGAGTGGATGGAAGCTAGATATTGAGGGAGAGAGGGACTCGAGGTGAGATGGCAAAGTTTGCCAGGCCTGGTCCTACAGGACCTCACAGACAATGAGCAGGCATTTGGATTGGATTCTCAGGACTAAAGCCAGAGCTGTTTTGAATTTTTAATAGAAGTAACACAATCAGGTATAGGTGAATGGACTTTGAGGGGAGCAGGGCTGCAAGTATAAAACAGAAGAGGCCCCTCTGATGCCAACTGTCTGTGATGGATCAGGCACTCATAGCGACTCCACCCAGGCTTTACTCCACTCTGTGGTCAGACAGCCTGGTCTGCTCTTGCCAGCCTGCTCTGCACTCAAAGTCCTTGACTCCCTCCTGGACTGAACTCTCCCAGTGGGTATTAAACAGCCACCTCAGGAGTTAACTGTGTGCATTTAAGAGACAACAATAGCAACCCTCATTGCCCTTAAGGGTTCCTCCCAGAGATGGACCAGCTTGTGTGCTTCTGGCAGGCATATGAGTCACAAGAATTTTCTAGATAGTAATTTGATAATATGGGCTTTAAAAACGATACAGCAGCCTTCCCTGGTGGTATAAAGAAGGCTGAAGGTAGAAGAATTTATGCTTTCAAACTGTGGTGCTGGAGAAGACTCTTGAGAGACCCTTGGACTGCAGGGAAATCAAACCAGACAATCCTAAAGGAAATCAACCCTGAATGTTCACTGGAAGGACTGAAGCTGAAGCTCCAATACTTTGGCCACCAGATGAGAGAGCCTGCTTATTGGAAAAGACCCTGATGCTGGGAAAGATTGAGTGCCAGGGGAGAAAGAGGCAACAGAGGATAAGATGGTTAGATGGCATCACTGACTCAATGGACATGAGTTTAAGCAAACTCTGGGAGACACTGAAGGAGAGGAAATCTTGGCAAGCTGCAGTCCATGGAGTCATAAAGATCCACACACGAGTCAGCGACTGAACAACGACAGTGGATGAAAATCCATTGGGTCTAGGGTTTAGGAAGGAAGATCCCACTGGCTTTGGAGCAACTAAGCCCATGTGCCACAATTACTAAGGCTGCGAGTTTTTGGACTCGCGAGTCGGGACTACTGAGGCTGCATGCTGGAACAACTGGAGCCAGTACGCCTGGAGCCTGTGCTCCGCAAGAGAAGCCGCTGCAGTGGGAACCCTGGGCAGAGCAATGAAGAGCAGCCCCTGCTTGCCAGAACTAGAGAAAGCCTGCTCCTAGCAACCAGAAATAATTAGTCAAAAACAGCCAAACGACCCTGCATGGCCCTGACTAAGGTTCCTCAAGTCAGGGTAGAAAATAACCAGAAAAATCAGAAAAAAATATTCATCCTTATGTTAGTAGCAAAAGTGTAGAGACTACTGAAATGTCTCAGGAAAGGTGGGGGAGTAGCTAACTGAATCAGAGTGACCACCCTCAATCAGGGCTTTTGCAGCTTTTTTTTTTTTTTTTAAGTGACACATAGAAAAGTACTGAGTGGTCTCAACTGTGTAAAAATTATAAAAACGAATGGAAATGTGGGAATGTGGGTTAATATTTCCCTTTCTGCTTTTCTATATTTTCCAAATGTTCTATAATAAATGACTAATACTTCGATGAGGAAAATAGATTTTAAAAAGGAACTGATCAAGTTTGTCCTATTCACAGGTGATGTCATGGTCCTGGAGGCGGACATCACAACAGAAGGGCTCGGCACAGTCAACGAGACAGGAGTCCCCATCATGGCGCACCCCCCAGCCATCTACAGTGACAACACCTTAGAGCAGTGGCTGGAGGCTGTGCTGGCCTCTTCCAGGAAGGGTAAGGACTTCTCTCAGCCCCTCCCCAGCTGCCAAGCCCTCCAGTACTCAGCCCACATGTGTAAGGGTTGCTCCACTAGGAGACAAGTCCAATCCTCTTAAGAGTTGCTCTTTGCCTCAGTTTTCCAGACCACTCCAGAGGCCTGGGCTCAGGGAAGATGGGAGAAATGAGGGATGTAAACGTNCCCTCCCCAGCTGCCAAGCCCTCCAGTACTCAGCCCACATGTGTAAGGGTTGCTCCACTAGGAGACAAGTCCAATCCTCTTAAGAGTTGCTCTTTGCCTCAGTTTTCCAGACCACTCCAGAGGCCTGGGCTCAGGGAAGATGGGAGAAATGAGGGATGTAAACGTGCAGGGTAAGCTGCAAAGGGCCAAACTTGAGCATTCGGGCCCCCTGAATCCATGGAACTGGATAGAACATGGGCAAAGCCAATTCCACCTTCCCCTCCCATGTCTCTTTGCCAGTTGCCAAAAGAATCCAGGTATCACCCTAACACCTCTCCCTCATCCCCTGCATCTACTCAGCTGCTGCATCTGCCAATTCTAACCCTGAACCCTACTCCCGATCCAGTCCAACTCACATCATCTTTCTCCTGGACCTCCGTCTTCACTGGCTTCCTGCCTCCAAACTCTACCAAGCACCTACCCGGGTGAGCTTTCCAAAATGCCAACTGTCATGTCACTTCCCTGCTTTAACCCTTCATGGCTCCTCATTGGCCTCAGGACAAATTATGATCTCCTTGGCCTGGCTTTCAACATCCTTCTCTAACTGGTAAAGAATCTGCCTAAAATGCAGGAAACCTGGGTTGAATCCTTGGGTGGGGAAGATATGGCAACCCACTCCAGTATTCTTGCCTAGGAAATCCCATGGACAGAGGAATCTGGGCTACCATCCATGGGGTTGCAAAGAGTCAGACACGACTGAGCAACTGACTCTTGCTAATTCCTCAGCCTCATCTCCTCTTTAGGCTTGTGTGGCTTTGGACCCTCTCCATCTGCTTGTCCAAGAGTCACAGTCCCTTTTCATCAGATTCTTGACAATACCTGCACCAGCCCCAAGTCCCAAGCCCTTAGCCATCATTTGCTCTTCTCCTTGGGGACGAGGGATGGAAAAACACTCCTACACGGGCGAGTCTTCCTCCCCAGGAGAGGTCCGCCCGTTTGGAGCCTTCTTCACACCCACCCAGAATTCCGTCCCTGTCTCCCCTCCCACCCCTGACACACACAGNTTACGGCTTCCCTGGTAGTTCAGCTGGTAAAGAATCTGCCTGCAGTGCAGGAGACCTGGGTTTGATCCCTGGGTTGGGAAGATCCCTCAGAGGTTGGCATGGCAACCCACTCCAGTATTCTTGCCTGGAGAATCCCCATGGACAGAGGAGCCTGGTGGGCTGTAGTCCATGGGGTCACACAGAGCTGGACCCGACTGAGCAACTAAGCACAGCACATGGGTTCATTAATTGTGACAAAAGTACCATATGAATGTAAGATGTTACAGAAACTCTGTACCATGTAACAGTGTTTTTGTATATCAAAAACTATTCTAAAATAAGATATTCAAAAATGAGTACTACAAAGCACCCATATGTCAAAGATCATTATTTGCCTGGAATTTACCCCTTTGAACTGAAATTATGTTTCTATATCTGCCTCCCTGCAGACTGGGAGCTCCTGGGCACAGAGACTATGTTCCAATGGACTTTGTGGACTCCAAACCCAGTATGGGCCCTGGTCCAAAAAAGGCACTGGTAGTGAGGAATGACTGAATAAGTAAGTACAGGGACTGGCCAAACTTCTTCCTTAACCACGACTCATGGGGCACCAGGAAGTCCTGGATAAGTTTTGGCACTTGATGTCCCAGGCACTGATAGTTCAGAAGCAGGCCTGGAGGCCAGAGCACTGCATGCAGCCCCTGCAGCCTGCCCTGGGATGAGGCTTGGCATGCTCCTTGGGTCCTAGCAAAACTGTGCAAAGACCAAGCTCAGTATAGTGTAATGAAAACCCTTCTAATCAGTACAGACATCAAACAAACAAAACTAGTAGGTAATGAGACCCCCTTTCCTGGAGGTATGTGAGCAGAGGCTGAATGGTCCAAGCTTCTGGCTCAAGTTCTGCCAAGGCACCTTGTCTACGGACCTCCCTACAGTCTGATCACCAATGACCCACAGAGAAGAGCCAAGCCCCAAAAGGCATTCGCTGATTAAGTCTAACCAGCACCCCTGAATATTCATTGGGAAGATTGATGCTGAAGCTGAAACTCCAATAATTTGGCCACCAGATTTGAAGAGCTGACTCACTGGAAAAGACTCTGATGCTAGGAAAGCTTGAGGCCAGGAGGAAAAGGGGGGTGACAGAGGATGAGATATTTGGATGGCATCACCAACTCAATCGACGTGAGTCTGAGCAAACTCCGGGAGATAGTGAAGGACAGAGAAGCCTGGGGTGCTGCAGTCCATGGGGTTGCAAAGAGTTGGACATGACTTAGTGACTGAACAACAATTTCCATTTTTAAGATAAGAAAATTGAGGACCAGAGAAAGAGACTGACTTCCCCAAAGTCACACACCACCCCATGCTGCAGCTTGAGCAACATCCAACTCCAAAGCTGGCTGAGGGAGCCCCCCATGGCACCTGGCCACAGGGGCAGCTCCTAGCCCACTGCTGTCCCAGAGACCTTGCAGATGGGTCATGGCTCCAGAAGGGCTGCCCCCTGTCCATCTGCAAAGGCCCTCACCTGAGGCAGGTGCCAGGCAGCACACAGGCTGATAAGGCGGGAGACAGGGTAAGGGCTCTGGGCTCGTGATGGGGAGACCAGAAAGAGGCAGGAGGCCACTTACCTGATGGTGTGCTCAAAATAGATGTCATCCATGGAGGCTGTGACGCAGGGGCACCCTGCGTGCCTCTCCGCTGGCATCAGGAGAAGAAAGCCATCCGTTAGCAGCCTCCCCATGGCCCAGGCCTCTGATCAAATATCAGACCCTCCTAGCTAAGGCCTGCCTCCTCGCTCGCACCACCACCATTCTTTACTTTCCTCGCTGTGATCACGACACCCTGACCCTGTCTTACTTATCTGGGGTTTGTCTGTCTAGTGCCTCTTCCTTCTGCTAGACCGCAACTCATTCGAGGGCAAGGAATTTCGCCCATCTTGTTTGCTGCTGTGCCCAGTCCTAGAGCAGTGCCTGGCATGCAGCACTCAATAAGCAACCGTTGAATGAATGACCATGCCTCTACTTCCTGACTTCCTAGAGTGCCCAGACAACCTCACCCACCTTGTCTGCTTGCCTGAGTCACTCTCATCCTGAGGACTCTGCTCCCAGGCCTGAGTCCTTCTAGAATTCCTTCTCTACTTCCAGGGATGGGTCAGAGTTGTCTCAGGTCTGTTCTCCTAGAGCCCCAGTTCTGCCTCCCTTTCCCAACCCCTATCAGACAGTGCAAGGGGATAGTTATGTCTCTTGTCTGCTCTCCCGCTCCATCAGTCCATGAACTACCTGTGGGCTGAAGAATACTGGGGCATCGAAGGCAACAAAATGAGCTCCATCCACGCTCCACTCAACTCTGCCCAATGCCGTGGGTTTTGCTACTGTCAGCCTTGGAGCAACCACGTCTAATGCTACGCTGCATCAGAGCGGGGACCCGAGGGTCCAGGACCAGCACTCAGAGCCCTGGGAGTCTGCAGGCAAGAGGGTGGGCCCAAGCTGAGCATGTGGAACTTGAAGAGGGCATCACAGGCAGGTGAAGCGGCCTGAGTGAAGGCCGGGATGAGAGAAGAGGGTGACGCTCAGGAAGGGCCTCCCCCGGCGTGTGTGGCCAGGGCCCGGAAGGCAGCTGTGCCGGGTGCAGCCTCACCAGACAGGCAGGCAGTGGCATCGATCCACTTGAGCAGCTGCCCGACGCTCAGCTCGCCGCGCTGGTTGGTGTGGCAGGGCAGCACCAGCTGGCTCATCTGCACCTCCGTGGGGTTCCGGTAGCCCTCGCCGTCTGCCATGTTGTCGCTGTCAGTGCGTGAGGCCGACTTCCGGGATGTGCGGCTGGAGAACACAGAGGCCAGGCCCTGGGGAGCAGGCGGGATGGTCAGCTCGCAGCAGAGTCTCCAGGTCTGCCAGCCCCTGAGATCCCCAAGACCACCTGCCAAGAGAACCCAACTCCAAGAGTGGCCAGCACCCTCCAGCCCAGGGTCTCAGACCCTAGGGGCTCTTTGGATGCCACTACTATGCCCAGCTTCCTTTTAGCCACACATTTCATGTTAACATAACCATGGACCTGAGGGAGAGGGTGGGGAGAAAGGAATGGAGCAGAGTATTAATTCAACTGTAGGCCAGCTTTTTCAAGTTTTGCCTCAGATTCACCTTCGTCCTGGTAAGATTTCCCATCTCTATTCAGGGAGGCCTAGTAACCCCCCCCAACTATGAGGCTTCCCTGGTGGCTCAGTGGGTAAAGCTCTATGGGCTTCCTTGGTATCTCAGCTGGTAAAAAATCCACCTGCAATGCAAGAGACCCCAGTTTGATTCTTGGGTTGGGAAGATCCCCTGAAGAAGGGATAAGCTACTCACTCCAGTATTCTTGGGCTTCCCTAGTGGCCCAGATGGTAAAGAATCTGCCTGCAATAAGGGAGACCTGGGTTCAATCCCTGGGTTGGAAAGATCCCCTGGAAGGAGGACATGGCAACCCACTACAGTATTCTTGCCTGGAGAATCCCCAAAGACAGTGGAGCTTGGCGGGCTACAGTCGATGGGGTCACAAAGAGTCTGACATGACTGAGCAACTAAGCACAACACAGCACAGTGAGCCCTACAATAGCCAAGCCCAGGGCTTTGCTCCTATTTCATCCCATAAGGACCCTTTCCTCGGGCTCTTCATGTCTCAGATGGCATCGGAAGCAGCACCTCGGCTGGTGCTCATCTCTTGTCAACACTTGGCTCTACTGACAGGGAGGGCTCCAGGCAGTCACTGACCAGCTGTCTGATCCAGACCAGGGCTGGAACAGCTGCCAGCTGGGCAACCAGCAGAGAAAACCCTAGAACTCGTGAATAGGAGGAGGAGTCTCTGCCCAGGGTCCAGCTTGGGAGTCTCACTTGCCAGGCAACAGAGGTGGGCATGCCTGGCAGGCCCCTGGATGGGGTGGGATGCAGAAGGGGGGCTGGCCTGCCATCCTGTCTCTCTGGCCAGCTTCCCCTCATCACCCTGTGAACAGAGCTGGGGACGCCTGCTGGTGTGAGAGAAATGACCAGTAGGGGTAGGCACACGGGTTCCAGTTTTCACGCATACGTGCATGCAAGTCGCTTCAGTCGCATCTGATTCCTTATGACCCTGTGGACTGTAGACTCCCAGGCTCCTCTGTCCATGGGAATCTCCAGGCACGAATACTGGAGTGGATTGCCATGCCCTCCTCCAGGGGATCTTCCCCACCCAGGAATCAAACCTGCAACTCTTCCATCTCCTGCTTTGGCAAGACGGTTCTTTACCACTAGTGCCAAATGGGAAGCCCTCCAATTATCATGGTCACTGCCAGCTGTGGTGATAAGTCTCTGCTAACATTTGTAAAGTGCTTATAAAGTATCAGATACTCTTCTAAGCACTTTACAAGTCCTAATTCAAATTGTATCCATATAACAAACCTCTGAAAGAGGGACATTATTATATTCATTTTAAAGATTAGGAAACTGAAGCTCAAATAAGTGCCAAGCCCAGCTGTGACTCCAGAGGTCTAGCCACTGCGACGGAGGTCCTACTCACCACACTACACTGCCTGCAGGGCTTCCAGGGGCCCAAGATGAGGAATCCAGGGCCCTGGATGTGGATTCAGCAGCAAAAAGTGCTATAACCTACGTTGACCCTACTACTGCTACAGGACGGGGGCAGTGATGGCTCAGGGAAAGGATGGGTCTCATGCCGGCGGAGTATACTCTTTGGATAGCTCCCTTCACAAGGATTCCACAGCTAATTCAGTAAATTCACAACACACCAAGTTGACTTGCTTAAGGTCACTGACCCCTAAGAGGTAGCCCTGGGATTTGAACCAAGCTAGTCTGACCCAGAACAGCTTGTGGGTTCCTTGGAGAGGTAGCTCCTTGCCAAGGGCCCCTGGATACCAAGTGCAGTGCTGGGGACCAAAATGAGACAGAAGAGGGCAGCTGCCCCAGGAGCTTGCAGCCTGCGGGCACCAGGCTGCCAGGCTGTTGTAAGCAGCTTCCAGACCACTGCGATCCAAGCAGCAGGAGCTGTCACCATGGTAACCATTGCCAAGGCATTTCCAGCCTGGTATGTGCTGGGGGCTGCCTGAATGTAGATTTGAGTGGCTGACTTTCTAGGTGTGGGAGACGGTAGAGGGAGGAGGCAGGCAGACTGTGTTTACCCACTCTTCCCAAGCCCCTCCCACAGCTAGTTCTGGGACAAACATTCCAGAAAGAAGTCCTGGAGAAAGCAAGATGGAAGCAAGATGCAGAGAGTAAGGGGGGAGAAGAAAAGCAGAGTATGTGAAGTTTCTGGGCAGTTCCAGATGTGCACACAAGGAAGATCCCTCCATCCCAACACAATGTCCCTGCTGTTCAAGCCGGTTCTCATCCACTGCCTCGCTGAATCGTCACGAGGCAGGCAGAGGGTAAAGACCATTTACCCCATTTTACAGATGAGGAAAGTGAGGATGGCCAAAAAATCGTAGACCAGCAGTCAGGACACCTGAGTTCTAATCCTCTCTACTTCCCACCTAGCCAATCCCCACTCATCAGTTCAGTTCAGTTGTTCAGTCATGTACAATTCATTGTGACCCCATGGACTGCAGTACGCCAGGCTTCCCTGTCCATCACCAACTCCCNTAGGCTTTCACTGCAGTTACTTGGGTTCAATCCCTGATGGGGGGAACTGAGATCCTGTAAACTGTGTGGTGTGGAAAAAAAAAAAATTGCAATCCCAGACCTACCAGCCAAAGCCCACACTTATATCTCCACAGGCCTTGGAGATGAAGAGATGCTTCCATCTGAAACTCAAGAGAGGGGAGGCAAACTAACCCATGTCACCCAGCCAGTCAGTGACCAAGGAGAGAAGAAGCCAGCACCCTGAGTCCCTGCCCAGAGCCCACAGCCTAGGGCAGGCTGGTCAGCTTTTGTGCTCTCCCAGTGAGGACAGAGGGGGATGGGAGGGCCTTCAACCTGTTCATCCTGCCCCTGACTGTAAATCTGACAAGAAAGGAAGTGGGGTAGCGGGTATAACTGACATTGTGAGCTAAGCCCACCTCTTTCGGAGGTAGAGCTCCACGAGGCATTTCCAGTTCAGTGCCTTCCTACAAAACTGAGTATAAGTGGAACTGATATCCATCAGCTTATCATCCTCAGGAGACCCTGGATAGGTTATTTTGCCTCTTTGTGCCTCAGTTTCCTCATCTGTCAAATGGAGCGTTTAACTAGAGAGTTTCTAAGAACTCTTTTCAAACCATGAAATTGTTTGGCTTATGGGAGGACCTCCTTGACAAGACTCAATACTTTGGCCACCTGATGCAAACAGCCGACTCATTGGAAAAGACCCTGATGCTGGGAAAGATAGAAGGCAAGAGGAGAAGGGGACCACAGATGAGGAGATGGCTGGATGGCATCACCGACTCAATGGACTTGGGTTTGAGCAAGCTCCGGCAGCTGGTAAAGGACAGGGAAGCCTGGTGTGCTGCAGTCCATGGGGTCACAAAGAGGCAGACATGACTGAGCGACTGAACAACAAAGGACTTCCTCCACAAGACCCACAAGGCCCTCCAGCCACACCCCGAGTCTTGCTCACACCACACACCCCCAGACAACTGACCGTCTCTGGTTCCTCACACGCCTCAGGCCGCTGCTTACCCCGGATGGAGCACTCCTCCTCTCCTCTCCACCTCGGAACGGCTACGGTCCCTCAGCTCCATTACCTCTCCCTCTATCCTCAGGCTCCTGGCCCCGGGCCTCACTCTGCAACGCTCTCCATTGTGACAACATTCATTTAACTGTGGGAGTATTTGGTGGACACTGGACACAAAGATCCTTCGGCAGGAGCCCTCTTTACTCCTAGCGTCCACGGGGCCCAGCACAGAGCCTGGCTCACTGTGGACCAAATGAATGAGTTGGTTCAGAGGGTCCCCAATTCTCAGTGTCACCCCATGTGGCAGAGAGAATATAGACCATGAAGTCAAGAGAAGTTCCCCACTAGAAGTGCTGACCTCTCACCCCATCCTAGAGCAGTCAAACATCACCTGTCTGCCTCCACCCCCAAGGGTAAAAATAGTTTGTCTGAAATCTGACACCTGAGTCATCTGGAGAATTCCTCCTGCCCCATTAAGAAGTCAGCCAGGGGCCAGAGAGGGCAGGGAGGGCATTTCCTGAATGCTTAGCCATTCCTATCTCATCCGATCCACAGGGAACATTTGAGGTGTTATCACTAGCAAGGTACACAGGCGATCCAAAGAAGTCCCAAATCCAAGGTCACCCAGCACCGAACTACAGAGCAGGGATTAAGTGAGGCCCCCTGCCTCTATCTACAGGGCAACCCTTGCCTCTGCACCAAGTGAAAAAGGTTTGGAGATAGAGAACGACTCCCTGCTGGTATGGATGGGGAAATTGAGGCTCACCAGCTGTCTGCCCAACGTCCTAGGCAAAAGGGCCTGAACTTCAGCAGACCTCAGGTAAATTACTGAGAAGTAGAGGACAATCACCACCCCATCTTCATCCAAGACTAGTAAGGGTTCAAGGAGATGCCAGGGACTTCCCTGGTGGTCAAGAATCCACCTTCCAACGCAGAGAACACGAATTCGATCCTAGTTTGGGGAACTAAGATCCCACATGCCACAGGGCAACGAAACCCCCATGTCATAAATACTGAGCCTACTACGCACCACAACTAAGACCCAACAGAGCCAAATAAATAAATATTTTTAAAAACAAATAAAGGCGATCCCGAAACTAAAGCACCCAGTTAGCTGTGAGGTGTGGTGCACGTGTGAGGGAGGCTGGAGAAGATGGAACAGTTGGGCAGGACCAGACTTGTCCTTCCTCCAGGTGGCTTATCATTGCTGGGGAACGAAATGCGGAGATGGAAGGGAGTGTCTGGAACGTGCCTTGTAAACCTCAGTGGCTCGGCTCTCCTTTCATTTCAGCACTTCTTGAGTCTGAGTAGGGCCTGCCCACAGGGACAGGACAGCCCGCACAGAGCAAGACAGGAGTTACTTGGGAAATGCTGCTACACGGAGGGGTAGCAGGGGCCTGGGAACCAGGCAGAACCTGCAGGGACTGGCTATGTGGGGCCAGGATTCAAATTAGCCTCAGCCAACATCCTTAGTTCTGCCTCTCTGTACAGCATTTCGCAGAACAACGGATGGCACATGAGCAAGTTTTTCAATCTCT
>SJYA01000401.1:296707-377540 GCA_006410615.1 Neotragus moschatus | reverse complement strand
CCACCCCATCTTCATCCAAGACTAGTAAGGGTTCAAGGAGATGCCAGGGACTTCCCTGGTGGTCAAGAATCCACCTTCCAACGCAGAGAACACGAATTCGATCCTAGTTTGGGGAACTAAGATCCCACATGCCACAGGGCAACGAAACCCCCATGTCATAAATACTGAGCCTACTACGCACCACAACTAAGACCCAACAGAGCCAAATAAATAAATATTTTTAAAAACAAATAAAGGCGATCCCGAAACTAAAGCACCCAGTTAGCTGTGAGGTGTGGTGCACGTGTGAGGGAGGCTGGAGAAGATGGAACAGTTGGGCAGGACCAGACTTGTCCTTCCTCCAGGTGGCTTATCATTGCTGGGGAACGAAATGCGGAGATGGAAGGGAGTGTCTGGAACGTGCCTTGTAAACCTCAGTGGCTCGGCTCTCCTTTCATTTCAGCACTTCTTGAGTCTGAGTAGGGCCTGCCCACAGGGACAGGACAGCCCGCACAGAGCAAGACAGGAGTTACTTGGGAAATGCTGCTACACGGAGGGGTAGCAGGGGCCTGGGAACCAGGCAGAACCTGCAGGGACTGGCTATGTGGGGCCAGGATTCAAATTAGCCTCAGCCAACATCCTTAGTTCTGCCTCTCTGTACAGCATTTCGCAGAACAACGGATGGCACATGAGCAAGTTTTTCAATCTCTGGCCCCAACTTTCTTGTTTATAAAATGGAAAGGTACGCTGGGGAGATGTGACAACAATTGCGCTCCCTTGTTTAATTACTTGATATGTTGCAGGTGGGGCGCCAGGCATTTTCTGTGCCTTCTCTCTCAATCCCCACACAGCCCTAATAGTTAAATGTTGTTATTATTCCTATCTTACGGATGGGAAAACAGGGGCTCAAAAAGGGTAAGTGTCATGCGCACACGCGCGTGCGCGCAAACACACACACACACACACAGACACACACACACACACACACACAGGGGCTCAAAAAGGGTAAGTGTCATGCGCGCGCGCACACACACACACACACACACACACACTCATTACAGCCAGTAAAAGGCAGTCAGGACTTGGACCCAAGTCTGTTTAACTCAAGGGCTAAGGCTGACTGGGCGCTTTGCTGTAACTGCCTCTCTCTTGTCTGACACAGCAGTGTCCCTGGCATTCAGGCCCTTTCTCACCCACACAGGCCAGGCAGGACCCCTAGGCAAGCTTCCTCCCCATGGACCCTCACACCCACTGCAGGAAACAGTGATGGTATCATGACCTCCTCCCAGCATAGTGCAGCATCCAGGCACTTGTCCTACTAGACGCTCAGAGTCAGCAGCCTGTGAGGGAGAGAGATGGCTACTTCCAGAGTGGAAACTGCAAGCTCTCTGTCAGCCAAAACCTGCTCTGTAAATCCTCAGCTCTCTGGAGTAGGAAAAAACCTCACGGACAGCTATATATGCCCTCTCAGACACAGACATCTCAGATACCACCACCACCCTGCCCGGTGACTGTCCAACATGAGCTTGCTTGCTCTCTGAGGCAGGAGGCTCACACCCTGCTGATGTAGACACTTCCCCTGTGTCTACATCCCCTTCTGCCTGACAGCAGGTCTGCCTGTCAGAGTTCTTCTATCTACCCCTCTCCAACTGACAGCTGCCTCCCTGCAGCTTTCTTCCTTGGAGTTGTTTGCCACCTGCTACCCTCTATCTCCAGCAGACCCCAGAAAGGGGCAGGAGGGGTCTGCACACAGGCAGTCTGACCCGAAGTGTGACTGGTCCCCACTTTGTGGCCTCTCAGGCAACCCTCTCCAATAGTACCCAGCTTGGAACCCACACTTACAGGCAACACCCCTCCATGGGAGCCCCTGGCAGTGGGGTGGGCCTTTCAGGATTGGTGAAGAGGAGGGCAAGTCTCTCTCCTTCATCAAAGCCCTTCATGTTCCCCCTGCTAGACAGCCAAGACTCCTGCCTGACACCGCCTCCAAGTCACCATGGCAACGGGTAGCTAGGCGATGGGCCAGGGCCAGCCATCCTGCAAACAAGCCCGTTTACCTTGGAGCTGGAAACACCAGTTATAGGGACCACCAGTCCTCTCCAGAAGGACAAAGTGGGGAGGGAGAGAGAAGGAGAAGAGGGATGGAGGGGAGGAGAGATGGGTTACAAAGAGAAAGAGGGAAAGAAGGGAAAGAAAGAAAGGAAACAGAAAAAACAGGAGGTCAAAGAACGGATGCTGGTAGGGAACAGAGCAAGCAGAAGACACACACACACCAGAGAGAAGTGAAGAAGACGGGAAAGGGCTCCCTCCCAGCCTCCCCCACTGCTCACACTCCTCAGGCCTGAGCTGCTCTCAGCCCTCTGGGACTCTGTCCACAGCTGGGACTTCCTGCCCCAGGAAGCTAACAGCCCATGGCCCCTTGGAGGCCCCAGTTGCTGCTCTGGCCCCTGCAGTCCCCTCTGAGGGACGCTGTCTTTCCTCCCCAGCATGTGGGGCCCCTGTCCCAACCCAGGGAGCACTTACAGGCTGTCTCCTGCTCGGGTCCCCATCCTTCCCCTGAGGCCCAGCCTGTCTCTGATCACCAGATCTCCTGCCCCGCCCCTCATACTCCGACTTCTTGCCCCTAGAGTGTTCAAGAAATCAGTCCCAAGCAGAGCAGAGTGGCGATAATAGGTGTGACTTCATCCACAGAACACACTTCCTTATACTGTGAGAGGAATGAGTCACAGAAGGAGGTCTACCAAGAGGACACCAACCCTCCAGGGGCTGCTTCCAAGGCCCCAAGTCTGGAGATGGAAGAGTGGGAGTGAGAACTGGGCCTGGCCTGCTCCCTGGTGGATCTGCTGAGCTGAAGCAAATGGCCCAGTGGTTTTCTGCTGGGCACTTACCATGTTCCACAGCCTTCTTCAGCCTCAAGCTCTTTGGCTGTAAGATGGCCTTATCATTCTTGGCCTAGTCTCATTCCCACCCCCATGTGCCCTGAACTGTCTCAGAGGAATCTCAGCCCACAAGAAAGGCTTGTTGAAGAGGGACGATCAGGGCAGAGAGAGAAAAAGGAAAAACAGAAAGGCACAGGGGGCTGGCAAGAGGAAAACAGACTGTGCCAGAATCCTGGCCCAGCCTCTGTCTCCCTGGATAATTAATTAAGCCACTCTCAACCTCACTTTGCACATCTGTAAAGTGGGAATAATAATATCATAGTGAGGATTCAATGAGATTATACACAAAATGCTTGGACCAGGATCTGACCTGAAGAATGCTTAAAAAGTACCAGCTCTCCATCTTGTGAAAAAGTCAAGGCATTTGTATCATTTTTTCAGATTCCATACAAAACAGAAATAGACTCATAGTCATAGAAAACAAATTTATGGTTACCAAAGGGGAAAGGGCTGGGGAGGAGGGTAAATTAGAAATTTGGGGTGAACAAATATACACTAATATTAATATAGAGTCCCTTAGACAGCAAGGAGATCAAACCAGTCCATCCTAAAGGAAATTAACCCTGAATATTCATTGGAAGGACTGATGCTGAAGCTGAAGCTCCAGTCCTTTGGCCATCTTGTATGAAGAGCCGACTCACTGGAAAAGACCCTAAGGCTGGGAAAGATTGAAAGCANAGTCCCTTAGACAGCAAGGAGATCAAACCAGTCCATCCTAAAGGAAATTAACCCTGAATATTCATTGGAAGGACTGATGCTGAAGCTGAAGCTCCAGTCCTTTGGCCATCTTGTATGAAGAGCCGACTCACTGGAAAAGACCCTAAGGCTGGGAAAGATTGAAAGCAAAAGGAGAAGGAAATGACAGAGTGTGAGATAGTTGGATGGTATCACCGATTCAACGGACATGAGTTTGAGCAAACTCTGGGAGACGGCGAAGGACAGGGAAGCCTGGCGTGCTGCGGTCCATGGGGTTATAAAGAGTCAGACACAAGTTAGTGACTGAACAGCAACAGTTTATGTAAAATGGATAAACAACAGGGACTTACTGTATAGCACAGGGAACTGGATTCAATATCTTGTACTAACCTATAATGGAAAAGAATCTAAAAGTATAGAGGCATTGTCGAAGGACACAGGAAATCATCCTAACCGAAGAGCCTGCAATGGTCCCTAGGGTAAGAGATGCCCACCATAAGTGGCCAGGCAGCCTTGGCAGAGCCCACAGAAAGCTTCGGGGCAAGGACCCAGGCTTCAGGTGGAGTGGAGAGCTGCAGGAAGCTCCCGGCAATGGTGGGGATCAGATGGGCCTTTCAGCCCCACCCCAGGACAGTCACTTCCAAATAAAACATGCCATCTGCCTACCATCAGGGCTTCATTTCAGCCGTGGATCAAGATGTTGAACAGGATGGCGTCTGTGGCACTCCATGGGGGCCTCCCCCACATGACCACTCACAGTTTAACCAGACTCAACAAATTCTCATCTCCCAGGCCCCTGAAAGGCTCAAGATGCCTCAATAAGGAAATGGTTTCTTGGAATAGAAGGCAGTGATCACTAGAAACCAGCTTAGGTTTATGGGGAACAAGGCATTCCGGGCACAAGGGAAGAGCTCACCAGGGCAGGAATAGACATATTGTTGCGTTCGCACAGACCCAGAATACTGTGAGTGTTCAGTAGACAGGAGTTAAATGCAGCCTGGGAGCCATCTCCCATGTTTGTGTGCTCTGTCCAGCATTTGGTTAAAAGACTTGAATGAAGACACACTTGGTCACACATGGCCGCCTGAAAGGCTGTAACGTTCAGACAGAAAACCAAACAGATGAAAATAAGAGTCCTGCTGTCAACCTGCACTTCAGTTTTCCTGCTGCTGGCGCTTTGCTCTAAGATACACGTGTGCTTAGGCTTCCCAGCTGGCTCAGTGGTAAAGACTGCACCTGCCAATGCTGGAGACACAAGAGGTGCGGATTCGCTCCCTGAGTCGGGAAGATCCCCTGCAGCAGGAAATGGCAACCCACTCCACTATTTTTGNGCCCCTCGAGGCGTCAATCCCTGGGCGCCAGGCAGAGGCGGAAGCGCTGGAGACCTGGCGGGGTCGAGGTGGAGCCGGGCGGCCTGCGGGATGCAAACATGTCCTCCCAGTCATTGTTAAACCAGCCCCTCACAGCCTTGAAAAGTAATACCTGCTAGTCATTCACACCTTATTGAGCACCTATCAGGTGCCAAACGCGGTGCTGGGTGCTGGGATGCGGTTTTGAGCAGGACTTACTGGCCTTGCCCTTATGGGTATTGATAGAAGAAAAATTTAATGGGCAGTTCAGAAGAGAACAAAGAAAAGAAATACCACCCCGGGGATCCCTTCACTGAGAGAGAATCACTCACTGTTTTCCTGGTACGTGCTTCCAGCTACAGTAGAGCTGAGAAAGGTAAGCGTGCTGGCCAGGAGAGATGGAGGCTTCCCTCTCCCTCCACCAAGCGCAAGCACATATGTTATGTTATATAATATGAAATGTGTGATATGATCATAGACATGAAGGCGCCGCCTAGAAGAATCTCCATCAGTGTTCACGTTTGGGATACAGGCTCATCTGGCAAATTTGGAAGAGACTTGACAAAGGTGTCGTGGTCCCAGGGTGGGTTGGAAAAGAATTTCCAGATGTGAGACAGAATGAGAGGGAAATAAAGTTTATTTAGAGTGGGAGACGCTGTTAGAACAGCAGGCCAGCTCAAGGAAGAACCGACGTTGAACACGAGTCCTTAGTCCACTTTTACACCCCAGTTACAAGGAGTGGGATAGGGTCTTGCGGGTCATTTGCTGATTGGATGAGGCACATATACTGGGTGGGGGGAAGAGTAAGGCAAATACCTTCTCCCTACGGGGTAAAAGGGGAGACAGGTTCTGTTGCTCAAGAGGACCTAAATCTGTTAATAGTTACAACATGGGGGAGGGAAGGACAATAAGGGTCTGGTTTTTCCGTTCCTGCATTCCAAGACCCTCCTTGGTTTTATCTGCTCTTCCGTCCTTGGGTCACCACAAGAGGATGTTGGTGGTCCCTGAAAGATAACTATCACAGGAAGAGGAACTTGGCAGTGGGAGTGCATTCCATACCAGGGCCAGAGAGGGGGAGGGATCAGTCATTCCAGACACTTCACAGGGGCTGGTGGTTGAACTCACCTGCCCAGATCCTCTCAGTGAAGAGAGAGCTGTCATGCTGAGCACACCACACTTGGGGCCCAAGCAGCCCTCCTATGGGGACCCCTGGCTGGGTAACAAGATGGGTGCCTTCCTTCACCCAATGCATGGGGCTTTGGCAGCAGCCTAGGTGATAACACAAGCCAACCTCTGGCAGAGACTGTGGCATTAATGCAGGAGCCTCAGCTCAGCAGAGGCCCCAGGCATCTGCAACGGCAAACGACATCCAACATTGCTTTCCAAGTGCAGTGAGACACATTTGGGAACACCCAGAAACATGGGACAGGTGTTCTCTGCTGCTGCTGCTGCTGCTGCTAAGTCACTTCAGTTGTGTCTGACTCTGTGCGACCCCAGAGACGGCANGTGCAGTGAGACACATTTGGGAACACCCAGAAACATGGGACAGGTGTTCTCTGCTGCTGCTGCTGCTGCTGCTAAGTCACTTCAGTTGTGTCTGACTCTGTGCGACCCCAGAGACGGCAGCCCACCAGGCTCCCCCGTCCCTGGGATTCTCCAGGCAAGAACACTGGAGTGGGTTGCTATTTCCTTCTCCAATGCATGAAAGTGAAAAGTGAAAGTGAAGTCCCTCAGTCGTGTCCGACTCTTCGCGACCCCATAGACTGCAGCCTACCAGGCTCCTCTGTCCATGGGATTTTCCAGGAAAGAGTACTGGAGTAGGGTGCCATTGCCTTCTCCAGGTGTTCTTTGCAGGGAAAGGGAATTCCCAAACAGGGGATGGCGCTGGGCTAACATAAACTGTGGCTTAATTTTAATAAGACATTGTTCACAACCAAATGGTGAATCCTAGAGATAGTCAGGTTATCCATAGAAGAGTGGCCATATTGGATATACTGTTTTGTAATCTGCTTTTTTTTCCTTTCAACAATTATCATAAATACCTTTCCATAATTTTTATTGCTACATAGCATTTCTTTTCATATAGATCTACTCAAATGTATTTAATCTCTTTCTGCTTGCTTTTGTAAGCTTTGATGAAATATCATTACATACAATAAACTGCACATATTTAAAGTATACAGCTTAATGAGTTTTGTCATATATACATATATATTCATGATCACATGACTACAATCAAGGTAATGAACATATTCTTCACCCCCAAAGTTTCCTGATGGCCCTTTATAATCTCTCCCTTCTGCCTTCCACTGCCCCCTGCCCCACATTCCCAGGCACAGAATAATCTGCCTCTGTTACTCCAGATTAGTTAGCATTTTCTAGAATTCTGCATAAATGGAAACATACACAATGTATTGTTTTTTGTCTGGCTTCATTCACTGGGCAGAATTATTTTGCAGTTCATATACACTGTTGAACACATCAAGCCCAGGCACTCTGCATTGGGACTTCCAAGTGTTAGCCACCAGACTACCAGGGAAGAACCTTAACATTTTTCACAGTATCAAAATTTTTCCAAAAAGCTGGTATCACTTCACATTCCCACCAGGAGTGTATGAGAATTCTAGTTCCTTCGTACCTTCACCAGCACTTACTTGGTCAATCAGTTTAATCTTAGTCATTTCAGTTAATTCATAGCAGTATATCCCTTACTCATTTCAGTGAATTCATAGCAGTATATCCCTGTCGATTTGAGTTCTATTCTCCTGTTCACTGATGTTGCTAACCATCTTTTTGTATCCTATTTGCCACAATCTGTGTATCTTCTTTGGTTTTAAAAAATTGGATTGTCTTATCATTGAGTTATAAGAGTTGTTTGTATATCCAAAAGAATTGAAAGCAGACTCTCCAAAAGATATTTGTACATCTATGTTCACAGCAGCATTATTCACAATGAGCAAAATGGGGAAGCAACCCAAGCATCCATCAACTGATGAATGGATAAACANCTGTGTATCTTCTTTGGTTTTAAAAAATTGGATTGTCTTATCATTGAGTTATAAGAGTTGTTTGTATATCCAAAAGAATTGAAAGCAGACTCTCCAAAAGATATTTGTACATCTATGTTCACAGCAGCATTATTCACAATGAGCAAAATGGGGAAGCAACCCAAGCATCCATCAACTGATGAATGGATAAACAAGAAGTGGCATATAGATACAATGAAGTATTAATCGGCCTTAAAAAGGAAGGAAATTCTGACACATGCTACGACATGGATGAATCTTGAAGACACTATCATAAGTGAAGTGTCAGAGAGACAAATACTGTATGATTCCACTGTATAATGTATCTAGAGTAGTCAAATCCATAGGAACAAGGTAGAATGGTAATTGCCAAGGGCTGGGGGAGAGGGAAATGAGGAATTGTTCTAACGAATGTACTGTTTCAGTTTTGCAAGAAGAAAAGTTCTGGAGATTAGTTGCAAAATAATGTGAGTATACTTAACACTACCAAACTAAACAGTTAAAAATCGGAAAGTTGAGGAATTCCCTGGCATTCCAGTAGTTAGGGCTCTGCACTTTTCACTGCTGAGGGTGTGAGTTCAATCCTTGGTCTGGGAATTAAGAGTCTACAAACAGCATGGTGCAACTAAAAAATAATAATAATAATAATCATGAGTTTGGTAAATTTTGTTATGTATATTTTACCACAATTTTTTAAAAAATTAAGTAAAAGAGTTCTTGACATATCTAAATACAGTCAGCTGCTCCATATCTCCAAATTTTGCACCCGAAGACTCAACCAACTCCAGATCAAAAATATCCCCCCCCCAAAAAAAAAAATTCCAGAAAGTTCCAAAAAGCAAAGCTTGAATTTGCTGCCTGCTAGCAACTATTTACATAGCATTTATATCATATTAGGCATTATAAGCGGAGAAAGCAATGGCACCCTACTCCAGTATTCTTGCCTGGAAAATCCATGGATGGAGGAGCCTGGTGGGCTACAGTCCATGGGGTGGCTAAGAGTCAGACATGACTGACAGCACCTTCACTGTCACTTTTCACTTTCATGCATTGGAGAAGGAAATGGCAACCCCCTCCAGTGTACTGGCCTGGAGAATCCCAGGGACGGGGGAGCCTGGTGGGCTGCCGGCTATGGGGTCGCACAGAGTTGGACATGGCTGAAGCGACACAGCAGCAGCAGCAGCAGGCGGCATTATAAGTAATCTAGAGGTGATTTAAAGTATACAAGGGGCTGTCCCAAGGCTATATACAAACCTTACACCATTATATATATACATGCATGAGGGACTTCGGGACCCACAGATCTTGGTGTCCTCAGGAGCCCTAGAGCCAGTCTTCGGAGGAAGACTTGTCAGTTGTCTTCTATACTGGTCTATTGCTGAAATTTCATAAGTGCTGATGCCCCTCCTTTCCAGTTTGTTCAGTATTGGGACTTTGTACCTTTTTATTTCCTTTACTGTCATTTTAATGGATTCTTGTTAATGAGCGGACTTTTTTTTAAAATAAATAAAAATGGTCAGTCTACCATCTCAAACCCTGAGTTAGTAATAATTATTAAAACATCCTAAGCTAATGTTTTTTGTTGTCTTAAAAAATGGCATTACACTTTTGTGCCTTTTCTAGTTTGCCTTATAGTGGGAACTCAGCCTTTGCAAATTGGCTTCTTTCACTTAGTAATATGCATTTAAGTTTCCTCCATGTTTTTCATGACTTGCTAGCTCATTTCTTTGTTTTGCTGACCCCAGTTTTCCTTGTGGTATGCAGGATCTAGTTCCCTAACCAAGGATCAAACCTAGGCCCACTGCATTGGAAGCGGGGAGTCTTAACCGCTGGATTACCAGGGAAGTCTTAACAGCTTGTTCCTTTTTAGCACGAAATAATATTGTCTGGATGTACCACAGTTTATTTATCTCTTTGCCTGCTGAAGGGCATCTTGGTTTCTTCCAAGTTTTGGCACTTATGAACAAAGCTGCTATAAACATCAATGTTCAGGTTTCTGTGTGAAGATAAGTTTTCCACTCTTTTGGGTAAATACCAAGAAGCATGATTGCTGCATCATACAGTAGAAGTATGTTTAGCATGGTAAGAAGCCAAACTGTTCTGCACAGCGGCTGTACCGTTTTACATTCCCACGAGCAATGATGAGAGTCTCTATTGCTCCTCATCCACCCTGATATTTGGTGGTGTCAGTGTTTTGGATTTTGCCAAATCCAAGAGCTTTACTTCTAATGGGCATGCAGTAGTATCTTGCTGTTTTAATTTGCATTTCCTTGATGACATATGATGTGAAGTTTCTTTTCATGTGCCTATTTGCCATCTGTCTATCTTCTTTGGTGAGGTCTCTGTTTTCTCCCAGTCTGCGGCTTGTCTTCTAACTCTCATCAACCTATTTTTTTCTTACTTTTTAAAAATGTATTTATTTACGGCTGTGCTGAGTCTTCATTGCTGCACGCTGGCTTTTTCTATTTGCAGCGAGCAGCGGCTACTCTCTAGATGTGTGCAGCTTCTCATTGAAGTGGCTTCTCTTGTTACAACTCTCAGGCTCTAGAGCACAAGCTCAGTAGTTGCTGTGCACAGGCTTAGTTGACTGGTGACATGTGGGGTCTTCTCGAACCAGAGATTGAACTTACATCCCCTGCATTGGCAGGCAGATTCTCAACCACTGAACCACTAGGCAACTTCCTCATCAGTTTATTTTTGATGACAGAATAAAGACCTGTGAACTTTAGAATGTTAGAGTATTCGTGGTAACTTTCATCTACCTATATTGTCCTCACCATCCTTGTCCCTCCCCAACTCAGGGAATCATCATCCTGAACTTTGTATTTACCATTCCTTTGCATGGAGGAAGAGGTTTGTCATTGTTTTTCTAATACAAATTGCTATTATGAACATTCTATCTGACACCAGTTGCGGTACAAGGAGTATATACCTAGGAGTGGGGGCTTCCCTGATGGCTCAGCAGCAAAGGATCTCCCAGCTGATGCAGGAGATAAGCGTTCGATCCCTGGGTTGGGAAGATTCCCTAGAGTAGGAAAAGAGTTGGACATAACTTAGCGACTGGGCACACACATTCGTGCATACCTAGGAGTGGGTATATACCTAGTAAAATTGCAGGGGTATAGTGTATGAAAATGTCCAACATTACAAAATAATAACTTGCTTTTCAAAGTGGTCGTATCAGTTTGCACACCCACAAACCACATGTAAGCAGTCTTGATTCACACTCACTCCAATTGTCAGGCTTCTGATTTTGGGCACTCAAGTGTTGTAAAATGACATTTGATTGTTGTCTTGACTTTTGTTTCCATGATTACTAATAAGTTGAATGTCTCTTCAGATGTTAATTGACCACCTGTTTCCTTCTCTAAGAAACGCTGCTGCTGTTTAGTTGCAAAGTTGTGTCCAGCTCTTTGTGACCCCATGGACCCTCCGAGGTCCTTTGTCCATGGAATTCTCCAGGCAAGAATCCTGAAGTAGGTTGCCATGTCCTTCTCCAGAGGATCTTCCCAACCCAGAGATCTAACCCACATCTCCTGCTTGGCAGGTGGATTCTTTACCACTGAGTCCCCAGGGAAGTCCTCTCTTAAGAAATGCCTGGTAGCCTCCAATTAAAATAAATAAATTTATATTAAAAAAAAAAGAAATGCCTGGCCATATATTTCTTTCCTGTTTCTAGTTTGGGCTTATTTTCCTTATTAACCAGTTTTGCATGTTCTTGATATGTATCTTTTAGCTACTATATGCATTGAAATATGTTCTTGTATTTGTAATACTTTACTTTCTTTAAAATTTCTTTTTGAGGAAAAGGAGTTCTGGGTTTTAATATAGTCAAAGTTTTATGGTTAGTACTGTTAGGTCTTTTTAAAGAACTAGACTGCAAGGAGATCCAAGCAGTCCATTCTGAAGGAGATCAGCCCTGGGATTTCTTTGGAAGGAATGATGCTAAAGCTGAAACTGTAGTACTTTGGCCACCTCATGCAAAGAGTTGACTCATTGGAAAAGACCCTGATGCTGGGAGGCATTGGGGGCAGGAGGAGAAGGGGACGACCGAGGATGAGATGGCTGGATGGCATCTCTGACTCGATGGACATGAGTTTGAGTGAACTCCGGGAGATGGTGATGGACAGGGAGGCCTGGCATGCTGGGATTCATGGGGTCACAAAGAGTTGGACACGACTGAGTGACTGAACTGAACTGAACTAAACCCCAAAATCAGAATGATGTTCATGTACATTTTATTCTCAACATGTTGCCTTGGACATTTAAGTACTTAACCTATTTGAAATTGCTTTTTGGTAAGAAGTTGGGTTTGAATTCAACTTCATTTTTCCATATCTGCAACTAAGTTGTCCACTTCTATTTATTGAATAGCCCTTCTTTCCCCCCAGGGAAACTGAGACCAGAGAGATTCAGCAACTTGCCCAAGATCACACAGTTTTGTTGTTGTTTAGTCGCTAACCTGTGTCCGACTTTTTGTGACCCCATGAACTGCAGCATGCCAGGTTTCCCTGTCTTTCACTATTCCTTGGAGTTTGCTCAGATCCATGTCCATTGTANCACTTGGCCGCCCTGTGCTACTACTGTTTACTCATCTGTAAAATGGGTGGATGAAGGTTACTGCTAGCTGAGGCCATGGATGGGAAAGAGGCTCTGCAGGCTGCCAAGTGCAGCACATGAGGCAGGGGTGGCAGAGGAAGCAGGGGCTCGGGCGTCCCTCCCTCCACCGCTGTCAGCTTCCCAAGCATCCTCTTCCTAGGAGATGGAGGACACGCCGGCTGAGCTGGGGAGGAGCTGACCTGCCCGAGCACCCACTCTGCAGCAGGCCCTGCATGAGGTGGGGATGCAGATTCAGACGTGCTTCTGTGATGACGGGGTCCGACCGTAATAGGTGGTGACAAGGGGTGATAGTGCCACGGCAGTTAGGGCTGGGGGGCGGTATAATCACAGAGAGGTTCCTGGTCTAGCCTGGGGAGCCATGAGCTCCCCTTGCACCACGCCAGCCAGGTGCCCTCCTGGTGACCAGCTTCCAGCTTCCCTTAGGATCCCCTCCACTGGCCCTTCGGAGCAGCCATGCAGCTCTGAAGATGCTCGTTCATGGTACCATACCTCTGCTGAGGCCCCCTCGGTCACCTCCACCACTCTTACCACAAATNCATGAGCTCCCCTTGCACCACGCCAGCCAGGTGCCCTCCTGGTGACCAGCTTCCAGCTTCCCTTAGGATCCCCTCCACTGGCCCTTCGGAGCAGCCATGCAGCTCTGAAGATGCTCGTTCATGGTACCATACCTCTGCTGAGGCCCCCTCGGTCACCTCCACCACTCTTACCACAAATCCATGGTCTTCCCCTTGGCCTCTCCATCAGGCCCCTGCCCCTCACTTCCTGGCCTCACCCTAACACTTATCACACCCAACAGGGAAGACTCACCAGCTCTTGCCAGCCTCCTGACCGCAGTGCCTAGAGCACCCCTCCCCCACTCTCTTCCTATGACATCTCCTCAGAAACACCTCTACTGGTGGCTCAGATGGTAAAGAATCTGCCTGAAGTGTGGGAGGCCCAAGTTCGATTCCTGGGTCAGGAAGATCTCCTGGAGGAGGAAATGGCTACCCACTCCAGTTTTCTTGCCTGGAAAATGCCATGGACAGAGGATCCCAGCAGTCCACAGTCCATGGGGTCTCAAGGAATCAGACATGACTGAGCAACCAATGCTCACCTAGAGAAATTCTTCCCTGGGCTTTTTATTCTCTGTCCCTCGTTGGTTTCTTTCAAAGCTCTTATTTCTTCCAGAGATTTGTGCATTCATTTTTCTCTCTTCTCCCCCTCCTGTCCTCTCCTGTTACAAATGCTTCATGAGAGCAGGGGTCACACCTGCCTATTTTTGGTGGTCTCTTAGCCACAGAGGGCACTCAATAAATATTTGTTTGATGAATGAATGAATTAGCAAACAAATTAATGAACTGGATCTTAAAGAATCTAGAGCTGTGCTGTCCAATAGCCACGAACCACAGGTGGCTATTTAAATGTAAAGAAATTAAAAGTAAAGAAATTTAAAGCCCAGTTCCTCAGCTGCAGTCGTCACATTTCAATCTCTGTATGCAGCTAGTGGCCACTGCATCGGACATTTCCGTCATTTCAGAAAGTTCTATTGGGCGCGCTGCTCTGAATGACCTTAAAGGCCGAGAAGGCGGACAAGGGCACTTGGAGCAGAGGGGTCCAGCATGTACCCAGAGCTGCAGGTGTGAAAGAGCAGCATGATGGTGCTGTGCTCTGGAACAAGGAAGGGGGACACATCGCTCTACCTTTACAGGCCCTGCTTGCATTAGAAAGTCTGGCTTAAGGTCAGGAAGAATGTCAGAACAGGGAGACTCCTAAGAGACAGCTGGTTCCATCCACTTCTCTTGGAAGTGGAGAACGTGGCCCAGAGAAGACCCCCAAGATCAAAGAGAAAGTAGCATGAATGGGGCAGGAAGCCAGGCCTCCTGACTCCCAGTGCCTTAGGAGTCAGTTTCCCCCAACCAGGTTCATGGATACTTCTTCCCTCCTTCCTGGCCCCTCTCCCCACCCACGGCCAGGCCACCAAGCCTGGTGAGGCACCCAGGCCCATCCTTGTCCTCGACATTCACACTGGCCACTTTTATTTACTCCTTAGAACATCACAAACCCTCCCTCCCCAGTGTCTGACCCCTAGAAATTTTAGACATCCCAAGGAGAATAGCTGCTTATAACCATTTGCTAATTACACGTATGGATGTCAATTAATTCATTTAGCTAATTACCCACTCGATGAGCACCACGCACCAAAGAACTGTAAAAGACAGACATATGGTGAGAGAGGGGGGTATCCGGGTGCTCCAGCGGCATGCAGGGGTAGGGGAGGGAGGGCGCCATGGCTGCAGCAACTCCCCACCACCGGATGAGTGGAGGGAGGCAGCTTAATGGCTGGGGGGACAGAGCTGCTGCTGCTGCTGCCATAAAGCATAATTACGGCTTTCCACTAATAGTGCTGGGAAAACACACCGGCACTCACGCGTGCAGATAACCGCAAATATGTATATGCACATCTCTGTTTATACACACACTTATGTGCTTACAGACACAGCATGCACGTACGCAGTGAGCACGGAATACGTGCACACATGTGCACACACACACATGAACAGGTGAGGTCATGTGGCATGAATGCACAGACATTTTCTTCAAGTCCTGCCTTTGGTGGAGGCTGCAGGGTGGGAATTCTCTCTTTTTGCACCCAGCTTTATGCCAAGCACTGTGCTCAGCCCTTCCACATAAGTTATTTCATTTAATCTTCGCATCACCCCACAAAGAATGAGTTATCTTCACTTCACTGATCAGGAAACAGGCTCAGAGAAGCCAAAACACTTGTCCAAGGCTACACAGCTGGTAAGTGGCAGAGGTGGGGCTAATCCCTGCACCTCCATAGCCACAAGCAGCAAGGGGCAGGGGAAGGGAAAGGGGGTTTTCATCTGCTTGCAACTGGTGGGATCTTGGGAAAATAACCTCTTTTAGGAGAGACTCTACCACAAATGTCATTCTCCCTGGAAAAGGGATCTCCTGTCACCTTTGGCTGCATCCCATGAGTCTGCTCTAAGGCCATCTCTGTGCCAGGCCTGGCATTCAGGACACAAGGTAAATATCTGAACTCACAGCATGGTAAGGCAGATGGAGAACACAGGTTGTCATCAGAAAAGCAAGCATTTGATCTGGCTGTCTGGGTTGAGAGCCCAAGTTTTTCCCATGTTCCACGCTTTCTCTTTCTTCTTACCCTGGAGGGGCTGGGTCCAGAAGCCTAAGATGAATCCCTTGAGCTCCCTGCAAATGACACACATCTCCTCTCTGAGAGCTTCTGCCTGGGGTCCTGTCCTGGCCCTTCACACCTTTCCTCATCTTCATAAGGACAGCAGCGTTGGTCTACCCCGGCAAACAAGAATGAAAGTTTCTCCAGTTTTAGGGAAAAACAAGAAAACTCTCCAACACCCCTCTTCCAGCCTCTCCACTTACCAACCCTGATGTCATTCACCAAAGTAAATAGGAAGCCACAGTTAGGTGATTCATTCACCCCTCTGTTCAATAAAAAACTCCAGAGAACTCCTCTGGTCTAAGAATGGATGGTCTCAAACATTCTTTCAGGCCAGCAAACAAGCAAAAAGTAGCAGCTCTGCAGCTTCTATCAGTTAAAAATCTTTCTGTTGCAAGTGACAAAAAATCCAACACAAATAAGTTTCAACAGAGGGAGTATACTGGATCAGATACAGAGACGGCAAGGGGTATGGCAGTTTCAGGAATAGCTTGATTCAGGGGTTCAAGCAAAGTCACTAGGACTTGCCTCTGTCTGTCTCTTATTCTTACTCTCTCCCATGCGTTGGCTTCATTCCAAAGCTCCACTTGGTGATAAGCTTCTCTTGCTCTCAGACTCCAGCCCACCAGAGACAGGAGCTTTTCCAAGAGCTCCTACACAAGCCCTGAGATTCGCTGTGGTAGGATGGGCTCCAGCACACGCCCACCTCTGAGCCAGTCTCCACAGCCAGTGGGAGGCCATGCTCAGATTGGTTGGATCCAAGGGTGAAACCTCCTGAACAGAGTGGGAACAGTTGGAGCCCCAAATGTTGTCAGAAGAAGGGGGAATTGACAAAGGACCAGGAGGCAAGGTACCAGTACCCATATACAATGTTCTTTTTTTTAATTTCATTGATTTTGTTTATTTTTGGCCATGCTGGGTCTTCATTGCTGCGTGCGGGCTTTTCTCTACTTGTGGCAAGTGGGGTCTGCTCCCAAGTTGTGGTGCATGATCTCTTGTTGTGAAACACGGGTTCTAGGGCGTGAGCTCAGTAACTGTGGTGCATGGAGTTAGCTGCCCTGCAGCATGTGGAATCTTCCTGGACCAGGGATTGAACCCATGTCCTCCGCATTGGCAGGCAGATTCTTAACCACTGGACCACCAGGAAAGTCCTACAGTGTTCTAAGCATTCTAGATCAGAAAGGTAGAGAGTATCAGCCCTGTCTTGGATCCAAGGAAACCAAGGCTGAGAAAGGAGATAAGCCTAATAAAAATTATCCAGTGAGTAAGGGACTGAGTCAGGATTTGAACCAATTTCCTCTCATTTCCTCCTTGAGCCCTTCCCCCACATACAGGCTCCCAGGAACACTCTCCAGGCATCCACGCTACAACGAATCAAATCACTTTCCTCGGTTCTGCTGTCCCTGGGCCAGCAGGGTCTCCTGATTGCCTGGGAAAGGCCTCCCAGGCTGGGAACTCTGTGAGGGCCAGCCTGCTCCATCCATGGGTGTCCCACTCCTAGCCCTCTGAGCTCACTCCAGGGCAGGTGGAAACCCTGCCATGCCACTCTCCCAGACTTCTCTCTGGCCAAGTGTGGTGAAGGACAGTCCAGAAGGGCCTGGGAGTAGCCCCAGACAAGGACCAATGGGAGCTAGAGGATACATGCCAGTTCCCTGGCCCCATGGTGGCACGACAAGGTGGGGCTTGTTCCACCCAGGTGCCCACAGTGGTGACTGGCCCGGTAACACCCTTTCCCAGCTGCCTTCCCGGCCCTGTCTTACTCCCCACTCCCCTCCTTGGTTCCCACAGTCAGCTCTCAGACAGGCTTGCCTTCCAAATGTTCTCTCAGGATCTGCTTATGGGAAAACACAACTTAAGTACCTCCATTCTCCTATAAAATTAGGGTATGGGAAGCCTGAGGGGGGTTCAGCTAAATCAATGATTGTCAGATATTTTTTTAGTAGAATACTTTTACAAATGCTTTTCTTTTCTGTCTGGTTTTCACCCCCTCTCCTTCCTAAAATCCAGGCCTCTCCCCTCCCTGCCCTGCCCCCTGTCCCACTGAGTCTCAGGTGTCCCACAACCCTTTTTTTTTCACGTGGGATCTTAGTTCCCAGACCAGAGATCAACCCTGCCCCACCCCATCCCCACTCCCCCAGGCCCTGAGCCTCAGCCCCCTGCAGTGAAAGGGCAGAGTCCTAACCACTGGACCACCAGAAAAGCCCCTCCCACAACCCCTGAGTCTTGTGCATTCCTCAGCCCCTGGCATCTTCTCAGTCAAGGGCATTTTCTTCTCTCCCAGGTCCTGTGCTGAGGGGAGGCAGGAACTTCGGATCCCTTGGTGACGGAGGGCAGGAGGGAGGTCCTAGAAATAGTTACAATTCACTCCCTCCCTTAACAGCTAAAAAAATCACACAGATTGCACACCTCAAAGACTAGCTTCCTGTAGAAAACCCTTACTGTGGGTCTATATATCCTTTCTGATAACGTAACTCTGGCCTAAGCACACTACAAGAACTCTAGCCCCACTCACTGTGGAAAACTGTACAAAGCCCTCTTACATTAACCTGACATCGGAGAGTGCCAGGTTGCAGGGTCCAGACTGGTCTCTCCCCCAGCTTCCCAAGGGGATGGGAGAGCTGTGTCCATCTTTCTGTCTGCTTTTATCTGCCTCCCACTCTCTCTCTCTCAAGGACCGTCTTCCTGTCCTCCTCTGGAACGTATGAGGTGGAAGGTAACCATTATCAGATGCTGTGGAGCAAATCACACCGAACTTAGTGGCCCTACACAACAACCTATTATGCTCCCTAATTCCCTGGGTTAAGATTTCAGGACGCTGGGCCATTCTCACTTGGGTCTCCCAAGCAGCTGCAGACACATAAAGGCTTGATGGGGCCCGACGACCCACCTCAGAGGTGACCCACTCCCTTGGCTTGCAACAGTTCTGGCTGTTGGCCCAGGCCCTCAGCTCCGCCCTGCGTGGGCTTCTCCAGGCTGCTGAGTGTTCTCAAAGCCTGGCAGCTGGCTTCCTTGCAGCGGGAGAACCAAGAACCCAAGGCAGATGCTGCAGTGCCNGGGTCTCCCAAGCAGCTGCAGACACATAAAGGCTTGATGGGGCCCGACGACCCACCTCAGAGGTGACCCACTCCCTTGGCTTGCAACAGTTCTGGCTGTTGGCCCAGGCCCTCAGCTCCGCCCTGCGTGGGCTTCTCCAGGCTGCTGAGTGTTCTCAAAGCCTGGCAGCTGGCTTCCTTGCAGCGGGAGAACCAAGAACCCAAGGCAGACGCTGCAGTGCCTGTTTTGAACAAGTCCCTGGAGCCACATCGTCACTTTCATCTTATTCTGTTGGTCACGCAGGGCCAGCCTGATCTGGCGTGGAGAGAACCACACAGGAAGTGTGGGGCAGCGGGCCATCTTGGAAGCTGCCTACCATGGGAAGTTTAACTGGGGCCCTGGCCACCCCCAGGCGGTCTGTGCTGCCTGCCCCTTGAGTTCCTGTCCGCCCCGACACACTCCACCCTGAGCCCCCCTACACCATGAGATCGTGGCATCTAGCAGTACATACAAGAATCAGGCAGCAGAGACACAGGGGCCAGAGCAGGAAATGTCTCAAAGCCCTCATCAACCATCGCTGTCTTGAAGTCTATCAGTCGCTGCCCTTTTGGTCCAAGCTCCTCTTACGAGCCCACCAGGCTCCTAGGGGCACAGAGGGAAGCCCTCATCACCTGCCGCCCTGGGGGACCAGGAGCTCCAGGAGGGCCTGAGGGAAGACTGGTAAGGTGAGACTGGGGAATGGGATTAGAAGGGGGGGTGTCTTCTACCTACCTCTATTCGTTGGCAAGATGATACCCTCCATTCCTGCCAAAAAAAAAAGGAGAGAATCTGCCCCAGATTGTCACCCTGCACTCCACTGAGGAGACCCTGAACAAGAAGTGCCCAGAATGTGATCCACAGAATCTCTGAGTGGAATACAGGGTTGCTTTATGCCACTTAGTTATGGGACAGTTTGATATAGAACATTAAACAACCCAACACCTTCTGTCTCCAAAGACATAGAGGTTCTGTCCCAGGCTAACCTGGTCCATGGATGTCAGGTTCCATGTGGTCCCATCAGTCAGATGGGTCACTCCCCCAGGCCTGGAGGCTAAGAGTGTTCATTCCAACACACTGCAGACAGGAGGAGACCCTCCTGCAGCTCACATCCACACACCTGGGCCTTGTTTTTCTCCACCCTTGTGTCCAGATGCCCATGCACAACCCCAATTCCTATTGCTTTTTCTAACAGTTAACCCTTCATCCTCTCCCCTCCCCCGCCCACTCCAAGGCCTCAAGCCAGCTTCTGTACAGATGCAGGGCCTGGCTAAATAGAAGCCTTCTAGGCAGCTTCTTTCCTTGGCAACACAAGGAACCAGCAGAAGCCGGGACAGTACGCTTGTTCCTGAGTTTACTAAATGAAAGTGACCAGCCTACCCTAGGAACCAGCCTGGCAGTGGGAGAGTGAGGAGGATAGGGTTGGGGGGAGAGCAGGTTGGCAGGGAGGGAGTGGGAATTTTCTATTCCTTGAGTTTGCCCACACCTGGAAGGAATAGCATCAGACTACTTTTAAGTCAAAAGGGGGATTTCTTGGGAGGTCACTGGGGCAGCCTACAGAGCAGGTGGAATCTTGGCAGAGACCTTGAGAACCAGAAGAGAAACCAAATTTCTAACAATGATGATTTCTAGGGAGGGCTTGGAGAAGGCAGTGGCACCCCATTCCAGTACTCTTGCCTGGAAAATCCCATGGACAGAGGAGCCTGGTGGGCTGCAGTCCATAGAGTCGAACACAAGTGAGCGTCTTCACTTTCACTTTTCACTTTCATGCATTGGAGAAGGAAATGGCAACCCACTCCAGTGTTCTTGCCTGGAGAATCCCAGGGACAGGGGAGCCTGGTGGGCTGCCATCTATGGGGTCGCAGAGTTGGACACGACTGAAGCAACTTAGCAGCAGCAGCAGCAGGGAGGGCTTCCCAGGTGGCACTAGTGGCAAAGAACCTGCCTGCCATTGCAGGAGATGTAAGACTAAGCAGGTTCTGATCCCTGGTTTGAGAAGATCCCCTGGAGGAGGGCATGGCAACCCACTCCAATATTCTTACCTGGAGAATCCCATGGACAGAGGAGCCTGATGAGGTACAGTCCATGGGGTTGCAAAGAGTCAGACACAACTGAAGCAATTTAGCACCCATGCACACACGATGTGTAGGGAATGGGATCGTGGAGAACATGCTTCCTCCACACTGTTAGAATATTTTTCTCAATAATCACGTATAATCAACAACAACAACGAAAACATTTCCTTTTGGAGACAGAAAAGATCTGAAGCAAGGCGGGGGATGCCCAGAGCCCCACAACCTCTGCCCCCGCTCAGCCCCCTGTACAGGGCCTTGGGCACTTCCACTGGTTGACTGGTCAAGACCCCCCAGCTCAGATCTACTGTCAAACACTAGAGCCTGAACAAGTTCAGGGTCTGGGCCCAGCCGCACCCGCCCTGATCCAGCCCAAGAGGGCAGCCAGCTCCTCGGGAGCCCAGCGGCACCTCATGTGTACAGACCTGGGTCCCTACTGCTGATCTTCTGCCTGCTGACAAATGATCCTGCCTTCCCCACGAGCTGTGACTCCTGGGCCCATCCATCAGCTGCCCAGCCAGTGCAATCGGAGTTTAATGATGTCATGACAGGAGTGATTACAATTGTTAATTACCTTCCAGCCATCAGCAGCTTCTGCAAGTCTTCAGCCATGTGGCAGCTGCCACCGCCACCCTGTGCTTGTACAAACCTCTCCTGGCCTCATCGACCACCCTGCTGTATTCCCAAAGGCCCTAGGATACAGGGGTGGGCATTTCAAAGGAGGATTTCTAGGTACCAGTATATCCCCAAGATCCTGGTACTCTGAAGGTCTGAATGCCTTTCTCCCTGGTTTAATTTATAGAACCCACGCTATCAGGGTCCTGAAGGAAAACACCAACCATATCACTGTCTGCTCACGGTCAGTGGTATGGAGTCCCATACCAAGGTCACGGGTGCAAGGCCTTGTACCAAGGCCACAGATGCAGAGCCCAGGACCAAGGTCACCTCTGGAACTGACTGAGCCTCATTGAGAACCATTGCCAAAAGCCCCTCTGATCCTTACAGGCCAGCTCCCTGACCCCGTATCAGGTAAAAATGACCCCGGCACTCACCCTATAGTGTCCTAACCAATCACCTAATGCCACCTTTCCAGCGGGAATCCTCAGTTAAAATTGGCTTCTAACTCACAAAAAGACTCTCTCTGGTGCGTCAGGAAGTCAGCCCACTGTATTTGCAGTGTCCCTCACCTTCTATTCTCCCTTCAGTCGGCTTTCCCTGGTCAGGAGGTCAGCCCACTGTGCTCACAGCACTCAAATTATCTCTACTCTCTGTTCTTAATAAACTCTCCCTTTATGCAATGTTCTGTGTCTGGAAATTCTTTCTCAACCCATATTTGGACTGGACTTCCACAAGTGGATCCTCCTCGCCACATAAAATCTAAATCCCTTAGCTTGGCCCTTAAGATGTTCCACGAAGGACAGTGCCTGCCTTTCTCTAGTTGCACTTCCCACTACTCAGCTCCACACACCTCACTGATAATAACAGAACTTCCAGCCACGCCCCCTACTTTCCCAACCCCAGGCCTTTGCCCACACCATCCCTCCCACTTGGAAAGCCCTTCACCTATGGCTCCATACATTCAACTTCTACCTATTCTGCCATGCCTGCCTCATGCTAACTCTGTAGGATACGGCCTAGAGCCTCCCTCCTACCCCAGGCTCCAATCCCAAGTAATTCTGGCCTCCCAGGATTTTCAGAAGCCCTTCACCTGACCCCCCTCTCTCACACATCAACTCCCCAGTTTAACAGGTTTGTGTCCATGTCCTCTCTCTCCCAGAGCAGTGAACTCCTAAGGGTAGGGCCTTAGCACCCAGCACAGGGCCTGGAGTGGAGTAAGGGGTCAGAATCAATGGAGAAGTCTTGAGCTGGCCCAGGAGGGAGGAAGTAAAAGCGGCCTTGAGAAGGAGACAGCATGTGCCATTGCTTCCTTCTTAAGGGACTGTGCCCACATCCAGGCCCTCACCAGCTATGCAGGAGTAATGGGCTCCTCACTGGTCTCCCTGCAGCCCACCTCCACCTCCAACAGCCAAAGCAAGCGTTCAATTGTGAATCAGATTCTGCTACTCCTTGGCTTAAAACCCTTAAATCCCCCGGAGGTAAGTCTGTTAGTTTAGCCTTCAAGGATCACCACGGCCACAACACCTACTTCCCGTGCTCGTCTGCAGCCCGCTGCCACCCCTCCTCTGAAGGCTACACCTCCACACACCGGCCAAGGCCGAGACTGCCATACCCTCTCCCAGTCACAGGTGCCAGGGCCTCAGCGGACCTACCTGGCCTAAGCTCAGTTGACTAGATTTCCTCTTTCCTGGGAACTGAAAGGTATATAAGTGCTTTGGAGCCATGAGGAGGTTATTGTCAACTTGGAGCCCAGAGAGGATGAATGAAGAGGAGGAGTATGAGGGAGGGGCAGAAGAGGGGCTCAGAGAGACAAAAAGATACCAGGAGACTTTGGAGGTCACACCCGTCCCTCCCCGAGACACAGTTCTGTTGGGTTCCAGGAGAGGCTCCCATCTCTTTATAAACATTGTCCTTCTTTTCACGGTGGTTTCTGTCAAATGTGTCAAAGATGAAGGAAATTTTCTCGTCCAGACATGTACAGCTCAAAACAAACATCATATATCTTTGAATGAAATACTCTGAAAAGCTGTCTGGGGAGCAGTAGGGATGTGGGGGCACAAGTCCCAAGGACTTGTCCACATTTCACAAGGCGGTGGGGAGGCCACCCCTGAACGGCAGGTGAGAGCGTCATGCTGCTTCTAAAAGCAGCAGGGCTTTCAGAGGACCAACCATCTCCATTTAACCCCAGCCCTGCCACCCACCCACGGTGTAAGACTGGACCAGTTCTCTCTGGCTTCACTTTCCTCATCTGTTAAACAGCCCTGCTCATAAAAACAGTGCCTACCTCAAGGGGGGGTTTTTTTGTGTATGTGGGGGGGGGGTTCTTTTCTTTTTTTATTGGATTAAACAAGTTAATACGTGGAAAGCACACAGTAGTGTCTGTTAAGGGCAAACACCAAATGTTAGCAAAAGTGGGAAAAGCTAAAGCTGTAAAGGGCCTGGACGTTGTGAGATAAACTCTGAGATGCAAATTTAAGCCAGGATGCGGGGCACAGGTGAATTTAAGAAAAAAAAGAACTTAAAGTAGATTATTCACCACTGCGTTCCCACGAGAGTCCTGGACACAAAGCAGCCCAAGTCCCTGCTCTCACAGAGCTTGCATTCTAGAAAGAGAGAGGCAGTCAATAAGGTCCCTACAGATGACAGCTACAAAGATAAGACAAGTATGGTGTGAGGAGAAGGATGACTAGAGGGCTTCTCTGGACCAGGCGGGGACTGAAAAAGGACCAGCCGCTCCGGGCACCACCCTCGGAGGGAGGCCAGCAAGGAGGAAACAGCAGTCCCAGGCTGGGGAAGGTGAGCAAGCTGTCCATCAGAGGGCAGGAAGGGCAGATCCCTGAGCAGGCAGCTTCAAGCACGGATTCTGCTAGGCTCTCTGCTACAAAGCATGAACAGAAACAGCCTCGTCCACCTCTGCCTTAATCTTCAGTCCCTCCCACGTGCTCATGAACACCTTTGGGTGGTTCAGTTCTCTTTCAGGGAATGAGGGGGTTCTGAATTCAGCGAGGAGCAAATACTGAGACAACAGGGGTAGGTACTCCTCGAGGCAGGCCCCTCCAAGGCTCTTCCTCAAAACTTAACCCTTCCTAAAAAGAGACCACAAAACCCCACATTTACCCAGAGCCCAGCTCTGGTTAACCTACCGCAGGGGGGAGGCTGAGAGAACTCACCTTTGTCTTGTCTTCAGCAGGTCTGCTCCGCGTCAGTGACCTCTAGTGAGGAGAGGCAGGAGCACTGGTTTGGGAGTCCAGCAGACTGGGTGTCACTGCTCTGTCGCTTGCGCGCTAGAAGCCTGGGCAAGTCTCAACCACCCTGCTCCATAAAATTGGGGAGACAGCTCCTGGAGAAGATGAGCAACCCTTCCACATGTTGCCAGAAGGTATCAATCTCAAGAGACCCATGCTAGTCATCCCGTTTTCCATCCAAGGGGACAGGGTCAGGGGGACAGCATCTTCTCCAATGTGAAGACCAATGATAGCTATGCCTTGATGAGTGCCTTCCGGGGGCCAGACACAGGTGAAAGAAAAAAACAGCAATAAAGACTTTAAAATAAAAAAATGAACACCTAGTGGAACAGTTTTACCACCGAGCAGGTCACAAATCTGGCACAGGCTCTGGGGAACTGCAACTTTGATGAGACAGAAAGGAATTTGACTTTTTAAAGCCAAACACCAAGCACTGTAGGCTTCCCAGGTGGTGCTAGCTGTAAAGAACCCACCTGCCAATGCAGGAGACTCTGGAGACCCAGGTTTGATCCCTGGCTCGAGAAGATCCCCTGGAGAAGGGAATGGCTACCCACTCCAGCATTCTTGCCTGGAGAATTCCATGGACAAAGGAGCCTGGCAGGCTACAGTCCATGGGGTAGCAAAGAGTCAGACATGACTGAGCGACTAACACACACCCACTCCAAGTATTGCCTGCCCCGAGTGAGGAAAGTAAAGCCTCTGAGCTGCCAGGGGCACCAGGCATTTGCTGCCTGTGAGGGCCCATCTCAGGAGCCTGGCATCTGCTGTGCACATGGCATGCCGGATCTGGGTTACACAGCCTAACAGGTCTGCCCCAGCGTCAGCAGGCCAGGGGGTCAAGGCAGGGTGTACCACCTGGTACCCAGCTCTTCCTCCATTACCACTGCTCCAAATGACCCCACAAAATACAGCTCCTTATCCCCATTTTAAAATGAGAAACTGAGGCCCAGAGAGTTTAGGGATTCCCCTGTCAAGGTCACTCAAGCCCAGCTCAGATTGGAACCTAGATCTGTCTGGTTGCAAAGGATGTAACTGTCACATCAAACCACGGAAATGCCAGCTGGGGCACAATAAGCAGACTATAGTCAGACTAAGCTCAGAATCCTCAGAACTTGGAGGAAGAGGGTCAAGCCAGAGGAATCAGGCCAGAACGCTGGAGCCTGGGTTCCCTCCCAGGCCCCTGGGGTTGCAGAGAGGCTGGGCCAGGGTGGTCCAGGGAGAAGTGTGGGATTACTCCCAGGCTGCACTGGCCTCCCGCCTCCCCTCAGCACGTCCCCCACTAGGGGATGATTTTTCAAACCAGACTTTCCAACATCACCCTTCCCTGGGCGGCCAGACACCCGGCCCCCCACAGCCCGCCGCCAGCCAGCCCTGCCTCCCTCCTGGAGCGGCAGGAAGCCGTTCTGCATACACCCCCTGGTGGAAACAGCTCATTACGAGATGGGGGAAATGTGCTAGAACATTAGGTTAATAAATCAAGCGCTCCCAGAGCCCTGCAGCCACCAGGCTCTGCAAGGCGGGGCCACGGCGCTGGGCCTGGGGGTAGGGGGCGGGGCTATCGCTCAGCCCTCACCTGGCTGCCGCCGCCCCTGCTGAGCGGAGAAGTCGGTGTGTGCAGCGAGCTTGGGAGACCAGGTCTCCCGGGGTTTGAATCCCGGGGCTGCCACTTGCTAACCTGCAACCCAGAACCAGGGAGGACCTCCTGGAGCCTCTGTCTTCTTCTAAACAATGAGGCGGTGATGAGCCCTATCGATGGAGGGCCTCTCAGAGTGGTGCCCTCCACAACTCACTACAGCTGCGTGAGATCCAAGAGGCCATTTCATTTTTCAGAATGGTGAGATTCAGAGCCTGTGGCTGGTTTATGTCCAGTCCTGCCAACCCTCTGCCCAAGGTCACTCCCAACCCGCTGGCGCCCACCTCTGCCCAGAGCAGGTACTCTGCAAGGAGTACCAGGAGGAGGAGCCCTGCAAGGTAACCAGGTCCTGCAGGGTGGCTGGACTGCAGAGCAGCAGGCTTCACCTCCTGGGTGCCCAGCAGGCCAGCCACCTCCCAGCTCCTCCCCATCCCAGACAAGGAAAATCCAACCAGTGGATTGGACCACCACGGACCGGGAGCCCCAGGTTTTTTCCTGCAGCATGCTGCCCCTGTGTCCCTGATACACACCAAAACCTTCTCTGCTGTCCCCCACCATACTGGCTGGCTCCAGCTAACTTCCCTCCCAGTCCTAGCTCAGACGTTAACCCACTTAGGGCCTGAAGAGAATCCCTCCCCTCCCTGGGCCTCAGCTTCCCTCTCTGTGTGAGACTTAGCCTAGAGGATCCTAAGAAGGCTCTTGCATGCCACCCCGCCTCTCCTCCCTGCTGGTCTAGGCAGGAAAGGGGCTGCAACACCAGAGCTCCTTAGCAGAGAAAACCGCTGTCCAGAGAGCTAATCCCTCCTGCTCTCTGGGGGGTGGAGAGAGGGCTAGAGGAAAAAAAAAAAATTAAATTACTAGACTATCTGTCAACTCCTCCCTCCCCATTGACTTAATTTTCTCCAGCCAAACGTAGAGTCAGAGGAGGCAAGAGTGAGTCTGCAGCCCAACCAGAGAGGGAGTAAGGGGAACTGCAACAGGGAATGGGAAGAAGCAGCCCCAAATGGACACAGGGATGAACCTGTTGGATGCACATCAAGCCAGGGAGCCTCATCTAGGCCAAGAACAAACACACACCAAAAATGAGGAATAGATAGTCCTCTGTGCCTAGCTCTGCCCAGGGACTCAGAGCAGCATCATTTCCTCCCGGAAACTTTCCCAGATCTCCCAGTATGGGTTAGGAGCCTTCTCTGGTTTCCCACAACCTCTTTGGTTCCCCCATAACACCATGCCGATATGGTGTGTTAACTTTCATTCATTTATACAATGAATATCTCTGGAGCATAGTATGTTCCAAGCTAACTGCTGGGAATAGAGCTAAAAACAAAAACTGTAGTCTACCAGGAAAGACTGATAAGAAGTATAAACACATTTGGATTATCTACTGCTGTGTAACAAATCATCTCAAACCTTTCTGGCTTAAAATAACAGCAATCATTATCTTCCCTCTCGTAATTTCTGTGGACAAGGAATTTGGAAAGGGCACAGCTGGGCTGTTCTGGCTCAGGGTCCCCCGTGTGCTATAGTTAGACAGCAGCTGGAGATGGAACAGCAGAGGGCTGAACAGCTGGGGGGTGGCCAAGCAACCTCTCATTTAGTCTCAGGACTTCACATGATCTCTCCACGTAGAGTTTGGGCTTCCTCACAGCATGGCAGTTTTAGGGCAGTCATGGCAGGTAGCTTGCACCACAATGAATTCTCCAAGAGAACCAAGCAGAGATGTTTCACATTTTTTAACCTAGCCTTAGTCATAAAAATAGTGTCTCTTCTGCCACACTCTTGGTCAAGGCAGTCATCAAGGTCCACCAAGTTTCACAGAAGGGACACACAGACCCTATATCTTGATTTGGTAGGAGGGTCAAAGTCATATTAAAAGAGGAGCATATGGGAAGGGGTTATATTAGTGGGACCACTTTTGGAAAACACACTCTGCTACAAAACCCAATTTGATTGCGCAGGCGCAGGAGGGCCTAGAGGAGCTATCCCACGTTGAAGGTCAGGAACGGCGGCGGTGAGGAGATACCCTTCGTCCAAGGTAAGGAGCAGTGGCTGTGCTTGGCTGGAGTAGCTGTGAAGAGATACCCCCGCCCAAGGTAAGAGAAACCCAAGTAAGATGGTAGGTGTTGCAAGAGGGCATCAGAGGGCAGACAGGCTGNGGGGGAAGGAGGAGAAGGGGAGGAGAGAGGATGAGATGGTTGGATGGCATCACTGACTGGATGGGCGTGAGTCTGAGTGAACTTCAGGAGTTGGTGATGGACAGGGAGGCCTGGTGTGCTGCAGTTCATGGGGTCGCAAAGAGTCGGACACGACTGAGCAACTGAACTGGACTGAAGGTCACCTCACACTCTCCATTGGGCTTCCCAGGTGATGCAGTGGTAAAAAAAATCTGCCTGCCAATGAAGAAGACCATGGGTTCGATCCCTGGGTTGGGAAGATCCCCTGGAGTAGGACATGGCAACCCACTCCTGTATTCTTGCCTGGAGAATTCCATGAACAAGGGAGCCTGGCGGGCTATGGTCCATGAGATCACAAAGAGTCAGACGTGACTGAGCGACTGAGCGACTGAGCTGAGGTAACACCCTCCATCCCCCCAGGAAGTTAAGCCCTCCGCATCTCACATTTTTGCACTTCCCCAGAGGCTGACTTATGTTTCACTTACGTTTCACTTACCGTTTCATGATCACCTCTGACTCCAAACTCCTGCTTCCGCTGTATTTGCTCAATTTTCAGACTATCTCACTGGTCTGTGGGTGCAGACTTTTGTCATAAGCATGAGATTTGGACAGAAACTCAATCCCTTGCTTGCATTTCCACAAACCACTCAGCTATTGGCAAATGAGGATGTGGTGGGCTCTGCTAAGAATTTAAGGAGAAGGAGGAGCAGCTCCAGTGACTTGAAATTGAATATCAGACATCCCTTCTCATAACTGAGATTTATGCTTGGTCTTCACTCTACAGACCTCACCCTATCTCCTATCTCCTCTCCCCTCTCCACTGCACCCCCCCCACACCACCACCAACCACCACACTGAGCTGCTTCTGGGATCTCAGTTCCCAAGCAGGGATTGAATCCGGGTCACAGCAGTGAAAGCCCTGAACCCTAACTAGGCCACCAGGGAACTCCCATCTTCTCTCCCCTCTTTCACATTTCTCTCTCTTTCCCAGCCCTTTCTCACAACTCTACCCCCTTCCCAAATTTTCCCCACGTAAGCCAAGCAGTTTTCCAAGACTCCTTGCCCTACACTTGCCTCCCGGCATCCTTTTGGAGGCTCAAAGGGCTTTCCAATTTCAGAGACATCTTCCCTAGAAGGTAAGTGCGGATTCCACGATGCAATGACGAATTTTTCCTCCATTACCCAAGCCAGGACCATCAAGTGGGACAGGGTCTGTAGTGGGGAGGGACTTTGTATGGACCATCGCATGTGATCTTTGGAATAACTCTCTTCTGCCTAGTCTGCCTCCCTCACTGCACCGTGAGCTCTTAGAAATCAGAGCAGCACGAGTCTGGGTCCTCGGAGCCCACTCAGGNGGACAGGGTCTGTAGTGGGGAGGGACTTTGTATGGACCATCGCATGTGATCTTTGGAATAACTCTCTTCTGCCTAGTCTGCCTCCCTCACTGCACCGTGAGCTCTTAGAAATCAGAGCAGCACGAGTCTGGGTCCTCGGAGCCCACTCAGGATAAGCACTCAGGAAAGCATGAAATGACAGCATTTCAAAGGCGATTCCATCAGGGACCGAGGGCAGTGGTGTGCCAGAGCTCAGACCCTTGAAGCCAACCTGCCTTCCTCATCCCCAGAGGTCAGACCTGCTCTGAGGCAGGTGCTGTAGGTGGTCCTTAGCGCTGATTGTGGACAGGAAGGCAGACCAGGAAACCCAGCAGAAAAATGTGCAAAGGACACAAGCAATTCCCAGAAGGAGAAGCCCCAGATGGCCAACAAGCGCAAGTGCATGAAGAGCTGTTTATATTCACTAACAATCTAAGAAACACAAAGAGTTGGCACCTTACATTCATCATAGTGGCAAAAATTAGAACAATGGGTAATACTAAGTGCTGGCAGGCACGCAGGAGGTAAACACTCTCACATTCTGCTGGCGGGTGCAAAGCAGTTCAGTCATCCTAGAAAGCAAGCTAACGAGAGTTAGTAAAATTAAGTAGGTGTGTGTCCCATAGGTAGCAGGAGTCTCCTGGTGCACCCCTGGATATGACAGGGAAATTCTCATGCAAGCCCGCAAGGGGACCGTCCGTGATGTGTACAAGGGTGCATGTCAAGAAATTATTTGTAAGAGGAAGAAATTCAAGGCGGGAAACTTCCCTGGTGGTCCAGTGGTTAAGAACCTCCCTCCCAAGTCAGGGGACACGGGCTCGATCCCTGGTCGGGACACTAAGGCCTCACATGCTGTGAGGCAACTAAATCTGTGCTTCACAATGAAAACCTGTACATGCGTGCCTCATTGCTTCAGTCGGGTCCGACTCTGTGCAACCCTATGGACCATAGCCTGCCAGGTTCCTCTGTCCATGGGGACTCTTCAGGCAAGAATACTGGAGTGGGTTGCCATGCCCCCTTCCAAGGGATCTTCCTGACCCAGGGATTGAACCGGCATCTCTTACATCTCCTGCATTAGCTGGTGGGCTCTTTACCTCAGTCAACATCTGGGAAGCCCAGTGAAGACTCAGCACAGCCAAAAAAAATTAAAAAAAATTTTTTTTTAACTAACAGAAAAGAAATTCAAGGCAGTGTATATGTCCATCACTGGGGGAATAAGTGAGCAAAATGGGGTGGATTGTGCTCAGAAATCCATAGCGTAAGAAGAGGAAACAAAGAGGCCTTCAAACATGTAGTTCTGAGTTTGTGTGGTGGTACGGGAGCCGGGAGGGGGGGGTGATGAAAAATACAGAACGAGATCTCTAGCACCCAAGACACCTCTACAAAGTTTACAAAGATACATGCATATTTAGGGTCATATATGGAATTCACTGGAGTGGGTCTTCATGGAAAGAAGAGATGGGAGAGGGGACTAAAAATAGGTGGGTGGTAAGAAGGGAAAAACCCTACACATGTAAGCCAGGCCTGGTATTCAGAGCTGTGTAGTGTATCATCTCATCTTTGGAATATTCTATGAGGTAGGTACTATTAATAGCACCACTTTTTTCAGATGAGAAAACCAAGGCTTAGAGAGATCACTCTGTCCATGGGATTCTCCAGGCAAGAATATTGGAGTGGGTTGCCGTGCCCTCCTCCAGGGGATCTTCCTGACCCAGGAAGCAAACCCATATCTCTTAAGTCCCCCAGCTCTGGCCCCTCCAAATCAAGCCTCACATGAACCAGCAACAAACACCCCTCACCTTCTTCCCCCAAGAATGGATTCATCCCTCTGAGAGCAGCTCATTTAGCATTCTCTAGAAGCCAATGGCTCGCAATGGCCATACACTGAGTCCAGCCCTATCCGGGTGTTTGAAGCTCTCCACAGTTGGACTCTGCTCACCTAGCAGTCTCATCCATCATTATTTCCCTACTGAGGCTGGCTCCACATCAGCCCAAGCTTCTAGCATTGATGTACCATGGCCTTCCACGCCCACCTTGAGTGCCTTCCCTCAGCTCCTTTCAGTCTATTCAGACATAAGGAGTACATGCTCTAGTAGCTTCCTAGTCTTTTTTATTTTTAAAAATTGATGTATAACTTACATATAAAGATCTTAACTTCAAAAAATTCATTGAGTTTTGACAAATGCCTTCATCAGTTTGATAGTCATTTCCCCTCCCTGAGTCATAGTTTCCCATCTACAAAATGAGGTAATGTCAACCTTATAGGGCTGTGGTAGGAGATCAAAGTAATATGACAAGTGGCCAGCACAGTGCCTGGCACACAGTAGGCAAGTAGTTAACTATTCTTCACAAGTAGCCTGTATCCAGTTTTCAATCACAAAAACTTAAATGAGCATCTACTCTGTGCCCTGTGTACGAATGGCCTGGAGACGCAGGGGAAACCAAAACTGGAGGCTGCTAGCTTCCTACTGGGGCTTTCCAGGCAGCTTAGTGGCTAAAAATCCACCTGGCAATGCAGGAGATGCAGGTTCCATCCCTGGGTTGGGAAGATCCCCTGGAGGAGGGAATGGCAACACACTCCAGTATTCTTGCCTGGAGNGAAACCAAAACTGGAGGCTGCTAGCTTCCTACTGGGGCTTTCCAGGCAGCTTAGTGGCTAAAAATCCACCTGGCAATGCAGGAGATGCAGGTTCCATCCCTGGGTTGGGAAGATCCCCTGGAGGAGGGAATGGCAACACACTCCAGTATTCTTGCCTGGAGAATCCTCCTGAACAGAGGAGCCTGGCATGCTGCAGTCCAAGGGGTTGCAAAGAGTTGGACATGACTGAGGACCCATGCACACAGCCTCCTATGGATTTTTTTGGCTGCACAGCATATAGGATCTTAGATCCTCAACCAGAGATTGAACCTGCATTGGAAGTGTGGCATCTTAACCACTAGGCCACCAGGGAAGTCCCTCTCCTAAGGATTATTAAACTATACTGAGACAGGTGCTGTGACAAAAGAAAGCACAAGAAACAGTGGAGTTTGAAAGGAGGAACCCAGGTCAGCTTTGGAGATAAAAGAGGGCTTCCCAGAGGGAGTAATGCCTGAGAGGCATCTTGAAACAATTAACAGTTGGACTTCCCGGGTGGTTAAGACTGCATCGCCACTGCAGGCATGGGGCACAGGTTCGATGCCTGATCAGGGAACTAGAATTCCAAATGCTGCACAGTCAAAAAAATTAACAGGTGAATGACAGTAGGATTTCAGGCAGAGCAAATGGCATGGGTACTGCTCTGACGGTTGGTGGGAACACAGTGTATCGGGGGAAATGCAGATAACTCAGTTGGCTGGAGTAATGCGAGTATGAGGGTTCTGCTGTGGTGAGTTGCAGAGGCCAGCACGAGCCTTGAATGCCATGCAAAGCAGAGGGCTTGCCCCTCAGGACAGCAAGGAGCCAAGGAAGATGTTGAGAGCAGGAATTAACAGGTGTGTATTTTAGAACGTCCTCACTGGGACTTCTTCATTCTGCTTTGACCCGGTTTATTCTTTATCTACCTTAGTCTGCAAGCTCCTTGCAGTCCAGCCCAGGGCTCAGAAACCTCTCCAGGCTCCCCAGGGACGGTATGTGACAATCACAGCCCCTTAGGCCAGCACACAAGGACCAGTTGGATCTGACTCCCTCTCCAGCCACATCTCTTCCCACTGTCTTCTTCCCTTACATTTCAGCTACGCCATCTTCGGTTTCATTAAAGGTCATGCTCCCTCATGTCTTGCGCTTGCCCATGCTGTTGCCTATTCCTGCCATTCCCTCTCCCTGAATGAACTGTCTCCCCTTTAGCTCTGTTTATCTGGCTAATTCCTACTTCTCCCTTGGGACTCAGCACAAGCATCACCTCCTTCAGGGAGCCTTCCCTGATTTTCCCCCAGACTGGGTGACAGTTCTCTTAAGACACCATTCTGCCAACCATCATTATACCACTATGCTTTCTGCAGGGAAGGCGGGTTCACCTCAGTATCTCCAAGCCCTGGCAGGACCTGACAGTGACAGCCTGTGCAAGTCTAAAGAGCAGGGCAGGCTCCGGAGGTCACATGTAGTATCGTCCGACTCTTTGTGACTCCAAGGACTCCTTTGTCCATGGGGATTCTCCAGGCAAGAATATTGGAGTAAATTGCCATGCCCTTCTCCAGGGGATCTTCCCAATCTTGGGATCGAACCCAGGTCTCCCGCATTGCAGGTGGATTCTTTACCATCTGAGCCCCCAGGGATGCCCACATGAATGTATCACTAAGACACAAAAGATGCATCTGAGAGAAATAAAATGAGACGGTCAAGGTGGAAAGGCCTAGATCATGGAGGGTCTCACCAGCCTGCAGTTGATCCACAGGGCAGGGAAACGCAGGGCGCAGACAGAAGCAGCGGGAGAATATGTGGTTTGTAGCTCAGAAGGCTTGGTGGAGGGGCCAGTTTCAAGCCCCCTGGATACCAGCAGGCTGGCAGATTAAGATGATGGCTAAGAGATGTGGAGAAGGGAACAACTGGAGAGAGATTTAAGGGGAGAAAGGACCAGCCTTGGTGCCTGATTGTTCGTGGGCGGCAAGGGAGAGGGAGGAGCGGAAACGACTCCCTGTGCAGCTCCTGAATCTCTAGGGAGAGAGGAAGGAGGCCAACAGCCAGCTCGGACACCAGTCACCTTGGACACAAATAACCTCTAGGGACTCTGCCCCTGCCGAGCCGAGCTGCTACCTCTGACAATGCCTCCCCAACACACACATAGATACACACACACGCACACACAGAAACACACACACCCTGTTTTCCCAAGGGGTTGACTGGACGCTCTGCTGGCTCCTTGCCCACTGCTCCCTCCTGCAGTCTGCTCTGCGCCAGCCAGGAGGAGAGGGAAGGGGAGGGGCAGCTGCAGAAGCCCTGCCGGAAGGGAGGAAGGGCGGGCTCCAGAAGCCAGCCCAGCCGACCCCCAGCTGAGGAGCAGGGGAGAGCTGGGGAGAGAGAGTGAGACAGACAAAAGACAAGGAGAAGCAGAACAGGAGCACTGAACACTGGAGATGCAAGATGCTTTCTGTTCCTCTTGCTTGCCCACTCCCCATNGTCCTGACAGCCCATCTTCTTCCTGCCTCTCCAGTTGGGCCCACCTCCTCATCCCCTCCCTCATCCCTTGCCTGGGCAGTGCATCTGCTTCTAGCTGGTCTCCCTGTCTCCTGTTTAGTCCCATCCACAGGACCCTCCATGCTGCCTACCAGAGGGCCCTTTCTAAAGGCTTAGCCTGAATAACAGACTCCTCTGCTTATAAATAAACGATGACGCAAGTGGCCCATAGGACCACAATCCAAAATTCCTTACCACAGTAGTCAAGGCTTTTCTCAATCTGGTACAGACACAAAGCAATCCCATTGCCCACCTTCCCGGTAGACTTACTTCACCTTGCAGCCCCACAGAATGGCGTGCTGGTCCCTGAACGTACTTTGTTCTTTCATGCCTGTATCTTTGTCCGTGTAGTCCCTCCACCTAGGACACCCCTCTCAGCACTGAAGAAAGAGGTGGAAAGTACAGGGTCTCTGCCCTAGAGGAACTCACATTCTAGAGCTGTACAATCCCCTATGGGAACCACTCATCACACAGGCCAGTCGGGCCCATGGAATGCAGCTAATTCAGACTGAGGTGGGCAGTAAGTGCAAAATACACACCAGATTTCAAAAACCTAGTACAAAAATAATAATGTAAATTAGCTTGTTAATAATTTGTTTCTGTTGACTCCATGTTTACCATAATTTTGATATCTTAGGTTTAATAAAAAATATTAGTAAAAGCAATTCCATCTGTTTCGTTTTACTTCTTACAACCTGGCTACTAAAGAATGTAAAAAAGTGCAGGTGTGCTCTCATTCGTGACTCCCTGGGTATGTCTATGAGACAACACAGCCAGGAGCACAGATGCGGAAACCGGTGGTTAGAGCAATGATGTGGGGAACAGACGATGCAGGGAGACACAGAGTGCTAGAGGCCAAGGTGAAGGCGACGCCCCCTTACCCCATCTGAAGGTGGTGAGTTTAGGCTTGCCAGCGTGGCCATGTCCTCAGACAGCACCTGGACCAGCTGGCACACGAGGGCAAGTGCTGGCGGAAGTACGTGCAAACAGGGAGGTAAGGCGTGCATTCAGAGTGCTCTCGGCTCCCCCCAGACACTTTTCTCTGGAAGCCATCCCTGACCACCCATTCCTGGGGCCCAGCTGGGGTGAGTCCTCCCAGGGGGCTCCTAGAGACCCTCGTCTTCCCGGTCACAGTACAGAGCAGTTGGCGCTGTCATCACCTTTGATGGTTGTGACCACCAACCCACCCCTTCCACCCCACCCCTCCCACCCCAACCCAGCCCTCCTCTGGGCCTGAGGGCTGGGGGCGGGCCCTCACTTCCTCACAGTGTTGGCTGGGGCTTGGCGCAGGGGGTACCTCAGGGAATGTTTGTTGAAAGTTGAATGAATTCCTTCGTTCAACAAACATTCATTGACCCTGAGCGACCTTTCCAACTACATCCTTTGACAACCCCACACATCCTCAGAGGTGCCTTCCACCAGCCAACCAACTGTAGGAACCCATATTGCTGCCCAGAACAGCTATCGTGCTGGGTTTCACTGAACCCTGCCTGGCCATAGTTACAGTACCGATGTAGGTTATCCCGTTTCATTTTCTCCATAATCCTGCAACATGGGTTCCACGCATCCTCATTTGTATACAGGGGAGGAACTTGAGTCTTGGAGAGATGAAGTGACTTGTCCAAGGTCAAGGTCACAAGGTAGGTCTGGATGGAGCTGACTTTCACAAATCCGTCCTCTAGTTGCTGGGCCTTTGGCCTAAGACAGGGCTCCTGCAGGGTTTTCCCAGGGACCATCCCATTGAGTGCTCTTCACACTCTGCCTTCTCTTGCTTCCCCCTCCTTCTCCCTCCGTACCTCCAGCTGTGATGAGTTGAGTTTAATTCAGAGGCTAGCAGTGAGGACGGCCCCTACCCTATACCCTTTGCAGGGGAAGTGCCTCCTCCAAAGGCTGCCAGGGGCTGAACACCCCGCCCCCAGCTGAGGAAGGGAGGGGGTAGGGGAAGAGAAGCCCACCGGGGCCTCTGGGGCACAGCCCTGAGGAGCCCCGGTGTTTGGTTTCAATTAGGAGGACAAATTCCAGGAAGCCAGGCCAGTGCTAGGGGGGTGGAGGGTGCGCAGAGCAGGGCTCAGAATGAGGAGGCTTCTGGAATCTGGCCTTGGGAAGAGGCTCCCGTAGGGTGAGGGGCCCACTGGGGAGGAAGCCTGGCCCCCAGGGCCCGGTTCGGGCCCCAGGCCACGTTTACCAACTTACTGCAGTGTGCTGTCAGGGGCACGGAGAAAACACGGGCCGGGTGCCTGGCGCCCGGTAGGCTCTCGTGGGCCCAGGAGGTGGGAACAACAGTGCTTCTATTTGTGCTTATGCTTAAACTGCCCTACAGATCCCAGCTCTGGAGGTGGGGAAGGGTGCCCAGTGGTTGACGACACGATCTGCTGTGTGGCAAGCTGGGAGCTGGGTCCCGGGGCCCCAAGATGACTGAAGCTGAAAGCTCGTGCACAGTCAGGAGCGACAGGTATAAATAACTGCTATGCCACGTGGCCAACGTCAGAACAGCACCAAAAGCCAGGCTCTGGAGGCTCAGAGAAAAAGGAAAGATCCAAGAGGGAACGAGCTTCATGTGTCTTGTTGGTGCTGGTGTGCCCAGCCCCGAAGCTTCGTGCCTGCCACAGAGCTAGCACTAAATTCATGGGTGATGAGCTCTTCTGGGAAATGTCAGGGAAAGGGTCTTAAAAGAGGAGAGTGTCTAAGCAGGGTTTTTAGGAAATGAATCAAAGCTTGGAGACCGAGCAAGGAAAAAAAGGGCATTCCAAGCAGAGGAGACAGCTGATGCAGGGATGAGGCAGCCCGGAGCGCGTGGCAGCATTCGTTGACTCACTCATTCAACAAATATTGATGGCGTGTCTGTGACAGCCCGGGCACCATGCTCCACAGATGGCTGTGGCTGGACTGGAAGGGAATGAGTGGGAGGAGGAAGCAGGGGCGAGGCTTCTGGGTGGGAGGAGGGGTGGGCTTGTGCATTTTGCAAGGGAGTCAGGACTCTGCACTGTCAGGTATGGATGGGTAGGGGGGACTGAAGGAGTTGTCTGGAAAAAATCACGGTAATATAGGACTAGAGTGTGGGAGGGGAGGGGTCCTACCATGTAAATGAGGAGCCTGAGGCTTCAAGTGATGTTGGCACTTGCTCAGCACAGCCAGGTACACGGCAGCAGAGGTGGGCCTCTGGGCTCCCACAGCCCAGGGCTCAGCTCCTGTACCCGGGCTGGTTTCTCAGTTCTCCCCCAGTCTAGCCCCACCCTGGGTCAAAATCCTGGGCCTTGGGCTCCAGGTGGCTACCTCGCTTTCTGAATGACCTTGGATACCTCTCCTCCTCTCTCAGGACAAAGGGCTTGGATTAAGGCAGAATCTTCCAAGGTGTGGGTTAAGTCCACCCCATGGGATGAAGGAATGAGGCCAGAGAGGGTACAGACATGGCCACAGACCATGGAACCTCAACACATCTTGGAAAATTTACTCCTTTTTGATTCTTGCTCCTGGCTAAGTCAAAGAGAAGGAGAAAGGGCCATTTTGAGGTTGGGATGTCTTTAAGGCCTTTCTGATGCTTGCTAATCTCCCTTCACAGTAAAGAGAGAGGCCATTAAGCAAGCAAAAATTATCTAAGCAGAATTGCTTTGTTTTCCCTGAATTACCTCTTGTATTTACCTCTTGTTTTTGGAAAGCCAAAACAGAGTACAAATACAGTTTCTTTTCTTAAAGTTTTTAAAAAGTGAGTTAACTTAAAGAAAAACACTAAACAGATAAGGTTAGAGCAAAAATCTTGGAGGAAGTACAGATGACCAGGCTTTAAGGACTTCCTGGCTAGAGACCTCTTACTTCACTTCTAACATGAGCCATTTTTCTAGGAAACTAACTTGAAATTTAGGTGCTACAGCACGTGAGATCCCCAACCAGGAATCAAACCAGAGCACCCTGCAGTGGAAACACGGAATCTTAACCGCTGGACCACCAGGGAAGGCCCCTGTTTTTTTAAAAATGGGGAAAATGAAACTTCCCTGGTAATCCAATGGTCAAGACTCGGAGCTCTCAATGCAGGGGCCACTGGTTCGCTCCCTGGTCTGGGAACTAAGATCCCACATGTCACATGTGCAGCCAAAAATAGAAAATAGAAAAATAAGAGGGAAACGGTAGAAATTCCCCTGGGTATTTCACAATGGAATTAACTCTATTTACCAAGGAATTTCCCTCAGCACACTTCAATGCCAGCTCCAACACTATGGCCATGCCCTCCATGAAGGTGGGGATGAGGAAGGAACCCAGGCTGGGGTAGCCAACCCTGAGTCATTGTCAGTTTCCTTCTCCCTATTCTGGGGATGCTCTAAGGGGGAAACTGTCCTTCTGCATGCACCATCCACCTGTCTGATTCCTACTCCCCTGCTGGGGAGCCCTTTCTCAGTTCCTGTAGTCTCCTCCAATCTGAACCAGGGCCTCTTGTGGAAATCCAGTTTCCTTAGCCTCTCAGGCACCTTAAGGCATCATTGCTGTATGTGCGCCTACGTCCCCATATATGGGGAGGCAGTGCCTCTGTTATCTCCATCTAGTCAAAGCTGTGGCTTTTCCAGTGGTCATGTATGGATGTGAGAGTTGGACCCTGAAGGCTGAGCGCTGAAGAACTGATGCTTTCAAACTGTGGTGCTGGAGAGGACTCTGGAGAGTCCCTTGGACAGCAAGGAGATTAAACCAGTCAATTCTTAAGGAAATCAACCCTGAATATTCATTGGACGGACTGATGCTGGAGCTGAAACTCCAATACTTCGGCCATCTGATGCAAAGAGCTAACTCATTGGAAAAGACCCTGATGTTGGGAAAGACTGAGGGCAGGAGGAAAAGGGGACAACAGAGGATGAGATGGTTGGATGGCATCACTGACTNACGGACTGATGCTGGAGCTGAAACTCCAATACTTCGGCCATCTGATGCAAAGAGCTAACTCATTGGAAAAGACCCTGATGTTGGGAAAGACTGAGGGCAGGAGGAAAAGGGGACAACAGAGGATGAGATGGTTGGATGGCATCACTGACTCAGTGGACATGAATTAGAGCAAACTCTGGGAGACAGCGAAGGACAGGGAAGCCTGGTGTGCTGGGGTAACAAAGCACCGGACATGACTTAGCGACTGAACAATGACAGCCTAGCACCCAGCACAAGGTCTGCACAAACAGATGCTCAATAAACCTTCGTTGAACTGAAGAGGGTCCTTCTCAGTGTGCATGGTGCTGACATTAGTTCCAGTCTCTCTGGGACTGTTTATGAGATTACTTGTCCTCTGTTGAGTCTCCTGAAGGGAAAGTTGCCTGTGAAGAGCAGTGAGAAACTGGGGAAAGGCCAAGATGTAGCATCAGACAGGTGAGGGTTCAAATTCTGCTTTGCTGTTCAACCGATTGAGCTGAAGCAGAGTACTCTTAAAGGGGATCCTGTCCCCACCACAGAGAAGACAGGGCGTGATGAATAAAGGAGACAGTGTAAGAAGAGCTACATCCACAGTTGTTGGGGGCAGGGACACACTTGCTTATTAAAACATGGAAGCGGTAGAACTGTAGAAAGTACAGAAAGCCCAGATGCTAGAGGAAAGGAACTCATACTACCCAAGGGACTGAAGCGGGGAAAGTTCTCTACTTGAGGGTCCTTTTGAGTCGGGCTTTGAAGGATGAACAGGAGTTACCCATAAACACTCAGAGGAAATTGAGATGAAGAGGCGGAAACTCATATAGGGAGAGAACTCCCAGCCTCTAAATGGAGCTACAGCGAGAAGAATTTTAGTTAAGAAGGAAGGACTTCTCCCCCCCAGAGCTTGGGCACAATTATAGTCTAGATTTGACTAAAGGTGTAACATGGCCCAAGAAGGGTCAAGAGCCCCTTTATCATAATTCAAAGGCCATTGTCCATCGGCCTGTGGCAAAGCCACCTAATAACTTTGTCACTAAACCTGCTTCCTCTGTGCTAGAAGGCAGTCCCTCCTTGAGTGAGGAAGGGAAGGAGCAGGAGGCTCCCCTCTGATTACTGGGTCTGTAGCCAAAAGGCTGGGCCCAGGGCCAAGCAGCCCCCTCACCTCGCTCTCCCAGAGCCTGATCCCCACCCCGCCTGGCTCCTTCATTTCTCCCTGCAGCCTTGACCCAGGGCAATGATACCAAATTGGAACATTGGCCCCTCTCCTGGGCTAGGGAGGGACAAATGGAGGCAGGGCCCGCTTTCTAGGTCAGAACTCCTTGCCCTCACCCTTCCTCCCCTAGCCCATGTTGTTCAAAACTAGACCTTGGGGAGAGAGGGATTGAAGAGTGTGGATGCTTTTGTGTGTGTGACTGAGTGGGTATGTCTGTGTGGAGAGAGGGAGAGAGAGAGAAAGAGAACAGAGCCTGGGAGTGTGTGTGTGTGTGTGTGTGTGTGTGCGCGCGCGCGCGCGCGCGTGCAGAGAGAGAACGACAGAGAGGGGGAGAGAGAACAGAGCCTGGGAGTGTGTGTGTGGCTGTATGACTGCATGACTATGTGCAAGAGACTGGTGTGTGTGTGTGCGTGTGTGTGTGTGTGTGTGTGTGTGTGTGACTCCAGCAGTAAGCTGTACCTTAAAGGCACAGAGCCTGCCTCTGCCCAGCTCCCCTCCACCTCCACTCCTAACCAGAACCACCCCCCACCACCATCAGCTGGGAACCAGAGCCAGTCAGTCCCCAGTGACTCTTGCCTGAGGGAAGAGAAGCAAGCCAGCCCTCTAAACAGCCCCACTCTAGACTGAGGCTTTGAGACCTCAGAAAGGGGTGCAAGGAAGGAGAGAGGGACTTTATCCCTAAGGAAAGTAGGGCCCCTCAGAGGATTGGGGGCTGGTGTGGGCAGGAGGCCCAGCTCTGGGCCAAGACTGCCTGGTCCAGGGTTCCAGCTCTTCCCTTACTTAGGGAGGGGTGGGTGGAAGGAGGCCACAACCTCCACACCTCCTTCGCAGGGCGGGGACTCAGAACAGAGCTGTGCAGCAGTCCCGGATGGAGGCCATGGGGGTATGGGTCGTGGCAGGACACCGTGAGGTCTCTGGCGCAGATAAGAGGCTGGCTCTCGGGTCAGGCTGCCTTCTCACCGTCTTAGCAGCTGGAGCCTGCAGAAGGGAAAGCAGGCGTGTTCGTTTTCTTCCCACAGTAACCTGCCCCTCCCCCAGTCGTACACCCGATTTGGGCTCCCAGGCTGGAGGTGATGGGTGGAGCACCGAGAGGCTAAGACCAGGTTTCTTGTTCTGCCTTGGTCTTCAACTCGCTGTGTGACCCTGGACAGGTCGCCTACCCTCTCTGGGCAGCTGCTGCCCGTTCTGTATAATGCAAACACTACCAGCTCTTCTAGCTCTGACATTCCCACATGATGGGCGTCATGAGATGAGAACATGCCTCCCGTGGAAGAGGAAGAGAAAATTACCCAGCCCTGAATACTCCAGGCCCTATCCCTAGCGTCACAAAAATGTAGTGTGCGCTGATGTGTCCAGGAAAGTCTTCCTGGCCCATCTCTGCCGTGTCACAGACGAGGAAACTGAGGCTGGGAGATGGAGGGTGAACATAATGATCTGCTTGAGCGAGACACAGAGGGACTGAGAGCTGAAGCCAGAACGGGAGCCTGGTCCTCTAGTCAAACGGGGTTCTTCTAGCTATTCGTAGAGCCCAAGTCGCCAAAGGAGCAGCAGGAGCTGGGAGGTCGGGAGGAGGAGGACAAGCTGGGGGCGCGCCCAGCGGCCGCGGCTCCCGCGGGCCCCTTCCGGCCCCTCCCCCAGTCCGCGCACCGTCCCGCCACCTGCTCCCCCGCCCGCCGGGGCGGGGCCGCCGCCCCCCGTCGCCATGGCAACGCGCGCCCCGGCCGGCCGCCCTGGCCTCCTTGCCTCAGCGCAGCCCATCTGGCCCCAAGCCCTACCCAGCTGTGCCGCCCGAGGCCCGGGCCGCCAGGGGCCCCTCACAGTTCCCCAGGGGTGGGAGACCAGGGCTGGAGCACCAGGCTTCGGCCACCTACCCGTCCCAGCACATGGGTTGGCTGCTGGGTTCATCTTCATGGGTCAGAGGCCACCCTGCCCTCCGGGATCTCACATTCTAGAAAGAACCCGCCCCCAAATGTGCACCCAGTTTGTAGGAGACAACCATAGGATTAGGACAGCTTTCTGCAGCCAGCCACCCTGGGCTCAAATCCCCAAGTAGTGTGACCCTAGTCAGTTTACTTAGCCTTTTCCTCATCTGAAAAATGGAAGTGATCATAGAACCTGCCTCATAGGGTGGTGTTGAGGGTTAAATGGGTCAATAAAGAAAAATACATGGAGTCAGCACTCAATAAGGATAAGCTGTTATCATTACCGCAGGTAGCAAGCACAGCAAGAAAGAGCCAAAACCCAGAGAAAAGGGCCTAACCCAGCCTGGAGGGCAGCAGGGGCAGCTTCCCAGAGGAGGCCATGCTGGCTGGACTCTTAGGAAGTAGCAGTTAGCCAGGAAGCAAAAGGGAAGAGGGGAGAGCAGCATCTTAAGACAGAAAGGTGAAAAAATAGCAAAGAGTTTGGGGGAGGGGAACATTATGAAGCCCTCAGTGTTGCTGGAGAGTATAGAAGAGCTTGGTGGACTTCCCTGGTGGTCCAGTGGTAAAGAATCCACTGGCCAATATAGGGATGTGGGTTTAACCCTCGGTCTGGGAAGATCCAACATGCCTCAGGGCAACTAAGCCCATGAGTGAAACTAGTGAGCCCAACTGCCCTAGAGCCTATACTCTGCAACAAGCGAAGCCACTGCAGTGAGTAGCCCGAAGTCCGGGCAACTGGAGAAAGGCTGAGCACAGAAACAAAGACCCAGCGCAGCCAAAAACAAAGACATAAATTTTAAAACATAAAAGTAAAATTGTTTAAAAAAGGAAGAAGAACTTGGCTTTTAGTCTAAGGCCCTGAGACAGGAACCACTGAAGCGTCTGAACAGAGGCAGGAGATGTCCCTTATTTCCTAGACCTCATTTTGGCTGCTATACATTCAATGGCTTGGAGGGGTTAGTGGTCTTTTTGAGAGATGGTGAGGTCTGAACAAGGGGAGATGTAAGGTCAGTGGAAGGTGGGGACCGATTCATGGCTATTAGGAAGCAGATGTGACAGGATGGTGACCTGTGCATCAGAAGTGGCTAGAGAGGGCAGCGTTAAGGATGGTCGTGAACACGCAGGTGGCTGCTTTGGGTACTGGAAGGACAGCAGGGCCAGAAGAGGGACAGATGTGGGGTTGGGGGCAGGAAGAGGATGGGCTGTGAGTGTGGACCAAGGGTGAAGGAGGTGCTGCCCAGCTTAGGAACACTTTGGAGCCTAGAGACTGGGCTACAGAGACCAGCATGGGAGACACTGGTGCCTGGATGATAACTAATCCTACCGGGGCCTGAGAGAAGCCCCAGAATCTTCTGGGCTAGGGACCCTCACCAGGCCATATCCTCTCACACAGAGAAGAGGACTTTTGTTCCATGATTGAATTCTAAGCTTCGCTTCCCAGGGCCAAGCAGAATCTGTCCAAAAGAAATTCAAGAATTTTGACCCAAGTGCTAGAGAGCCATTATCTCTTTCTGAGGTTGTGGGGTTTGGGAGGGACTGGAGAGTCCAAGGAGCTAGTCCCAGCTCTGTCGTATAGCAGCTGTGAGGTCATGGTGAGTCTCCTTGTCAGCCTCAGTTTCCTCCTTGCCATCTCCTTTGCAGGGTGACTGTGAGAATTAAACAGGTTTCTGGACACAAAGCTCCCAGCACGGCCTCTGGCCATCTTTGTTAAATATACAAACTCTAGGTAATCTTCGCCAAGACCCAGGAATATGAATGTTCACGGTGGGGTTTCTGGGGGTGGTCTGGGAATCTGCAAGCAAAACTGACCCATCATTGAATCAGAGTTACTACCACCAGGGACTTCTCTGACAATGGTCGTGCCATAGGACAGTCCACCCCTAACATTTGTGGCCTGGGGCAAGAGCTCAAATGGCAGGCCACCTGCCAGGTTCCTCCTCTCCCCACCTGCTTCCTCCCTACAGCAAGAGTCCCTGTTTGCAGACATGGGGACTCAGCCCTATGTCCCAAATTCCCAGGTGCACCTCTCCTCCACCCCCCACGCCCCCCGCCGCCACCAAACAGTTCCCTTGTCCACCCATCAGGTCTAGAGTTGCACACACCTGCAGCACAGTCCAAAGGGAGGACAGACCTGGGTCCTGGGAGTGGGCTCAGGACCCTTTGGGCAGGGAATTCTAGATTCCATTGCCTGGAGTGTGATCTAGAATAAGCTTGGGCTCCAGAGGGGCATGTCGCCTTAGCCTCATGTACACCTTACCTTGTAGTGGGGAGTGGGGCTGGAGGTGGGCAGAGGGGACCCATACATAACAGAATTCAGAGCAGAGACCCAGCTGCCCAGGTCTGTGGTTCCCCTGCCTCAATTTCTATCAGCCTTTCCCACCAAGGCCCTCTGACCATCCCAGTAGATCCTAATAGCCATATCGTGGAGGCTGCAGTCATTTGTCCATCTGCCTGCTCCCTGCCCAGCTAAGGTCATCTCAGACTTTACCTCCAGCTTCTGCTGGCCCTGAGAAGTACAGGGTTCTTGGGTCATCACAGCTCATGCATAAGCTGGGCTTGTCTTGGAAGGTTCTATTATTGTTCTTTAAAAATGAGGAAACAGAGGCTCAGAGAAGGCAAAGGAGGAACTGACATTATGGAGCATCTACTGAACGCCAAGCATGAGGCAGGTGTTTTAAAGACATGACCACCTGTCAGGATTATCCCCAGTTTACAGGTGAGGACACAGTGACTCAGGGAAAGAGAAGTAACCGGCCCCTGGGCCATCCATTTGGTAGGAGACAGAGTCAGAATTCAGACTCAGCTGGTCAGACCCCCAAGCCTAGACCTCCTTGGTGCATAGTAGATGGTGATGGTTTAGTCACTAAGTTGTGTCCGACTCTGGACTGTAGCCCGCCAGGCTCCTCTGTCCATGGGATTTCCCAGGCAAGAATACTAGAGTGGGTTGCCATTTCCTTCTCTAGTTGATCTTCCTGACCTGGGGATCAAACCTGGGTCTCCTGCATTGCAGGCCGGTTCTTTACGGACGGAGCCACCAGGGAAGCCCGGGATGCACAGTAGGACTGCAGTAAATCTTGCCAAAAGGAGCTAAGGTTGAAACCCGGGGCCTACACAGTCTCCTGTGAGGTCCACGGAATGTGAGGAATGTCCACCCTCAGGGCCGGGCTCTGGGCAAGGTGACCTTTGAGGAGATAAAGTCGAATTCCAATGCTCAGAAGGAGACTACCAGGGGCAGAGCTGGGGTGGTACTGCCAGGGACTGGGGTCAGCTACAGCCAGGCACCGGCTCCCAGAGCCAGTCCTTACAACTAGGCCGTGTGATGGGGGCAGCACCCCACCCCACCTTACCCCTGTTGTTCCCTCGGTAGGAATCTCCTTTCCCCCACTTTGCAAACAACACCTCAGCCACTGCACCTCTAACCCTGTCCCCAGCTGTCACCTGACACTTCTCCTTGGAAGGCTCTGGAGAATCTCAGCCATAACTGTTCATAACTAAACTCACCATGCTCCCCGACTGCATCCTGCTACCCTCCCTGGGAATGCCAGCTCCATGCCCCAACATGGTTGCCAGGGCAGAGCTGCCAGATATAGCAAATAAAAATATAGGACTCAGGTATATGTACACAATGGAATATTACTCAGCCATAAAAAGGAATGTATTTGAGTCAGTTCTAATGAGGTGGATGAACCTAGAACCTATTATACAGAGTGAAGTGTCAGAAGGAAAAAGATAAATACCATATTCTAACACATATATACAGAATCTAGAAAAATGGTACTGAAGAATTTATGGAGAAACAGACATAGAGAGTAGACTTACTGACATAGGGAGAGGGGAGGAGAGGGTGAGATGTATGGAAAGAATAACATGGAAACTTACATTACCATGTGTAAAATAGATATTCAATGGGAATTTGCTGTATGGCTCAGGAAACCCAAACAGGGGCTCTGTATCAACCTAGAGGGGTGGGCTGGGGAGGGAGATGGGAGGGAGGTTCAAAAGGGAGGGGATACATGTATACCTATGGCTGATTCATGTTGAGGTTTGGCAGAAAACAGCAAAATTCTGTAAAGCAATTACCCTTCAATAAAAAATAAATGAAAAATACAGGACTCAGTTAAATTAGAATTTCAGATAAACAATGTATAATCTTTTTCATGTATGTCCCAAATATTGCATGGGACATAGCTATACTAGAAACAAATTATTTGTTTTTTATCTGAAGTTTAAGATTACCAGGCATCTTGTATTTTACCTGGCAACGCTAAGTCCGCGTGTAGTTCACCACTTATAACTCTTCAGTAGTATCCTGGGGGCAGAGAATGGAGAAAACTCCCATGTTTGAAGCACTCTTCCTCAGTGCTCCTTGAAATCACCTCCTCCAGGAGGCCTTCCAAAGAGCCATAGTCTGTGTTAGGGACTGCTCTGTGCAATTCAAGGCCATTCATACTTCCCTTATCAGAACTTTAAGTGCTCTGTCTCTCATCAGTAAAAGGTCCATGAGACCAGCATCTGTCCTTACGTTCACTCTGTTCCCAGCCCTTAGCACCATGCACAGGACCTAGAATAACTGCTCTGGAACCCTGGCTAAGCCCCTTGCCTTCTCTGTCTCTCCATTCAGAAGAGCCAGGTTCATCTAAAATGGCCTGTGAGGCTCCACCCAGCTCTGATGCCAGCCTGTTTCAGCCAGATCCTGCACTTTGACCCTGGAGATCACTGGCAGGGGTGGTGTAGGGGAGAACTCTGAACTCGGCTTGGAAGACGTGAAGACCAGCCCCAGCTCTGCCAGTCTGTGATCTCAGGCAAGTTCCCCACCCTCTCAGCCTGACTTTTCTCCTCTGCCAGGCTCTGTACAGGGGAGGGGAGGGATCACGCGGCTTGCTCAAAAGGTTGTTGGGAGGTTGAAGTCAGAGAGGTAAAGCCTGCATCAGGGAGCCGAGCTGGCACTTTGGAGGCCCTCAGAGAACACTAGATTCCTCCCTGCTCTTCCCGTTCAACTGGAAGACCTAAATGCCCAGGAGGGACTCAGGCAGTGGGGGCTGCAAGAGCTCCAGGGGAGGTGGGAGGGAGAAGCTGGGCTGGGAGCATTCAGGCAAGACTTTAAATCTGGTCTTCAATTTATTTATTTATTTATTTTTAAAGGGCCTGAGCATCTTCCCTGAGAGACTTAAGAATCAATCCAGCCTTTAGCAGAGGGGGACAACCTGAAGTCAATCACCTCCCACTCCTTTGTAGCGGGGTAATTTTTCAGCCTAAGTGGAGGGCAGGGAACATGTGAATTTAGGGGGGACACATTCGAGAGACCTGGATCCAAGGAGACAGACACCAAGGTGGGGGGCTTGTGCAGCCTTAGAGCTCCCATAATCTTGTCCAGATCCCCCAGCCCACCTCAAATAAATATGCAGCTTCCGTGAGAACAGAATACTCGCTGGCTTCAAGACAAGCTCATCCCCCACCCTCATTCCAGTCCCCTTTCCAGAGGCAGCCGGCCCATGAGGTGGGGAATTCCTGGCAGGCCCTGGGGCCACCCAACTCTGTGACCCATTCTTCCAGTGCTTGGACAGGGCCTTCCCAAGGACAGTGGGGCAAGGAGGGGGACACTCCTTTCCCAGACAGTCTAGGGTTCCTGGGGGGTGGGTGGTGAGACAGCAGTGAGTAACTCAAGAGCTATGAGCCCCCAGGAAATGAATTCTTGCCTGTGAAAAGGAACCTTAAGACAAGGCTCTCTCAAACCACCTCCTTCTCCTCCCCCTGCTCCTCTCTGTCCCCTCTCCTGCCTCCTTCCTACTCTAGCTCCCCTGCCTGGCTGTCCCAGCCTCTGCTGAACTAGCTTCCTGTGGTCCATCAATCAGGTCCGATCTGATCTCAAGACCAAAGAGGCAAGAGGAGGCAGGGAGAGAGGAAGAAAGGAAAGGAAGGAGGGAGTGCGCCTTCAGTGAGCCCTGGGGTCAGCACAGCTCACCACTACTTCCGCGGTCTCTAGGGCTCCAGCCATCCCGCAGGGCAGAATCTACTTTTCAGGGGACCAAAGTCAGCCTTAAAGTGTGTAGACACTGTGACAGACACACAGGTGGTACAGAGTCAGCTCTCGCCCTAGGGCTCCAAGGTACAATCCAGGGGCTTCAGCTGGCCCCAAGGAGGCAAGGCTCCCAGATTCTGAGGTTGAGAGCCTTAGTTCTTTGGGGTCTGAAGCCAGTCAGAGCAGGTAGGAGGATGAGTCCCTGTCCCAGGCAGGCTCAGTGACCTGAGGCAAGTCACTTCACCTTTCAGATGATCCCTTTGTCCATTTAAAATCTGTCCTGGAGTGACCTTTGCCCTCAAGGGAAAGCGGACAGGTTCCAGGGCTTGATTTCAAATCCTGGTGCTGCTTTTCCCTAGAGTGAGCCAGGACAGTCACTGCCCTCCTTGAGGGTCACTTTCCACCCCTGTGAGATGGGGTGATGAGGCCCTTGCAGGGGGCTTGGGGAAGACTGGGAGTGCACAGTGCTCAGCACCATTGAGGGCTCTGCAGCTGGTGAGTGAGGGGAGAACCCACTGAGAAAGCCTCGTGACCATGATCCATGGGACCCAGACCTACCAGGTTCTGGCCTCCCTGTTGTGGGACCAGGCAAGTGGCTTTCCTGCAACAGGCTAAGGCACTTTTGGACCTGAGAGGGCAGACTAGACTCATTTGTTCTATCTACAGAGGAGACCCCTGTCTACCCAGTCCTGACCTGGACAGGTCCATCCAGCTCTGTTTTTCCCCATGCTGGCCAGGCTCTAGCCCCACCCTGCCCCAGAACAAAAGGGACATTTGATATTCTTTGTCCTGAGCAGACTCATTCTCTGAGTGTTGGACCTACCAGGACCTTGCCGCTAGGACTTGCCACCAACCCCTGCTGCAGGTCCCCCACCTCCACCCCCAACCCCACCCCATCCTGGCCCAGCTCTCCCACGAGCCTGGAAGAGAGGGAGAGAGGCNCCTGAGCAGACTCATTCTCTGAGTGTTGGACCTACCAGGACCTTGCCGCTAGGACTTGCCACCAACCCCTGCTGCAGGTCCCCCACCTCCACCCCCAACCCCACCCCATCCTGGCCCAGCTCTCCCACGAGCCTGGAAGAGAGGGAGAGAGGCATCTTAAAGGAGCAGTCTGCTCTCAGAAAATATTCCCCACCCCCACCATCGGAATTAGCAGGAAGGAAACCAGGCGAGGGAGGGGGACGGGAGAGGTATCCACGGAGACTACAGGAATGTGACTTGTTTGGGACTGGAAGGGCGTTAAAATGGGGCTAAAACTTACTCTTCTGGCTCCCATCTAAGGGCTCTTTTCAGTTTTTTTAGTGTCTTTTAAAGGAACTGGTCCCAACTGGTCCCTGCCTTGATTTGCTGTGTGACCTTAGGTGAGTTCCTTTCCCTCTCTGTGCCTTGGTCTCCCTTGTATAAAAGAAGAGGAGAAACAGGTATGAGATTTCTGAGCCAAACCCTGGTGAGGTGCTGGGATACCAGAGACGTCCTGCCCCCAGAATCTTGTCCTAGGTTTTCATGAAGATTCCACCAGGAAAAAGCCACGGAATGACTCTTAAGGTAAAAGGAATATGTTTCTGTGAAAGTAGGACCCCTAAGTTTTGGAGGAGAACTAGCCTCTCTTCCCTCCAATTGATAGTCTTATACAATGTCCAAAGCTTGCCCCTCTTCACCCATTGATAGGCTTGTGAGACAAACAAACTGAATAGTGTTCTCCTTGTACAGAAAATAAGGCTACAGGCACACCGAGGACAGGCCCTGACCCGCCCTGGGAGCTGGTGTCTGGAAAGTGATGCCTAAGCACTGAGCCAAATGGGGAAAGATGGGTGATGGGTTATTTGGTTGAGGGACCCAACAAACAAGGGAAAAGCACTGATATGTCGCAGTGCTCCGGTTCCTTTGGCTGGAGCTTGGGGTATGCTGGAGGGGAGCAGAGAGGGGATGCCGAGGGTCTTGGTTGCCTGACAGGAGTTTGTCCTCTGGGTGCCAAGTAGCTAAGGGAAGATTTTACACCAGGCAGTATTCCTTCGTTACTGCTGTACTGAAGGGGATGAATGGTGGGGGCCCAGACAGAGACCAAGAGCCAGCTGTACACATAGGTACCTTCTGACAAAGGGGCCCGTGGAGCCATGGGGGAGGGGCAACAGAGCAATTCCTCCCGGGAAAAGAGGGGAAGTGAGCGGGGAGATGAAGCAGGGGAGAGGAAATGAAAGATTAAGTGCATAAAGGCCATAAAGCTCAGAACCGTCCAGGCTGGATGGATTCCCAGTTTATAGATACATTTATGTTCAAGGATGCCCAGCCAGGCCTGATATGCCCGCAAGGGCAGCCACCCAGAGAGGCCAGGGGACCCTGGGCTAGAGGAGACCCTTCCTGCCACTGCGCTCCTCTCTTGCCCCCTCCCCTTCGCTTACCCCCAAGTCCTCAGGGCTGGCTGACAGCCCAGCTGGAAGCAATTGTGGGAGTCTCCAGCCTGGAGAGCTGCATCCCACAAAGGGCCCTGGTAAATAGCAGCCCGCACCCCAGACGGCCTGCAGCCCCCTCCCCCTCTGCAGCCCCCTGCCCGGAAATTTGAAACAACTGCTCTACACAGTCTTAAATCCTCCAGGAAAGAGCAGGAAGGGGTTGGCAGGCGGGAAACATGAGGCTGGCCAGGGTCCTCCCTGGAACACCCTCCTTCCCTTTTCCCACCCTGAATTCCCCTGAAAGACTTCCTCCCACCTGCTCCCCCCAAAGTCTTGCCATGGGGTCCCCAGCTCCCTGACTTCCTATGCCGGTGTTCACTGCAAGGCATCACAGCTGCAGCCTGTTGGAAACATCAAGTGGGCGGTGAGCACCCAGAGCGCAGAACAGTCCTATGCTTGCTTGGCCCGGGGAACTGGGTCTGCCACAGAGCAAATGCACAATATATACATGAAGAATGAACAGATGAAGCCACATGTGACCCTGAGCCACTGCTTGGCTCCTTTGAACTGTTTCCTCATCTGTTAAATGGGCGCAATAACTTTTTCACCTAGTCTACTTTGTACAAGTATTTTATGAACTGCGAAGCTTTATAAGTCACAATGATTCAGTTTCTGCTTTCCTGGTCTTAACTTGCTCATCTGTAAAATGAGGGCCTGAGTTACGTCCTAGCTAGGGGCTGTTCTAGCTTTGATATGATATTGCGAGACTTTAGCCAGTGGCGAGGATGTTCCTTAAACATCACCTGGGTGGTAGGGGGACGGCAGCAGGTGAGGTAACAGGGAAAGAGCCCTGACTAGGGTTTGCTGCTGCTGTGCTGTGCTCAGGCGTGTCTGACTCTTGGCGACCCCATGGACTGTAGCCCGCCAGGCTCCTCTGTCGGTGAGATCCTCCAGGCAAGAATGCTGGAGTGGGTTGCCATTTCCTCCTCCAGTGGATCTTCCCATCCCAGGGATCGAACCCACTTCTCCTGCATCTCTTCTGCCTAGAGCTTAGAAGGCCACTGTTTTAGTTCCAGCTTGGCCCCTGCCTTGCTATGTGATCTCCTCTGGGCCTTCGTTTACTTCTCTGTAAAATGGGAGTGGGTGGACACAGGATGCCTGAAGGGACCTCTTGCTTTCAAGTTCTGTGTTGACAGGCTGTTATCCAGAGGACAGTGAGGAGCCACTGATGGGCTTTCAGTAGGAAGGCGGCATATGCTAGGAGTTGCATTTCAGGACACTCTGGCAGTGGTATGGCTTGTGGGTAGAAGGGTGAGGAGTCTGGAGGCTGGAGAGCCAGAAGGGGGCTGCTGTCCTTGCAGAGGCAGCTGAAGATAGCAGCCTCCACATCTTTCTTCACACCATGCCTGACCCTGGGCTGCCCTGCCTCTTTCCAATATCTCCTGCTTTTTTTTTTTGATCTCTTTTTTAAAATTTGTTTTGCTTTACATATCTTCTGCTTTTTAAAACTCACCCATCTTTAAAACACAGTTCAGAGACCACTTTGTTTATGAGGGCTTCTCAGGTTATTGCTGATGCAGACAATGAGCTCCTCCCCTGTCATCCAGTTTCCTAGCTCTGTGTACCTTCATCATGGTACCAGTCTGAATTACGAGTGTGTGTGTGTGTGTGTGTGTGTGTGTGTGTGTGTGTGTGTGCATGCATGTGTGTGTACTCTCACCTGGGCTGTGAACTCCTGAGGTCAGGGCAGGTGTCCCGCTCCTCCCCATACCATCTCTTGTACCCATCACGTGGCCTGTGAACTCCTGAGGTCAGGGCGGGTGTCCCGCTCCTCTCCATACCATCTCTTGTACCCATCACATGGCCTGGCCCGGAGGAGGTGCTCAATACACAGAGGACCGAGGTATGCAGAGGACTGATGCCAGACCACCCTACTCCTTGAGTCCACCTACAGTGCAGGAGACTGGGCTCCAGCCTAGCTTAACTACCAAGAGCCCTGTGACCACGGGCCAGTCACTTCTCCTCTCTGAATAAACGTCCTTTTTGGCCTCATGGGAAGTGTCTCCATTATTCATTCTCAAGGCAGCACTCCCTTCACTCAGCATTTTTTCCCTTCCTGTGGCCTGGGTCACTGTGAGTTGCTGCAAGTATGACTCCCATTGGAACCTGAGCTCACTGAGAACCTCACTCCTGGGTCTTGCACAGTGCTGTCTGCTCAAGGGGCGCTTGCCAGATCTGTATAGACGTCCACTCCTTGGTCCTTCTATAGGGCGCTTCTATAGGAGCTCCATAAACAGTGATGTAAGATCAAACGTGCACCTTTGCAAGAGGCCAGGAGCCCTCACTGCCTAAGCCCTGCCACAGTCCTGCCTCTGTTCGCCCGCCCACCCTCTTGCCCAGCCATCCTTCTGGGGCTAGTCCGGCCTCCCCTGAGAAGTGTGGGGAAGAGGTGCTGTCAGGAGATGGGTCTTTAGCCAGCACTGGTCTGCCCCAGGCAAGCCCTGCTCGAATCTCAGCCAGAGTCCCCCTCCCACTCCCCCGCCCCCATGGGCTGGGACAGACCTCAGCCAGCAGGCCTCCCAGCTTTGATCAATACAGGGCAAGCAGCCAAGGCGGCTGCAGGCTCCATCCTCCCAGGAGGCCCCAGCTCAGCCCGGGTCACATGGGGGAGGGGGCTGCAGCCTGGCTCAGGGACTCTGGGGGTGGGGCGGGGCAGGGGAGAGTAGGAAAGGCAGGCATCACTCACAGAGTCATTCATTCCTTCACCCACTCACTTCTCTGCCCACAGATGTTCAATCCACAAATATTTAGTGAGTATCAACTATGCACTGGGCACTGTCATCAGCTCTGGGGACAGTGTGAGGAAAAGACAGCAGCTTTTGTGGAAATGAGTGTTCTAATGGGGGAGAGGATGAACAAAAATAAGAAGTTTCAAAATGTGATAAAAATAAAATATGATAGGGTGACAGATTGGGGCGGCATTCCTCAGGCTGGCTACTGTATGTGTTCAGTCACTAAGTTGTATCTGACTCTTTGCAACCCCATGGACTGCAATAGGCCAGGCTGCTCTGTCGTTCACTATCTCCAGGAGTTTGCTCAAATTCATGTCCATTGTGTCAATGATGCCATCCAACCATCTCATCCTCTGCTGCTGCTGCCTTCTTTTGCCTTCAATCTTTCCCAGCATCAGGGTCTTTTCTAATGAGTCGGCTCTTCACATCAGGTGGCCAGAATATTGGAGCTTCAGCTTCAGCATCAGTCCTTCCAGTGAATATTCAGGGTTGATTTCCTTTAGGATTGACTGGTTTGATCTCCTTGCAGTCCAAGGGACTCTCAAGAGTTTTCTCCAGCACCAGAACTCAAAAGCATCAATTCTTCAGTGCTCAGCCTTTATTATGGTCCAGCTCTCACATCCAGGGTGGGTGCTTCTCTGAGACCTGGAATGATGATGAGATCCCACCAGGTGGCTCAGATCAGGAAGCAGATGCTGAGATGGAAATTTGTATGCGGGCAGTTTGTTGGGTTGCTCACTGGCTCACAGGACACCTATGGGCCAGGGAGAGAGGCAGCCTAGAGTAGAAGGAGAAGTGGGGTTATGCTACAGTCACAGAAGAGGCCTCAGCTCACTCCCACCGACCAAGAAGTTAGCCTTTAAGAGTTATCCCAGGGCCTCCCTGGTGGTCCAGTGGTTAAGAATTCAACTCGCGCAACCCACTCCAGTATTCTTGCCTGGAAAAGTCCATGGACAGAGGAGCCTGGCGGGCTGCAGTCCACGGGGTTACATGACTGAGCATGCGTGCATGAGGGTGGAGGGAGATGGGTCGGTAGCAATAAACTGGTAGAACTAACCAAAAAAAAAAAGAATTTGCAAAGCAGGGAACATCTGGTCCAGGAATATCCCACATGCCACAGAGCAACTGAGCCCATGTGCCACAACTACTGAGCCCACTCGCTGCAGCTACTGCGCCCACACTCCCTACAGCCCATGCTCTGCATCAAGAGGAGCCACTGCCATGAGAAGCCCTTGCTTCACAACAAAGCGTAGTTCCCACTTGCCACAACTACAGAAAGCCCACGCACAGCAACAAAGACTCAGCACTGCCAAAAATAAATACATCTTTTTTTAAAAAAAGAGTTGTCCCAGCACCAGGCAGGCCTTTGCACCCCTACACTGACCAGCCATTGGGTAGGTGCCCCCAGGAAGGAGCAAGACAGCTGCCTTTGGTTAGAGGCATTCCCACAGAGTCTCAACTGCTAGCTGCTGCCAGCAACACTCAGCAGCTAGGAGAGTGAGGACCTCAGCCCAGAAGGGGGCCGTGGGGGCACACCTCAGTATCCACAAGGCAGGCCAAGATCTGGAGGAAGAACGTTCCAGACGGAGGGAATAGCAATGCAAATTCTCTGAGGCAGAAGCAAGCTTAGCCTGACTGAGGCACAGAGAGAAGTCCAGCATGGTCAGAGTGTGCCCGGGTGGAAAGGGAGTCATAGGAGCAGTCAGAGGCAGGCACAGACCAGTCCAGAAGGGCCTTGTGAACCCTGGGACTTTTTTCTAAGTGTAAAGGATCACCCCGGGAGGGCTTTAAAAAGAGAGTGATCTGATAATTACCTATTAACACTATCCAGGCTTCTGGGTGGAGAAGGGGAGGGGAGGGAGGTGGGAGGGGAGAGCATTTGGTAAGCTATGGAAGGGTCCAGGTGAGAGCCCCTGGTGGTTTAACTAGGATGGGCAGGAGTAAGCTGCTGTCCAGTACTGGACAGTGCTGGGAAACTTTCAGAAACCTCAGGGGGTTGGCTGAGGGGTGGAACTCAGAAGTGTCGCTGCTGGAACAAGATAAAGCCACTACTCATCCATTAATTTACCTAAAATATGTACTGATTGGGCATCTGCTCTTTGCCAGGGACTGTGCTAGGAGTTGGGATTATAGCAGTGAAAGGTATAGCCATGGTCCTGACCTCACGGAGATTATAGTCTGGTGGGTACTGAGTAGGAGCCAAACAACGAACTGATTGCCATTGACATCGGTGCTCTGAAAAAAAAAAACTCTGGATTTCTTCCTGTAAGCAATGGGGAGACTTGTTTTTTAATTAAGGTATAGCTTATGAACAGAAGATTGTCCAATCTGAAGTACCCCTTTTAATGAATTATAAGCATCACTCAATCAAGATTCAGAACATTTCCTGTGCCCAGAGGCTATTTCATGTACTCTCCCAACCAAGTCACCTACAGAGCAACCACTGTTTTGATCTCTATCATCACGCATTCATTTTGTCTGTTTTTGAACTCCATATATATGTGTGTATGTACTTGATTGTGCCAGGTTTCTTTAGCCCAACATTCTGTTCAAAGGATTCATATGTATTGCCACATGTAACAATTGCCTGTTCTTTCTCATGGCTATATAACATTTCTCCGTGAAGGTGAAGTCACTCAGTCATGTCCAACTCTTTGCAACCCCATGGACTGTAGCCCGCCGGGCTTCTCTGTCCATGGAACTCTCCAGGCAAGAATACTGGAGTGGCTAGATGTTCCCTGGGCTTCCCAGGTGGCTCAGTGGGTAAAGAGTTGGCCTGCAATGCAGGAGACACAGGCAGATGTGAGTTTGATCTCTGGATTGGGACGATCCTTTGAAGGAGGGCATGGCAACCCACTCCAGTATTCTTGTCTGGAGAATCCCATAAACAGAAGAGCCTGGTGGGCTACAGTCCATAGGGTCGCAAAAGAGTCAGACACAACTGAAGTGACTGAGCATGCATACAGCCGTTTCCTTCTCCAGGGGATCTTCTCAACCTAGGGATCAAACCCAGGTCTCTTGCATTGCAGGCAGATTCTTTACCATCTGAGCCACCAGGGAAGCACAATATTTCACTATATACATATATATATATGTATATATACACACACACACACAATATTTTATTTATCTATCCTACTGTTTTTTTGATTAATCACTTTATTTTACTTTTTTTTCCATGCCACATGGCTTGTAGGATCTTAGATCCCTGACTAGGGAAGGAATGCATTGCTTCCTGCAATGGAAACATGGAATCCTAACCACTGGACTGCCAGGGAATTTCCTGGCAGTTTCTACTGTTAATGGACATTTGGGTCATTTCCAATTCTTGGCTATTATAAATAATGCTGTGAATATTTCGGTATATTTCCTTTGGTGAATATACATGTGCTCGTTTCTGTTGAGTATATATCCAGGAGTGGAATTCCTGAGACAGAATATATATATATATATATCTTTAGCTTTGGAAATACTACCAGTTTTCTAAAGTATTGCATCAATATATATTCCTATTAACAATGTGTGAGAGTTCCAGGTACTCTGTATTTTTGCAAACACTTGAAAATGTTGGTCCTTTTCATTTTAGCCGTACTGGAAGGTATAGAACAGTATCTCACTGTGGCTCGTATTTGCATTTCACTGATGACTAATGGTGTGGAGCACCTTTTCATATGCTTGTTGATTTACGAAGTGTCTGTTCAAGTCTCTTGTCTGTTTTTTTGCTTTTAATACATGGTCTAGTTTTCTCGATATATGAGTTCCTTAAATTTTCTAGGTAGGAGTCCCTTGTTTGACATACGTATTGCAGTTATCTCCTCCCAGTTTGTAGCTAATCTTTTCACTCTCTTAGTGATACCTTTTGATAAATAGTTCTTAATTTTAACGATGTTCATTTCCTTATCTTTTCAACCTTTTCCTTTATGGTTGATTTTTTTCAGCATATATGTGATATGCTTAAACAATCTTTGCCTACCTCAAGGTCATAAGAGATTCTCTTATATTTGCTTCTAGAAGTTTCCTCTTTGGCTGCACTGCACAGCATCTGGAATCTTTGTTCCCCAACCAGGGACTGAACCCATACCCACTGTAGTGGAAGCATGGAGTCTTAACCACTGGACCACCAGGGAAGTCCCAAGGACCCTGATCCATGTGAATCAACATTTCTGTATGGTGTGAGGTAGAAGTCAAGGCTCATTCAGCACCCATTTCCAACCAAGCTCCATTTAAATTTCTAGCACCAGTTTTTTGAAAATATTTTTTTTCTTCTAGTGAACTGCAGTGGCCATTTTCTCATAAATCAAGTGTTCATATATATACAAGCCTACTTCTGAGCTCTCCGCTCTGTATAATTGGTCTACTTGACTACTCTGCGCCAGTACTATGTGTTAACTATGAAAGTTTTATAATGAGTCTTCACATACGATAGTCTAAGTCCTCGAGCTTTATTCTTCTCCAAAATCTCACTGTCTTTTTAGGTTCTCTGCATTTTCATATAAACTTTAGAATCAGAGTGTGAACTTTTAAAAAGCTATTAGATTTTTTATTGAAATTGTACTGAATCTAGAGGTCAATTTTAAAAGAATTAGCACCTTAACAAACACTGGCCTAACAGCTCTCTGTCCCTTAAAACTCCATCTGACCATCAGGCCAACTTAGATGCTGCTCCTTCTGAACTTTCATTGTACTTTCTATGTACTTAGGTATATTGTGTATAACTGAGCAGACTGCATAGAAACTGATTAGATGTCTGTATCTTCCTTAAGAGGTGATTTCTTGGGCTACCAAGTCATCCTTGTATCCTAATACTTAGTAAAGTGCATAGTATATAGTAAGTGTTTAATATAAGTTTGATGAATGAATGAATAAAACCCAAGTCAATTTGTTCTCAGAGGTTAGNATAAATAATGCTGTGAATATTTCGGTATATTTCCTTTGGTGAATATACATGTGCTCGTTTCTGTTGAGTATATATCCAGGAGTGGAATTCCTGAGACAGAATATATATATATATATATCTTTAGCTTTGGAAATACTACCAGTTTTCTAAAGTATTGCATCAATATATATTCCTATTAACAATGTGTGAGAGTTCCAGGTACTCTGTATTTTTGCAAACACTTGAAAATGTTGGTCCTTTTCATTTTAGCCGTACTGGAAGGTATAGAACAGTATCTCACTGTGGCTCGTATTTGCATTTCACTGATGACTAATGGTGTGGAGCACCTTTTCATATGCTTGTTGATTTACGAAGTGTCTGTTCAAGTCTCTTGTCTGTTTTTTTGCTTTTAATACATGGTCTAGTTTTCTCGATATATGAGTTCCTTAAATTTTCTAGGTAGGAGTCCCTTGTTTGACATACGTATTGCAGTTATCTCCTCCCAGTTTGTAGCTAATCTTTTCACTCTCTTAGTGATACCTTTTGATAAATAGTTCTTAATTTTAACGATGTTCATTTCCTTATCTTTTCAACCTTTTCCTTTATGGTTGATTTTTTTCAGCATATATGTGATATGCTTAAACAATCTTTGCCTACCTCAAGGTCATAAGAGATTCTCTTATATTTGCTTCTAGAAGTTTCCTCTTTGGCTGCACTGCACAGCATCTGGAATCTTTGTTCCCCAACCAGGGACTGAACCCATACCCACTGTAGTGGAAGCATGGAGTCTTAACCACTGGACCACCAGGGAAGTCCCAAGGACCCTGATCCATGTGAATCAACATTTCTGTATGGTGTGAGGTAGAAGTCAAGGCTCATTCAGCACCCATTTCCAACCAAGCTCCATTTAAATTTCTAGCACCAGTTTTTTGAAAATATTTTTTTTCTTCTAGTGAACTGCAGTGGCCATTTTCTCATAAATCAAGTGTTCATATATGTACAAGCCTACTTCTGAGCTCTCCGCTCTGTATAATTGGTCTACTTGACTACTCTGCGCCAGTACTATGTGTTAACTATGAAAGGTTTATAATGAGTCTTCACATATGATAGTCTAAGTCCTCGAGCTTTATTCTTCTCCAAAATCTCACTGTCTTTTTAGGTTCTCTGCATTTTCATATAAACTTTAGAATCAGAGTGTGAACTTTTAAAAAGCTATTAGATTTTTTATTGAAATTGTACTGAATCTAGAGGTCAATTTTAAAAGAATTAGCACCTTAACAAACACTGGCCTAACAGCTCTCTGTCCCTTAAAACTCCATCTGACCATCAGGCCAACTTAGATGCTGCTCCTTCTGAACTTTCATTGTACTTTCTATGTACTTAGGTATATTGTGTATAACTGAGCAGACTGCATAGAAACTGATTAGATGTCTGTATCTTCCTTAAGAGGTGATTTCTTGGGCTACCAAGTCATCCTTGTATCCTAATACTTAGTAAAGTGCATAGTATATAGTAAGTGTTTAATATAAGTTTGATGAATGAATGAATAAAACCCAAGTCAATTTGTTCTCAGAGGTTGTCACTTTGATATCTGGCAATGCCTTCACTCCTAATTCTGCAATCTGACCAGTTTGTTAAAGTAAGGAATGAAGATGGAGACGGAGCAGGTACACAGCTCAACCATTCAATGCCACAACTAAAGATAGAACTCAAACTGTATACCCTATTGTCATTTAGTTAGTGAGAGTATCTGCATATAAAAACCTCATATGAAAGTGGGGTGATCCCCTGGCACTTTCCATGGCAGTTCTTAGCAATAAAGCTGCTGTCATAGATATGAGAATCATTCTTATTTGAATGCCTTATAGGAATAGGAACCAAATATTCACTGTCCCCTTGCTTAGCCCTGTCATCACACAGACACACACACACACACACACACACACAAAGTACCAAATCTTCCAATCCATGAACATGGTATATCCCTCCATTTATTTAGGTCTTCTTTTACTTTCTGAAGCACTACAGTTTCAGACTGAAGGTTTTGCACATATTTTATTGCATTTATTCTTAGGTATTTGATGTTTTTGATGCCATTATAAATAGTATTATTTTCAAATTTCATTTTCTAATTGTCTGTTGTACTATAGAAAAAATAATTATTTTTGTATATTATCCTGTATCTCAAAACTTTGCTAAATTAATTCTAATACTTTATAGATTTTTTTTTAAATTCTTACATCCACAGTGATGTCATCAGAAACTAATGGCAGTTTTACTTCTTTTTCAAGCTTTATACTTTTTACTACTTTTTCTTCCCTTATTGTCCCAGCTAGACCATTAGTATAATGATTGAACAAAAACAGTGTGATGGTATATTCTCATCTTGTTCTTGGGATAAAGTGTTCAATATTTCACATTAAATATGGTTTCCCTGGTGGCTCAGAGGTAAAGAATCCACCTGCAAAGCAGGAGCCACACAGGATGCAGGTTAGATCCCTGGGTCAGGAAGATCCCCTGGAGTAGGAAAGGGCAACCTACTCCAGTATTTTTTGCCTGGAAAACCCCATAGATAGAGGAGCCTGGTGGGCTACAGTCCATGGGGTCTCAAAGAGTCAGACATGACTGAGCATACACACACATAGGATTTTTGTGGATATCCTTTCTCAGATTAAAGAAATTCCCTACTATTCTTAGTTTATTGAGAGCTTCGTTATGAACTGATATTAAATTTTACCAATTTATTTATTTATTTCTGTACTGAAATGATCATGTTTCTCTTTTATTCTCTGACTATGATATTATATTGATCAAATATAGGACATTAAACTAAACTTGCAATTCTGGAAAAAGCCCCACTTGGTCATAACATATACCATCATATAGCATGGATCACGGTGAGCAAGGCTGGATGTAGTGAAACCATTGAGAAGGGTGGTACAAAAGTCCTCATGAGAGAGGAGGAGGGCCTGGACTAGTGTATAGACTGTGATGAATGAAGAAGATACCCTGAAAGGGTGGAGTGGGCAGGACGTGGTGGCAAATGAGATATGAGGTCTATTGTGAACAAGGGCTTCTGGTCTGGACATCTAAGTCGGATGATAGTGGTGCCATCCTCCAGGAAGGTGGCTGTAAGTCTGGGCTGGCAGAGAGCAATGAGTTCTCTTTTAGATGTATTACAAATACCCAGTGGAGTTGTGCAGGAGACAGGTGGTCATGCAGCACTGGAGCTCAGGGCAGGGATCTGGGTGAAGATGTGACATGAATGTTTTCTACTTAGAGGAAGTGGTGGAAGCCTTGAGAACCAAAGACATGGACTGGGGACAAAGTACAGAATGAAGAGAGAGGAGAGGCCAAGGACATACCCCTCAGAAAGGCCCATATTTAAGAGAGAGGTTGAGGATGAGAAACTGGGAAGAAGATGGAGAAAAGAGCAGCCAGAAAGGATGAAGGAAATCCAGGAGTCCAGGATATCAAGGGGCCATGAAAGACCATGTTCCAAGGAAGCAGTGATCAGCTGTTTCAAACAGGAAGTCAAGTGATGAAACCTTCCTGATTGGACTTAACTCTAGGTGCCTCTGGGGGCTGAGGCAGAGGCAGGGCTGAGAGGTCAGAGAGGAGAGCTGGCTTCTCACGTGGGAGCAGGATCAGAGGTCCGGTACTCACACTTCGTACATCGGAGGTGGAGGCATATGGCAGCTGTGGCAAAACAAGGACCAGAAACCCGTTACCCTAAATCCCTGACCCAAGCACTTTCGGTATTGCTCCCAACAATAATAGCTAATTACTAAATGCCAGGCGCTGTCTGAGCATTTTACAACTTAACTGATTTAATCCTTAAGATAGGAGATAAGTAAATTTATTCCCTATTTTGAAGATGAGGAAACTGAGGCACAGAGCGTTCTTAACCACTTCTCACGCTTTCAAACCTTAAAAACTACACTTTCCGTTGATCTGAAAATAAGGATCTAATCCTCCAACCTCATGATTTTTGAGTCTGTATTATCTGTGTTCCCCTTGGCCTCCAGAAAGTGATGCCCAGTCATCGCTACTACTCTGCTTTGATCCTTCTATAGAACCCTACTGCCTTCATCCTAGCCTCTAGCTTGGTGCTGGTCCTCTTGGGCTGGCCCAGGTATACCTCATCAACCACCACAGCAACTGACCTCCCTGTGTGTATCAGTTGGGGCTGTTAGTTGCTAGTAACAGAATCCATTTGAGCATGTGAAAGCAGAAATTGGGTTTGTTGCAGGTGTTAGGAGTTCAGAGAATCATCAGGAGGATGAGAGGAGCAGACTCAATAATAAAATCACTTCTAGGAACAAACTGCAGAACTGGCCATCTCAGAACCTTCTGTCTCTGCCATCACTCTAGCAAATACCAAGTGCTAGGACCTCAGCTTCAGTGAAAACTGCTACTGCTATTGCCACAATACCAGTGCCACATCTGTGTCAGGGACTCAACCTAGCAGCCTGTGCTACTTTCCAAACCACCTCAACCAGCAAAGTGCCATCTCACTGGGGTTCTTTCTTTATGCTGCTCTTTCTTGAAGCAAGTCCTGAATGACTGGCAGAGCTAGGTCACATGACTGTTTCCTAGCTGCAAGGGAAGCTGGGAATTGATGCTCTGTCTTCTATTTTGGGAAGGTGGAATCCGTTAGGGAGAATCACACAAATATAGAAACACTGTTCAGAAGAAGATGGACAACGATGAATATGACAAATGTCCTAGACACACATACTCTCCTTTAGCCTGGAAGGCCCTTTTCTGTACCTGATGAACGACATCTCATTTTTATTTTTTATTTTATTTTTTTTCTTTTCTTTTTCATTTTTTTCACTTTTTTTTCCAGTTCATCAACATCTCATTTTTAAAAGAAATCTATTTCGCTGTGTCAAGTCTCAGCTGCAGCACATGGGACCTTTGTTGCATCATACAGACTCTCTAGTTGTAGCACACAGGCTCAGGAGTTACGGTTTATGGGCTTAGTTTTTCTGTGGCATGCACGGTCTAGTTCCATGACCAGGGATCAAACCTAATTTCCCTGCCTTCCAAGGTAGATTCTCAGCCACTGACCCCCAGGGAAGCCCCAATATCTCACTTTTTAAGGCTTCCTCAAGTGTCACCTCTTTCAGGAAGCCTGTCTTGACTGCCCACCCTCATCCCACAGCTGCCTGGGTGTAGTTAGGTGCCACCCTAGCAACCTATAGACTTCACAGCACTGATCACAACAGGCCAAGTGCTGGGATTAGCCTCCCCTGCCCCCACTAGATTATGAACTTCCTGAAAGCCAGGGGCTCCCTCATCAACCTGACATCAATGGAAACTTAGTGAGGGTTTTCTGAATAAATAGATAAATGAATGAAGAGAGTGAGTTCTCTTCTACCTAGACTTTGGCAAAAACAGGAGTCTCTCCAGGGAAACTGAGGCCCAGAAGAAGGGATATAGGCATAGGGGTGGTAGGTGCAAACAGAAATGAGCAAGGGAGAGAAGAGGCTGCTAATCTATTAGACTAGTTACAGCAAATTGTTTACATGGTTGGGTACCCTGTTGGCTCCATCTGTTGTGAAAGAAATGTTCAGGGAGACACCTGGGACTAGGGACAGAGTTTGGGGATCCATATGGAACCAGCTAGGGTAACTGTGATTTCCTAAGCCAGGAAGATGGAGCAGAAGGGAAAGAAGGACAAGAGAGCTGGCTTTGAATCCCTTTTCTGCTACTGGTTCCCTGAGAGGCTTTGGCAAGTGCTTTTATCTTCCCTGTGCCTCAGTTCCCTCATTTATAAAACGGGGATTTGAATGCCTCACTTCTCCCAGGCGTGTGAGGAGAAAGTGAAGTATGTTTGAAGAAGTGGCTGGCACATGGTTGGCACTCAGAAAATGGGTCCTCCTGTTCTGAGCTGGGGCTTCCCAGGTGGCGCTAGTGGTAAAGAACACGCCTGCCAATGCATAAGAGGTGTGAGTTTGATCCCTGGTCAGGAAGATCCCCTGGAGGAGGGCACAACAACCCGTCTCAGTATTCTTGGCTGGAGAGTCCCATGGACAGAGAAGCCTGGCGAGCTGCAGTCCATAGGGTCGCAAAGAGTCAGACACAACTGAAAAGACTTAGCATGCACGCAAGTGCTCTGAGCCAGGAGCCAGTCTTTCCTTCTCTCCCTCTAATCCCCCCAAAAGCCTCCTACCCTGCCCAGCCCAGTCCTCCTTCCCCTTGATGTCACACAAATCTTTCTGGTGCTTTATATTTATTTTTTAATTAAATTAAATTAATTTATTTACTTTTGGCAGCTTGCATGGATCTCAGCTCCCCTCCTGGGCCTTGGCAGTGAGAGCATCGAATCCTAACCACTAGATCACCAGGAACTCCCTTTTGGTGTTCCAAAAGGACTTCTCTGGTGGTCCAGTGGTTAAGACTCTGTACTTTCAATGCAGCAGTCACGCTTTCAATCCCTGGTCAAGAAACTAATCCCACATGCTGCCCAAAATAAATAAAAATGAAAGGTTTTAACAGACAGCTTGTTCTTCATGATAACACAAATAAATACTTTAATTAAAAAAGTAAAATGCTTATTGAATTCATTGAAATACAAAAAGTACCTTAAGAAGCTAACTCCCTAGGGTGAAGGGAAGTTAGTGTGAGTAGATGGGCAGAAAGTTAGTAACACCCAGGCCTCCCTGGGACAGTCAGCCCAGCCACACGTGAAGCCATTGGCAGGAACCCAGACTCCTCACTTTTCACATGGATCTCTGAAAAGGAGAGGGTAACTCAGTTAGCAAAAGGACTATCCTTCTAGAAGTGCTAGGATAGAACGGTGACTATGTAGCTTCCTCTGCCTGTTCAGCTTTCATTCCCCTTCTTTGGTAGCAAAGCCCACTCTTCCTTTCAGCAACTCGCTGTGTGTTACTCTCGGTTCTGTGAGGCTGACCTCAGGCTGCCTGGCTGGTCAGAGCACTCTTTGGCCTTGAGCACGGGGATGGGGCTTGAGGTGGTCACGTGATCCATGTCAGGTCAATAAGAGGAAAAACCTGGGGTTCTCGGCAGAGCTCCCAGGAGGGAAATGCTGCTCATTCACGGGACTTACTATGCAGGTAGAGCATACACCTGGACCCAGCAGTGACCATCTTTGAGGTTTTTTAGGGAGAGCCTGTCTAACGGTGCNCAAGTGTTGCTTCCTGACCTGCATACAGGTTTCCCAAGAGGCAGGTCAGGTGGTCTGGTATGCCCATCTCTTTCAGAATTTTCCACGGTTTATTGTGATCCACATAGTCAAAGGCTTTGGCATAGTCAGTAAAGCAGAAATAGATGTTTTTCTGGAATTCTCTTGCTTTACACAGCCTCTTTTTCTGAACCTGCCACACATTGCGCCCTCATGCTTCTAAAATGCCTCTTCCTGGGGCAAAGCCTTCATCTTCCCCCAGACCCCTAAGAATAAACTTTCAGACAAGCCCCTGAAGAGGCTGCTGGTGACTAGGGTCCCACAGGGCAGTTAGGGGCTGCCTTAGAGCTTTCCCCTACAGCAGATTACTGGGAGCTGCAGTCTTTTGGCCCTGGGTGGGGGGATGGGAGATCTGCTGTTCAGGAAGGGCAAGGGCACTGGGCAGGGGAAAGCAGTGACTCAGGAGCCAGCTGAAGGTATTGGAAACAAATCGCTGACTTCCCAGTTTTGCTGTGAGCTGCCCCAGTGCCTGGTCCTGTTTATAATGGTAATCGGGGGAGGGGGGAATGTGTGTAGGCGGCTGTCTGAGGGTTGAGGCTGAAGGCTTAAAGTTAGACTTCCTNGCAGTGACTCAGGAGCCAGCTGAAGGTATTGGAAACAAATCGCTGACTTCCCAGTTTTGCTGTGAGCTGCCCCAGTGCCTGGTCCTGTTTATAATGGTAATCGGGGGAGGGGGGAATGTGTGTAGGCGGCTGTCTGAGGGTTGAGGCTGAAGGCTTAAAGTTAGACTTCCTAAACCCACATTAACCTAGGAAACATTTACAGGAAAGAATGCCACAGATGGTTTTGTGTGTGTGTGTGTGTGAGAGAGAGAGAGAGGCGGCAGCAATTACAAGGAAGAACAGTGAGAGAGGGAGAGAGAAAATGAGAGTGACTGAGCAAGAGAGATAGGCAAAGATAGAAAAGAGAGAGAAGCAGGGGTCAAAAGAAATACAATAGCAGTGGGCTTCCCGGGTACGCTAGTGGTCAAGAGCCCTCCTGCCAGTGCAGGAGACATAAGAGACCTGGGCTCGATCCCTGGGTCAGGAAGATCCCTTGGAGGAGGGCATGGCAACTCACTCCAGCATTCTTTCCTAGAGAATCCCATGGACAGAGGAGGAGCCTGGGGGGCCACAGTCAGGGCTACAGGGTCGCAAAGAGTCAGGCATGACTAAAGAGCCTTGACACACACGCACAAGGCCGAGAGAGGACAGAGAGAGGGGCAAAGGCGTGAAGCACAGAGGACAGAGAAAGGAGAAACTTGACAGACGTACAAAGAGAATTCACTGGGCAAATGTTTGCCAAGCACCTACTATGTGCCAGGTACTGTCTTGGGCACTGTGAATTCAACAATGGATGACACAAAAACCCCTCTCCTCATGGGTCTCTCTAGTGGGAGAACAGAGAAACCGAGAGAGACAGGTAAAAACCCTGACAAGCTCACAAAAATGACCAAAAGGGGACTGTAGGGAGAGAGACAGAGGCGGTACAGAGGCTGGAAGTGCAGAGATGCATCGAGCAGTGAACCACAGGACAGGGACAGAGCAGAGGAGCCTGAAGGTGGAGGCTGGAGGCCAGGTGGGCAGACCACGTTCCAGGGCTAGAGAGGGACAGGACCCGGTGGACAGTGCTGAGAAGCCTTTTTCCCGAGCCTGCTCTGTGCCCCCATCCCCTCCCTGCTCCAGCGTGCAGGGGGCAAGTCCCCAGCCCTTAGTGACCAGGAAGTTGACCTCAAGTTCCAGCAACATCAGCCTTGGAGACTGCAGGCTGTGCTAGGATCAGGCTCCCAGGCTGACCCTGACCACGTGTGGACTTCAGGTACTGTGCCCCCATTATCTGGATGGATGGGTGAACTGAAGCCCAGGCGAAGGAGGCAGGAGAGCTCTGGGCTTCCTGGGTTGAGGACAGCGCTAGACAAAGGACAGAGCACTGACCTGGGAGCCAGGACCCCATGTTTGAGTTTGGCTCTGCCCACGGTGCCCGCTTCTCCTCCTCACAGAGTGGTGGAGGGTGGGTTGCTACCGTTGTAGAGTCGATGAATCATGTGAGAGTAAGTTTTGGAAGAGACCTGTGTTTGAAAGCGGGGACTTTGACAGTTGCTGATGTCTGTTTCCGTGGAAACGGAGCTCAGAATGGGAGAACGAGCTGAGCCGGTGAGCTCTGCTCTGAGAGTGCCCCAGATAGCTGGGGGAGAGTGTCGCCGCTGTACCCTCCTTCATCTGTGGGCTTTCTAGTCCTTGGCACCCCAGGGGCTGACCCCATGGGAGGGGTGGCTCCCAGGGACGTGCTCACTGGGTACCCCAGCCCAGTGCAATGAACGACTCGAATGAGAAAAGCCTGCAGTCAGTGCAATGAACGACTCGAATGAGAAAAGCCTGCAGTCTTCACGTTCACCCTCAGGGTGGACGTATTCTGTGGGAGCACAGATTCTTCATCCACTCAGCGCACCTGTCAACCAGGTCCTGGATGGCACAGAGGTGAACAGGACACAGTCCTTGGCTTTCTTTGGGGTCCACAGGTGCCTATTATGTTGGGCCCCGAGTTCCCAGATATTCACAAGGTCAACGCAGAAGGTGCCAAATCTTGCCAGGGCCTCTCTTGCATCACGTCACCACCAGAACCCCCTGAGCCAACCGTGGACTCTCACCTGTTAGCTGTCCCAGGTGTCATGATGCTGTCTTGCCTGGAATCCCTTTGCCTCTGCTGGGTTGCCTAGCAAACTCCAGCTCAACCTTCAAAGCCCCAGCTCCAAGCTTATCTCCTCGGCAAAGGTCCCCTCGCCCCCCGCCCGCCGCCCACCCCCTGTAGACAGTGAGTACCTCGAGCGCGCAGAGCCAGTCTCCTTGTCTTATTCCCAGAGAGGTTCTCATTGGTGTTGGCTCCTACCTTCTCCCCTTCTTAGGCACTTTGCTGTTACACCGTGTTGGACATCCGCTTAGGACCTCCAGCCTCCTCCTCACTACACCCTCCTTCTAATGAGCATCTACACAGGTCTAGTGTCTACTGTTTTCAACCCAAACAAAGCAAAGTTCCTTACCCCAAGGGGCTGATCTGTCTCTTACTTGCTCACAGCCAAATTTCTTTTTATTTTACTTTTTTTTAACACCAAAGATATTTTGTATTGGGGTATAGCCGATTAACGATGTTGCGATAGTTTCAGGTGAACATGGAAGGGACTCAGCCATACATATACATGTAACCATTCTCCCCCACAACCCCTCCTGTCCAGGCTTCAGCCAAACTTCTACTTTTAAAAAAAATTTATATCTATTTATTTTTGGCTGCGCTGTGTCTTAGTTGCTGTGTGGGCTTTTCTCTAGTGGTGGAGGATGCAACTCTCAAGTTGCGATGCACCGGCTTCTCACTGCGTGGCTTCTCCAGCTGTGGAGCACTGGACCTAAGGCACGGGCTTCAGTAGTTGCAGTTTCCCCGCTCTAGAGTACAGGTTCAATAGTTGTGGTGCACGGGCTTCCTTACTGCACAGCATGTGGGGTCTTCCCGGATCAGGGATCAATTCCATGTCTCCTGTGTTGGCAGGCGGATTCTTTACCTCTGAGCCACCAGGAAAGCCCCTCAGCCAAACTTCTTGAAAGAGTGGGCTTCACTGACTGTCTCTATATGGCTCCCCTACCACATGTCCATCACCACAAGTGGCCTCTGTCCCCATCACTCCCCTAAAACTGCTCTCACCGGCTATCTGAAAGCCTTGTTTGTGCACTCTGCTGCTCAGCCATCATTAGGCATTCAGCACTCTGCTTGCAGCACTGTCTTCCCTGGCACCCCTCCCCAGGTTCCTCCCCACTGGCCCTCTGGACAGGTCTCCTCGGTCTCCTTCTCCAGCTTCTCTTCCATCAGGCCTGCTGGTGCTCCTCAGAGCTCCATCTTCACCTTCTTTCTGAGAATGCCTGTCCACTCGCATTATGGTCCAAGGAAGACCACCTTCTCCAGGCCACCTTCCCTGACCCCCTGCACCAGCTTAGCACCACTGGAATATGTAAAACATCTTTATTATCCAACATGACACTTGTCACATGTATCATAAGTACCGGTGGAGTTGTCTGCTTCTTCTGTGGGCTGCAAAGTCCTGGACGTCATGACATCCACCCCTGCTGCTCAGGACATTGGGGAGCAATGGGCTGCAGAGAGAGACAGAAGCCAGACTGTGAAGGACCTTGAACTTTTTTGCTGAGGACCTTGGGCTTCATCCTGCATGAGATGAAGAGTTTTAAGAGAACCAGTTTTAAGCACTGAAGCAGGAGCATGTCATGGTCACATCTGTGCCTTAATGCGTCCCTCTGTCTGGCGAGGGATAGTGGGGGAGAGTCTGAAGGCAGGGAGATCATTAGGGGTTGGAATCTAGGACTGGAATGCAGTGATGACGGTGCAGGGAGAGACCGTAGAGAATTTACTAGATCCAACTGATCAACCCTGGTGCTAGCTGGAGGTGAGGAAGAAAAGGGACAGAGATCCATGCTCAGGTTTCTGGCCCAAGTAACTGGCTAGGTGCTGATGTGGTATATAGAAATAGGGACTGAATAGGAATCAGATAGGGAGAAAGAAAGAGTGTAGTTCTGGACACTTGAGCTCTGACATGCTCGAGGAATATCCAGGTGGGACTGCCTTGTAATTACACAGATATAGTGCTGAGAAAAAACTCTGGGTCAGTAGGATAGATTCAAATCATCACAAAGGTCAGGTGTGGTCTATGCCAAGTGCATGGCTGAACTTGCCCAACAAGAAAGAGAAGGTCAAGCACACAGCCTGAGAGATGCCCCTTTGTGGTAGGCTGTGTTGCTGTTCAGTAAATATCCACCCCCTTCCTGTGGGAGGCATAGTCTTCTCTGCCCCACTGAGGCTGAGGTTGACTGTGTGACTTGTGAGCAGATGTAACGCTTGCACGGCTGGCTTGGCCCCTGGTGCTCTTTTCTCCCACTATAAAAAAAATATGTCAGAGGAAAAAAAAAAAAACATGCCAGGCAGCTTCTGCCTCTCGGCCTGAGCTCTGGCAGGGGAGACTCACAGAGCAGGTTCAAACCACACTCTGAAGCAGAACTGTCCAGTTGACTGTGGACATGTGAGTGAGGAAGAAATAGCTTTTATTATAAGCCACTGAAACACGGGGGCTCTTTGTTATGTAACACTGGATCAGCAATAGCCTGACTAATAAAATTTTAAGAGGAGGCTGGAGAAAAAGGAATCTTCAAAGGATAACAGAAGAGTCAGAGGGGAAGAAAGGAAATCAGAGGAGAGCTGGGGTCCTGAAACTGTGGTAGGAGTAGGTTTCAGGAGCATTAGCCTTGCTGATGCCCTGAGGTCCACACTGTGGGCACCAAGCCCTCATGTCTTCTTCCTCACAGGTTATGCTTGGGGCACCTAAGCTACCCTTTATGGCTTGAATGTAAATTCTAGATGTTGATGGCTCTCCAGGCTACATCTTTAGGGCAGACTGGTCTCCTGGGCTCCAGACTCATTATCTACCTGTCTCCTGGATATCTCCATCTGAACAGCCGATGGGCTTTTCAAACTTATCACATGACCTCTTCACACTCCCCACGCACAGACCTGCTCTACCTTGGGGGTCTCCCAGACTGGCAGACCCGTCACCCACACCAGAAGCTGGGGAGTCCTTTTAGCGTCCTTACATCCTTTCAGCTACTGAGCCCTGGAAATTCTCATCCTTCAGCTTCTCCCCACCTAGCCAGCTCTAGCGCCCTTCACTGCAGCTGCTGCCGGCCAGTCACTGAACTCCACCCTTGGCTTTTCCACAATGGCCCCGAGTGCTCTTTCTGAAGCACCAATAGGTCACCCCCTGGTTAAAGCTCCTACCGGCAGACAAAGACCAAACTTCTTAGCATGACACCCAAAGCCCTAAAAGGTCCAGCCTCAGCGGAGTGAATTAATTAATTATGCTGTCCCTTCTGCTAGAAACAGGTCCCACACCTGCCCCCCACCGCCTAACTCCTACTTAAACTTGGCCTCCTCCAGACAGCTTTTCCTGACTACCTCCCACTCCATTCCACCCCACCACCACTGGGTTAGTTTAAAAGCTTCCCCCTTTTTCAGTGCCTCCCTGAAGCCTCATGATATCCTGCATTGGACCCCTGTTGTGCCCTGCCTCATCCGTCTCACCCTTTTTTTTTTTTCTCTTCTTTTTTTATTGTGGTAAATATACATAATATTTACCAATTTTAAGCATACAGTTTAGTGGCATTAAGTGTATTCATATTGTAGTGTAACCATCAGCACCAAAACTTTTTCATCTTCCCCAAACAAAACTCTGTACCCATTAGACATTAACTACCCATCTCTCCTCCCTCAACTCTGGCAACCACTGTTCTAATTTCCATCTCTATGAATCTGACTATTCCAGGTACCTCATATGAGTGGATTCAACATTTTGTGTCTTTTTGTGTCTGCTTATTTCACATAGCCTAGCATAATGTCTTTAAGGTTCATCCATATTGCAGACATGTCAGCTTTTACATTCCTTTTTCAAGGCTGAATAATATTCTATTGATTGGCTATACCATGTTTTGATTTTCCATTCATCTGTTGATGAACATTTGAGTTGTTTCCATCTTTTAGCTATTTAGAATAATCCTGCTATGATCATCAGTATAAAAACATCTGTTTGAATCCTACTTTCAATTTTTGGGGTCTATACCTAGAGATGGAATTGGTGGGTTACATGGTAATTCTATGTGCAACTTTTTGAGGAATCACCATCCTGTTTTCCACAGTGGCTGGACAGCTTTACACTCCCACCAACGGTGCCCAAGGGTTCCAGTTTCTCTATATGCTTGCCAATACTTGCTATTTTCTTTATTTCTTTCTCATTCCATAGTTGCCATCATGATGGATGTGAAAGTGGTCAGCCCATTTTTACTCCAGCCATTGCTACAGGCATGGCAACCCACTCCAGTATTCTAGCCTGGAGAATCCCATGGACAGAGAAGCCTGGTGGGCTACAGTCCATAGGGTTGCAAAGAGTCAGACATGACCTAAGTGACTTAGCTCACACTCATTGCTCCGGTAACAGCCTATCTGAAGCATTACCCAGCAGTACCTCTCCTTAGCTGTGGGAAAGAGCTCTTGTTTTCTGCTCTGGGGATTCTCTGATATGATGGCAAGGGACACCTGCAGAATAGCTGGGCATTCTGCTCCTGCCATGAGGACCAGCTAGCAATAACGCCACTGGTAGCTTCCTCCCTACTGAAGAGGCTTCCCTTCCCAGCCTGGAACATTCTCCCTTTAGGAGTTCACTCTCACACATCCTTTAGAATTCAAACATCACCTCCACAGAGAAGGCCTACTTGACCACCACACCTTCCCCTTGGGATCATCCTCTCCTTGGCCTAGTTCATCAGAACATGTTTACCTGTGTGCCGACAGAATCAACCCCATCTTTCCTGCTGGGCTGTAAACTTCACACAGAAGGAGATTATTTATGTTCTTAGCAACTACTGTGATGCCCAGTCCATGCCAGATATTTAGGAAGCCTTTGCTAAGTGAATTATTTTATTCAACATTTAACACATTTTTATTGAGTACCAGCTCTAAAAGTGAGGATAAAACTCCCACCCACAGTGCTTAAATTCTAATGAGGGAAATAGGTAAGAAAAAAATAAACAAACATATGTCAGGTGGTAATGGTTGCTATGGAGAAAAACAGAACAGGATAAGGGAGGAGCAGGAGCCATTCCAGAGAGGTCCATTAGGGAGGGTTCTGGTGATGTCTGACCAGAGGCTTGGGGGTAGTGAGGGAATAAGGGGAAGCCTTTATTTGGGAGAAATTGTTCCAGGCAAAGGGAATAGCAGGAGCAAAGATGTGGCAGGTGAATGAAAACAGAGGCGTGGTGGCCCAAGGCAGGATGGAGGAGGCAAGGGGGGAACACTCTCCTGGGACTGGACACAGCAGAAAGCTTTATGGAGCCTTCTCTTTGAGTTCATGGGACTGAACTCCAGGCCAGGCACTCTGGACAGGAGGTGGGGTAGGTGCAGCAGGAACTGAGGAAGGACCAGAACGTCACCATCCTGGCCCCAGCCCACCCTGGCATGATCTTGCTTCGTATATTCTTGTATTTCCAAGCGCCCCTGGCTCAAGACTCAGCACATAGTAGGTACTTTCCAGACAGAACTAAACCTATCCAAAAAATTGCCTAAAACCCATTTTGCTACAGGTTGGCTCAGGACAAGTTTATGTCCTTCAGAAGATGTTGTAAAAACACATTTGATTTTTAAACTTAAATCCTTTTCCTTCTTCGTGAGCACCTCTTTGTTTGCTGGCTCTGCTAGGCTAATAACATCAGGAGTAATCATCATTTTCCATTTACAAAATGTTTCCCCAATTACTGTCTCTGAGGAGCCTCCACACAACCATCAGAGTAGTGGCTCTCTGTTGTCCAAAGGTGTCAGAACTGTGGGCTCTGCCAATGTTGACTGACAGCCCAGCAAGTGACTCCCCATCAGTTCCCTCATTTAACAACCTCATTGCACACAGACTCAGAGAGGGGACAATCACCTGCCCAAAGTCTATCAGTAAAGCCCTGAGCTAGGTCCCTTGGACCTAGAGTTTGCACTGCTCCCACGGAGGCCCCCAAAGCCCTCGGAGAAACTTCTGCTAAAAACTTGGGGTGGATCAGCCTGGGCAGGAGCCTCGCTGGGCAGAGTAATCCAAGGTATAGACCAGAGGTGCCTCCTCGCAATTCCAGGACCCAGTGAGCAGGAGGGGTAGGGCTGCATGCCCAGCATCCGTTTGAACATCCCTGACTAACGGGGGTTAGAGGAACAGCAGGGCAGCCCCCAGCCTCTCAGCAGTTGTGGGGAACACAAATATAAAGCTGCAAACCTCTGGCATCTTTGGCAAGCACAACTACCAGGGTTGAGCCCACAGGCCTGAAGTCTCTTTCCTTTAAGTGCCAACTTCTGGAGGCCTGGCCCCCATCAACCTCATCCTAGAGCCCAGAATTTCTGCCCTCTAGTTTCTGGCAGCTGAGTAAAGGAGTGGCCATCCTAGCCTAAGCTGGGAATCCACCTCTCCTTCCCCTCTTCCACCCCACCTGCTTGTTCCTCCACATTCTGGTCTTTCAGTTACTCACTTGTCCCATTCTTTTCACCACTGTGGCTGGGTATTGGAGGTCCACAGGGGAATGAAGATCATTCCCTGACTGTGAGAAGAGGTACTCACATTCCCGTGGGGCTAGTGCACACAGACCACACTCATGCACAGTGGTCATGGTCAGAGAGAAGCAGAGGGGCGGCAACCAAAGATCATGGTTAAGGAGAGGCAGAGGGGCTTCCAGGGGACCTCTGGCCCAGACCAGGAGCTCCTAGAGGGTGTCCTGGGAAGGCTTTCCCAGGCTGAATTTTAGAATATTAGGAGTCTGTAACAGGAAGATGCTTGGGGCAGAGGATTTCACAGCAGTGTAAGCTCCGTGGAATTTTGCCTGGTTTATTACCCACTTCCTAGAACAGTGCTCAGTACACAGTAGACGCTCAGTCAACATGTCCTAAATGAAAAGATAGAAGGGAAAGAAAGAGGGAAGAAGGGAGGGAGGGAGGAATAGAGAGCGAGGAAGAAAGAACAAGCCTAGGGTGGATGTGTAAAATAGTTTGGTGTATTCTGGGAATTGAAAGTACAGTACTTCCAAGCTGTTGTAGTCTAGGTGGTCGGGCAAAGCTGGAGGTGTGGTCCTATCTAATCTTACTGTTGGTGGTGTCCGTTTCTTATTTCCTTACCTATGCCGGAGTGACTTTGGGGAATGGGATGACTTTTTCCTCTCTTGCTCCCTGTAGCCCCTGGTGTGTGCATGGAGTGTTAACTGCACACAGGTATTACACCTGGGCTGGGTGCTGGAGACACAGATGACTCAGAGTTGGTTCCTTCCCACTCCCCCCACCACCACCTCTGGCTGGGGAGACAGACAGTAAACAAAAGGCTACAACAATGGGCAGAATGAACAGAGAGCTACTGGAGGTTAAGCAAAAAACTAGACCAAGCAGAGGGTTAAAGGGATGGGTTTTACTTTGGGAGTGAAAAACAGGGAAGTTTTCATGGAGAAGGCACTGGAGGGGATGTAAGCCTTAAAGAATGATCAAAGAAGAGGGGTGGGGTGGGAGACACTCCAGGCAGAGAGACCAGGCCAGAGGAGGTGGTGCAAGATGGTGGTGGGGAAGGTCCATTGGGAGATATTAGGAGATCCAACAGAGAAAAGTAGCCTGGGGGAATGGATGGAGGACCTAAGTGAAGAGAGCCATTGCTCCCAAATTTCCAAGTTCTGCCCACCTGTCAAGTTAGTCCCTCAGTTGCTCCACAGAGACAGTGCCCTTCCTGGGTAGGGTGTTTGGTTGTGATCTGACTGTATTCTGGGTCATTGTGCTGGGGCTGCTGAGTGGTCCTGCTTCCTGTGAACCCATCAGTTCCCCTCTCTCCAGCAGGCTGGGAGGCTATGGCACCCACCTTTTTCCATCTGCCTGGGCCCTCCTACTATCTCTTTTAGCTTCACCACCAACCTACCAACATTCTCTGTCAAGTTCCAGGGAAGGGCAGACCACAGGGACAGAGAGCCTGGCACAGGTTCCTCAAACGCATGCCACACCTGTTCTGGAAGGAGGTACTTGTCCTTTTTTTCAGGGTGGGGTGTGAGGAAAGAAGACTATAGAAAGGAAATCTTAGCGTCATAGAACATCAGACTCTAAAGAGATATTAAAGATCCCCTGTTCCCATTTGACAGATGAGGAAAATGATGCACAGATATACCTGTGTTGCAACCCTGATTCTGACAAAGTATGGCCAACTTGATAGAGACAGGGCCAGAGAAGGGCAGTATTTTCCTTGAGCCAGGACCTAACCCACACTCATGATACTCATAATTTGTGGGCCTTGCAGACCCAAGATGAGTCAGGCTTCTTGTGAGTCAGTCTGTTGACAAGCCACTCCTGGCCATTCCTAGCCCATCAAAAATAGAAGTTCAGGGGAAGGGTATGAGCAGGACAATTTAATTAGTGTGGGCTCTAAGGTACCTTAAGTTAGCCCTATTAAATTAAATCGCCTGGGGGGAAAATAACTGTAATTATTTCCTTCTCTCCCCAATCGTTGTATTTCAACTCCCTCCCAACCTCCATGCTTCCCTCATTCACAAAACAACCTTTAAACTAGGAGCTAGCACACAGACAACCAGAGACTAGGAGNCCCACCGCCGGCCCCGCGCCCTCCGGGGCGCCAGGCTGGGCAGGGACGGCGGCGCCGGCTTGGCCCTAGCTTGGGGGACAGTTGTTTTGGGGGGAGGTGTTGAGGGCGGCGCTTTGCTGCCCTCTCCAGAGCGCGCGGAGCACCCCGGAGTCCAGGACCGAGTCTCCCCGGACCCTCAAAACTGGGGAGAGGGTGGGTCGGTGGCAAGGAGTAGGTCGGGGAAAGAAGCGAGGCTCTGGGGTCGGGCGGTTTGCGAGTTTGAGAGACCTAGGTGGGTTTGGTCCCGATGCTACTTGGAAGTTCAAGTTCTGGGGCTGCTCTCCAGCCCCCGCGGCTTGAAGTAAACGCGTCTCCTGGTATCCACCCCCTAACTGCTCACACCCTTGGCCCCAGGCAGGACCGAGCTAGCTCCTCACCTCTGGTCGGGGCCACAATGGGACAGCATGGACAGGGTTGGAAGCTGGCTGGTACGGTCCAGGAGGTAGCACCAGTGTGATCTGACGCCTTCCCTCTCTCTCTGTGCCCCTGCCCACTCTCCAGGTTAGCTTTATATGTCTACGAATATTTACTGCACGTAGGAGCACAGAAGTCTGCACAGACCTTCTTGTCGGAGGTGAGTGGAACTCCCCCAGTTATCCAGTTCTTGACACCCCCTCCTCCCCATCGTTCTTAAAGCCTTTGTTTTCTGGAACAGCCACTGTGGCCACCATTTTGAATTTTTATCACCTTTTGGCATTTATTGTTAGTTGGTCTTCACAGCCTTTTGGCTCCGGGAAGCCCCCAGCCCACCCCTTCCTTCTGCTGCCCTGAGCTGTCTCTGTTCTCTCCATTCTAGATTCGATGGGAAAAAAACATCACGTTGGGAGAACCGCCTGGGTTTTTGCACTCGTGGTGGTGGTAAGTTTGTGATAGTTTTGTGTGTGTGTTTGTTTTGTTCTGAGCCCCCTGGGGTCCAAGTGAACAAAGACAGGGGGTCTGGAGCAGGCTCCCTGTGCTTTAGTCTTCAGTATTGTAGAGAGCAGGGTGTCCCTGGGCCCTCAGACCAGGACTGGCAGAGAAGGGAAAGGGCAGAAGAGGTCAATGCCTAAAGTTTCTGCCTCCTTTATTCCCACTGGTGAGAACCTACTAATCATGCTTAGTGTTGCAATAGAAATGCCTTACTTTTACATCTCACTCTGAAGCAGTAAGCATGGACTTGGAAAAAGCCTGAAAGGATTTTTGTCAATTCTGCATGCTGCTTTAATTAGAGGGAGAGGGGATGGGGCAGGACCGGTGGTGGGGATACCAGGTCTGTTTTACAACTGGCCTGTCCCTTCCTTTTTCTTCTATAAGCTCAAAACTTTGAGAGAAAGATCCATGGGTACCTTTCCCAGGCACCCTGAGAAAGAGCAAGACAAGGCTGCCACTTCCTTTAAAGATACTGATTCAGACTGACTGGATGTTCCCACCCCCAAACCCCCACCCCGCTAACTAGCCCTAAAACCTCCAGGTTTCATTTTGCTGAGACCTGGCATATGCCTGTCGTCGGTAGTTGGGGGCTGTTTCTGTGACCCTCTCCCCAGGCCCCTGGGCCCTGCCTGCCTGGGACCACCAGAGAGCTGCTCCTGGTTTGCAGCCTCCCAGGAGGGAGGCTTAGGTTTAGCGGGAGCAGTTGCTTTGAGTGTAAGACTTGGGTGTTTTGTGGGACCGATTGGTGGAGTCTTTGACATCTTTTTCAAAAGGAAGAGAGAGCAGAGTGGCTTTTGATATTTTGCTGCAGTTCAGTGCCCCATCTTGGGATCTTAGCACTTTTACCTGACCGCCAGCTCGGGTTACTGTTTCAAGTGTCTTTGAGATGCAGGGGGATGAAGTGTCTGTTCTAACTTGCTGCAGAGAAGATGAGTTTTTAATTACTTCTGCCAACCTCGCAACTGCAGAGTTGGAGGCGTTTGGTGTGGTATAAGGATTCTACCTGTAGGAGTGGGTGGCCGGTCTTCTGTGCTTTTGTTTTCCAAGAGGAGTTGTGTGGCTGGGGCTGGCCGATCTGGCCTCCACGGACTTTGCAGAAACTTAGGCTTATGAGTAAAAATTACTCAGAAGGGGCCAGGGAGTTTGTCGTATTAGAAATGTAGCATGTAGAGGAAGTTAATCAAATATGTGCAGCCTCAGAGCACAGAAAGGAATGTTCTGCTGTTAGTAGGAGTAGAATGTCCTCCCTCTGCAGTTAATAAAAGTCCCTGATTATCCTGTTCTGTGCTTAATCACACCGCCCCCCCCCCGCCCCCCAACACACACACATACACAACTTCTCCAACCTTATCTCTGCCCTGGGAACTAGAGTGTGTCGTGCCGGGCTCCGGCAGTGGGGACTCTGTGACTTGACACCGAGCAGATGACCGCAGCCTTTAGAGTGGGAGGAAGCGGTGGCGCGGATCTGAAGAGGGCCAGGCTGCGTTCCTCGCACACCTGGAGTGAGATGCTTGTCCGCTGACAGATAGAACTGGCAGTTGAGGTGGTTTCTTCTGCTCTGGCTGTTTATAATGACGACAAGAGCGCTGGTCCCGCTGGTCCAGGAGTCAGACCTCCGCTCTGGTGCCTTCAGGCGAGTTCCCATCCCTTGGCCTCGGGCTCTTGACCTGGAGAGGGTTTCTAAGGCTGCTTGTTGATACCACTGACGACCTCATGTTTGTATAAGGTTTTGTTGGTTGACAAAGGATTTGCCTGTCTGTTTTCACATAATGCAAAGGGTTGGGGTGACCATACAGAAATCACAGAGGGGAGTTAGGCAGGGAAATCTCCCCCCTAACCCTGCTTTTGCTGGACAAGTGGCTTTCTGAGGGGGGGTGGGCTTTATGTCATTGTGGAAAAACAAGATACTTGGTCATCCATAACCTCACCTTTGGGTGATGGATTTATGTTCTTTAATGGGCAGGGGAGGAATGGTTTTTATATAGGAATGCCTTGGGGGAGGGCCTAGGTGAGAGTGTGGGTGAGCTGGCAGGGGTCCGTGGTGGCCAGACTGGCCAGCCCCAACCACACAACTCCTCTCGGAAAACAAAAGCACAGAAGACCGGCCACCCACTCCTACAGGTAGAATCCTTACACCACACCAAACGCCTCCAGGGTATGGGCTCTGGGTTAAGAACCTGGAGATTCTCTTTATTGCCAGAGTCACCCAGGTTTCTGTGTATATTAATCATAGTTGTGACTTTGACAATTTAATCTTTTAATGAAATGCAGCCA